>JBAMHV010000003.1:17765571-17777621 GCA_037177535.1 Pseudomugil gertrudae | reverse complement strand
TAAGTGAAATATAAAAATCCTGCCTTGCACATTTAACAAAAATGCATTAAAAGAGAGTGAAAATGTGTTTCTTCACTTCTGTGAGCAAATTAAGGTAACTGAGAATCAGACACAGGTCATCATAGGGTTAATTTTTTCTGCCTTGCCACCCGGATGCAGTCATTCACATGGGTCTGACAGCATCTGGTGTGCAGAGCCATTAAATCCCATTCTCATCCCTGCAAAGCCAGACAGGCAGCTGTGGGAGCCAACCACATTTATCATCTTAAAGCTATTAGACCAATTGCAGGGTGAGGGGGGAGGGCGCCCATCGGAGTGATCTCTGTTTGCAGCATCTCAAGAGCAGCCTCTGTTGTGTGAAATACAAGAAAGGCCAAGACAGCCGGAGTGGATCCAAGGGGGCAATCGAAGAACTGGCGGGAAATCTCTTGGGGGCTGCCAGGACAGGGTTACTTTGGTGTGTGGAGTCCTTCCTCATAGAAGATGGCTGTTGTGTCAATGTAAACAGCCAATGCAATACCTGCATTGCTAAAGGGGGAAACAGAAGAGGTTGAGGAGGAGGGGCAGACACAGGAGCAAATGCTGCCTCTTCCAGTTAAATATTTCTGCCTTATGCTAGCCTCAGCCTGCCGCAGTCCACCTCAGAACATGCATGATGGTTGTTAAGGTACGTATGCATCTCTAACCTGATGGGGAGCAGGAGTCAAACTAGCCCATGTTGGCAGGATTAGAAGCTCAGCTGCTTCTAACAGAGCTGAGATACAGTACATCTTAACTATAAATAACATTCCCACCAAAACATTTGAGCATAAAATAATCCCAAGACTACCGGTACTATGTAAAATGCTACAAGTGCTGTGTGTGCAAAGCAAAGCTTGTACACTGAACAACAGCAATGACTGAATTCACTCTTTGTTTTTCATTGGTTGGCTTGAGCTGCACATGTTCCTCATTAGGAGCACAAGCAGACAGGATGAGGAGGGAGGAATGGATCATATGTCTGTGCCTTCCTGTGTCACCATTTCACACAAATAGAAAGCCTGCTCCAGTTTTAAAAACTCCTCATATATGTAGGAAAAAAAAACTCTCATAGTGTGTGTGTAGGTGGGAGGGCCATGTAGTCAGCCTTAGATGCAGTGGATATTTATGGATTGTGTGTGTGTGGGGTGTGTGCTTGTGATAATGTGTGTGTGGGTGGTTTTAAGTTGATTTTGACATCTGAAAGTGCTGCCAACACACTTCCTCACAGTGAACACTACAGTTAGAGTGGTTAGTATTCCTCTGTACTTATCAAATTGTTACACCAGATTTCTCTTATCCGCTTGCTACCCACATCCTGCCCAAAACACCCACCACAACCCGGCTGGTAGTATCACCTATTGGTTGAATAAAATCAAGGATGCCCCCCCCCCCCACCCTCCCAACATCACAACCACACACACCCTTTTAAAAAAACACAAGTAAATCATCAAGTTATTTTGTTTGCAAGAATTTTACTGTAACTCGTAGCTCTTTTGTTTTGATTCATTTTACACCAGACTGAATAGATCCAATCTTAAGCTTTACTATTATAGTCCTTTATCAGTGTTTTTCCTTCACTCAATAGGTCTTATGGCAGAAGAATCATCAATACCTCATCATTCCCCCAAAGCAGCTGGAGGACCCCTATATCAACCATGAAGAACATTAGAAACTGAGACTGAAATCAGAGAGATTTAAAACACATCCTTTAGCTCAAAGTGTTACGTCTGACCATGGCTGTAAATGCAGCTAAGACAACTGCAAGTTTTCTCCCCACAACTGCCACCACAGTCCCCTTGCTCTCAATGAGTCCGGGAGCCAGGGAAAACATCACCTCTACAACATTAATGACTGTTACCATAACAACAAATGAGACCAGCTTCAACGCTACCACATTTCCAGACGTGGTGATCGAGGGCTCAGGGGTTGGATTGTTGCTCGTACCTCTTGGCATCATCACGGTCATCGGCCTAGCTGTAGTAATTGTAAGGAATCACTTCAAATTATCTCTAAATTAAACTTTGTTTGGCACAGTGTCCACAATGCTTAGTAATAACCTGACGTTCCTTCTTTCATTATAGATGCTGTATGTTCGGAAACGGAAGCGGTAAGTTTAGTTTGTTGATATGACCTGGAACAAACATCTCTGAGGCTCAGAGAGGCCATATCTCATTGCAAAATGTCACATAAAAGTTGTATTGTTTAAGCAGTAATATGACACCAGATTAAACTCCTCACATTTTTTCTCTGACAGGTTAGAGAAGTTGAGACATCAGCTCATGCCCATGTATAACTTTGACCCGGCTGAGGAACAAGATGATTTGCTGGAACAGGAGCTACTGGATCATGGCCGGGAAGGCAGCCTCACAGGTCCTAACGCCAAGGTGGGCCCGGCAGTGTTTACAGAACAGTTTTTTCAAATTAACCCCTGTATTCCTAAATAACTTTAAGGAAAAGTGTGGGAAAATTATTCTTTGCATCATTAAAAGTTTTGAAAAATGTAATTTAAAAAAATATATTTAAATTCCTCAGTAATGTGCAGTACAGCTGGTTTTATAGCATTTGATAGATAATATGACTCGTTATAGGTTTTACATATTGTTATTTTGATCAACTATACTGTTTGATTTTAACTGTAGTAATCCTTCTGCATTTTCTTTCATTTCTTTTTTTTCTTAAAGTTTTGACAGTGGTATAAGAGAAACATGGTAAAGTATTGTTTCACATATGTGTATTTTTTAACCATTTCTCATAAACTCCCTTTCTCCAAGCTACCCTTATTCTTTCATAACATCTCTGCTTCTGTATCCAAAGCAACAACTTGTAGGTTAGATGTCTGAAACAGATTTTTGATTTCTAATCTGAGTCACTGCATCTACACACAGTATCTACTCTTAAAGCCTTCTCCTCTGAACCTACATCAATCTTCCATTCTTTTATTTGTGATCCCTTGACCTATTAAAAGTACAACGGGGGGCACATAAAGCAGAAAAAGGCCCTAAACACATCACTTTGAGATGGAGATATCAATTAAATCCAGAAAAATGTGTGTAATAGATACAACCACGGCCCTGGATGGACTGGCGACCTGTCCAGGGTGTACCCCGCCTCTCGCCCGTTGACAGCTGGGATTGGCTCCAGCCCCCCTGGGACCCCGCTCTGGGATTAAGCGGTAGAAAATGGATGGATGGAGATACAACCCCTTCATATAGAAAAATCGATTCACACATGGAAGATGATTTTTTTTTTGTCCAGTACCCAAAGCATCACAACATGACTGGGATGTTAGAGGTTCTGTCTTCTCTAAAGCTGTTCCTGTAGTTTTTATTTATTTGTGCCTGTCACTAAGCTGATCCCATAGCCACTGAGTAAATGCCATTTACTAAGCTTAAAGTTTCATTAGGTTTATTATTCCAGCAAATTTTTCTGGGTAGTAATGTGATGTGGGACCATTAACATGAGAATTGCCAACCAATGTTAGAATTAATCTTAGTGATTGATTAACAAAATGAACTTCCTCCATCCCTTCAACTGTTTTCATGCAATGTGATCTGTGTGATCACTTTTTGCTTAATAATTAATCAAAGTTACATCCTAAAATATTAAGTGGATTTAACAGTTCCTGTTTCAGTGGTTTAATGGTTTTAAGATTAATAACATCTTTTACACACAATGTAGCACTACAACTGCGCTTGCGTGTGTGTGCTCTTAAAAAATGACGAGCTAAAGTTACCATGTGATCTTAACTTCTCCCATCTTCCCCACAGACTCTCACAACCTCCCAAGGGACAACGCAGCGACCAAGTCGCCTGGTTTTTACAGACGTAGCCAAAGCTCTCAACGCTTAACAGCCGCCTTCCATTGGCTGATCTCAGCTTGTGCGGGCTGATGGTCTCATCCAGGCTGTTGCTCAGGAAGGAAAAGAAAGGGAAATGGACTGTTTTAGGGAGCAGCCCGGGCACTGACGAGTGTTTTCATCCAAGTATGTGAAACAGCAAGAGTTTAAATGTTGTGACAAAAACCCCCCCCCAAAAAAACAGAGATCTCTTGTTTAATAGAAGAGCGCAACACTTACGAGCTTGCTCTGTAATCATTTGGTGCATAAATAAAGTCTATCACACTTTTTTAAAAAAGGAAAAAGAAAACACGACATTGCTGTTTAAATGTTTAGTAGCGTGTGAGTGAAGTTCTCTTGAGCTTCAGCGTCTTTTTTTAATGTTTCATCAAACTATTTCTATGTGATGGTGATTTTGTGATCTTGTGTTTATGACAAGCTTCACTGTTGGAAGTGATACCACCCTCATGTGACGTTATTCTCTCCCACATTGTTTCATGGTTGATAAATAAAACTTATTGTCTCCATCTGTATACATTAAAACTGATTAAAAAAGCCTTAGTTTGAAAAATGCTGTACAAATCTACAAGCAAAGAGTTGATACGTGTGATATTTTATTGATAAGCGATAAAGTAGCAGAGTAACACAAATCACAAAGTAAAGAATCATAACACATATATCACAGGTTTGTGAGTTGTATTAATGAAGTGGATGAGGACACATCAATAACATATCTATAAATGGTGTTAAAAGTAAGGCATAAAAAATGATTTCTCAAGTTACACTTCAACTTTTTAATCGTTGAAACATTGATCAAGTACTGTATGTAACTATACCACTATCAGTAAGAACAACATTGTCCCCGTTATATCGAGTAAATATCCAAACACAGCTCGTGTAAAACAACACACATCGACTCAGCTGGAGTTTGAATAAAGAGGCACCCTTCAGGTGGACTCCCATTCACTTGTGGTCACATGAATGTAGTGAGATGAGATGTGTGGACTACGACAGTACTAATTTGACAGTTATTTCAAGGTTTCATGATCCACATCGCCTGTGGGTCTTGAGGAGACTACTGGCCACGAGTGACCAAAAGTCTCCACAAAGATGATCCCAGGCTTGGTTGTCTTTAGAGGTAGTCCAGGGGGCAAACAAGTAAGGTCAAAGCAACATTGAATTAAACCATAATCTGGCAGCAGTTCAGCCAATAATGCTGAAATACATGAAATGATTGCAATATAACATATCAGTTATAAAAAGTAGAAACATTTACATAAAAGTAAATTAGGGAGGATATTCAAGTAATGAGAAACTTATAAGTGACACATAGTTCATGCTTGATAAATGTCTGCCACACATAAATCATTTAGGATATTCAAATATTTATTTACACCGGGTGGTTGCGTGTTTTTATGGGTTATCTGATCAGAAGTAGAACTATCTGCATTGGCTTCTTTCTGATTTTAACACGTGTCTTGAGTCACCACCTCTCATTCTCTCTTGGCGTTCAAGTACACACATAGCCTACATCACTTACAATCAGCTGTGGTGAGCAACAAACAGGACTAGTTTCTGCAAAACTCCAAATTAAATGGTCTCACATGAACAACATTATCAGAGAGAAGATTTTTCAGATCTAACGTGGTCGTATTCATTTTTCATTAATACTGCAGAGCTGACCGAACTTTGAAACTCATCCTGAACCAGCGCATGTGCAGAAATGTGAGAAGCCTAAAGATCGCAAAACTCTGGTCACAACAAAAAGTAACGTCGCTGCCTGTAACGGATTTCTGAGGAGCACCAGAGCAAATCATCCCCCGAAGGTCTCCTACATTTGGTTAGCTGTTCTGCTGATTCAGTAAGTGGACAAGCTACAAATGAAACAATTTAAAAAATCTTTCCTTAAATGTGTATGCCTATTAATGTCACAAAAACCAAAACATTTTAATCTGAGATGTGACTTAAAAAGCCAGTTTCAGGGTTTACAATGTGAAACACAAATCAACTGTTAGGTGAACTTTGTCTGAGCTCACTACAACCTTTATATGATATGAGAGGTAATTACTACATACAACTAGTTTAAAGAGCATTTCTTCTTAACATTGGTTAACTGTCTTTGCTACACCTCACTCAGTGCAATGCCCTAACACACCTGTTATTATACCACAACTACTCCACAGAATAATACATGTTTCCTGACATCAGTTTCCTTATGTTGACATGACCTTTTCAATAAAGTTTGCAACTTGCTTTTGGTCCACATTTCTTCATGGCTCAGCCCTTATTTGCGCCATCATATGATATGTAAACTGACTGCATCTGCTGCGAGAGTTCCTCTCATATGTTACTGGACATAAACCGGTGAGAAATTATCCAATGCTCAATAAAGAATAATTTCATAAATAAATATGACCCCTGCTTTTAACTTCCTCACATCTACAGGTGACTTGCAGGTTGTTCTGATTCATTCATGGCATTGAAAATATTCAATTTCATCAGTGTGTTTTAACTGGAAACAGTATACTTTTTTATATGTATGTTACAGAGAATGAGGCATAAAACTTTGTTTATTTAAGTAGAAATGAGCTTCAGTGGAAACTGGCAGGTATCTAAAGCACCACAAATAAAATCCCATTCACTTCACTGTAAACACGACTTCATCTGAGCTAAACAAAACGACACTTTAAAGCCAGACTGTGACAAATCTGAAGGAAGCGACGACACATTCTGTCATTTCACCCTCTGTGAAATGAGTATATAAGCAATAAAACACCATTATTTTTGTACAATCAGTTGTCCTGCTGCTGTAGCACAAGTTGCCCGAGTTTAAGCTGTGATTGATGTTAACTTTCATGTATTTCAGCACTTTGAGGCCATTTGCTGCCATAAGTTGTGTCACACATACAATTTACAGTGTAAGAATCAGAAAAATACATGACGTAGTAAAAATGAGAAAAGAATAACAAATCTTTAAAAAAAAAAGTATTTCATAAAGAACTACACACTAAAAAGCAAATATTTCATCAAGTTGTTGTAAACTATTGGCTGCATTTTATTTCCCAGGAGAACAAAGTCTCACTTCAGTTTTTTCCCCCCCTCAGATACAGTTTTTTCTGTTTATGTTTTTTCTCCTTTTTCTAAAATGACGTGTTATTTGTACACTTCTACTGGAGTGTGACATCTGTTTGTGTGTGTGTGTGTGTGTGTTGGTTGTAGCCCTGAAAACACGTTACATGTCTGCGCTGTATATCTACACATAAGGCTGATCTCTTACGTGTGTGTGTGTTTTTGTTATACAGTATCCCTTCTGAGGGAGTGAAGGATTACTCTGCTGGAGATCTTCTGAGGTAGAATGAGAGATTAAGAAACTGAGGCTAACTGAGGTTTCAATGAGGTCTTTGTGTCAAGGCATACTGGTAATGTCAAACACAGATCAGAAATGCACAACAAACACAGCACCACAATTATTACTGAGTAGATATCATGTTCCTGAATATTTTTGTACCTGAGGTTTCAAAATGGTGTAAAAGCACTGTTAAAAGTGAGATCCTGAGTGTGGTAAAATGACAGGTCAACAATGTAGTTGACTAAAAATATGTGAAAGGTTTCCTTCCAAAACAAAACATCCATTTACAACTTTGGACACTTTTTTTCTCTCCTGCCTAAAAGGAAACAACTGAATATTACTTTATCATGGTTATGCTGTAATAGGTGTGAATCTAACAGCATTGTGTACTTATATGTTACAGTGGATATTTAACTTTCACAGAATTGACTTCAACACACCTTGTTATATCGTAACATATTCATAGGTGCCACGTTTCAAACACATGACAGAAAAATGGTAAAACTGTTCAGTTTAGTTCCTAGATTTTTCTTAACCCCTCTCAATTTCAGCCAGCAAGCCTGCCACCTCTCCATACAACCAAAACGCATGCGCACAAGCACAAAACACACACACACACACACCAAGAGGTTCAGGACAGCCGGCGTTGTTGAAGAATAGTTCAACTTTAAGGGAAAAGGCTTGCTTTCTTTATTGATGAGTCTTAGGAAACAAATGCACATAAATTTAAGTCTGTGTGACACTTAGAGCTATACGGTTCATGTAAAAAAACAAACAAAAAATATGAATGAGCTATATAGAGATTCTGCCAGTGTATATTTACCTTATATGATAAATTAAAGGAAAACCCTAAAGCCTTGATTCTGTTTTGCTGTGGAGCCTTTTTTCTGGCATGGACTGAATCCGCTTGTCACATTTAAATTTAACACAAAATAGTACAGAATAAGATTTCTAATACGATAGGAGTCTACTCTTCAAGGCTGACAACGTTCCCATTCATAAGGCACGAGTAGCAAATAAATATGACTGTTAGTTAAATGTCTGAGAAGAAAGTCCACCATCATTATCAAACCTTTATATGAGGTCATTCCTGCTGGAAGAACTGTCCTGTACTTACAGTGGAGATCCATAAAGGCACAATAAAGCCGTTTCTGTTGAGATGAGACGATTCAGCCCTTTACTAGTGCTGTTTTTTCCTTTAATTTACAGTTAAAAACAGAGCTCATCACCTAACAAGCAAAACAATGAATGTGTTTCCCAAAACGTGGAACTATTCTTGAACAAAATATCAAAAAGATGTTTAAGGATCATTTTGTTACAAAAACTATAAAAAGATAACACATCTAGGAAGCTGTTTAGATCAAGAGAGGAAACTGCTGTTTGCTATGACTTTTGAGTGAGTGAGTGTGTGTGTGTGTGTGTTCCTGAATCCCCATCACAGATAGGAGTCAGACTGTACCCCTGTTTGCTTGAGGACAAACTTTGAGGTAGGTGAGGTATCTTGTTTACTCCCCTTCCTCCTGTTCAGGCACCTGAGATGATGAGGGACCTTCCTCAGCCTCCTCTGAAGGGTCCTGGAACAAAAGACAAAAGCAACTATCAGATACTATCTCTTTCTACTGTCTACTGACTCATGATGCTCAAAGTAATGAATCAATACTAGAAAGAGCTTGATAATACAAGAATGACTGTTAAAATTTCATTGAGCGATTGCGTGCGAGGAAGCCAGTTCCAGGCATCAGACCTAGAAATGTGAGGAAGACGACGGTTACATCAGGAAACCAGAAGACAGGGGAAGAGAACAGTTAGATCAGGTTTCCCCTCTCTACACTGACTCATTCTTCCCCTTCATGTGCGTGTGTCTGAGAAAGGGAGTCTGTCTCAACGGTTTCAGTTCTTTAAGCATCTCAGCCTCTTTGACAAACTACTATGCAGGGAAAATGTGATAAGACAGAGGGCACCAAGTGTTGTGGCCCGTTTTGGTGAGAGCTGTTGTGCAACGCCTTCGCTTGTTGAATGGCTAAAATAGACCAAAGTTTCTGAGAAACACTAGGCGTATGTTCTCCAAAACTGGATAAGACAAGAGGATGTTTGCAGGTGTATATGGTGAATTCCAAGAATTCGTCACATCAGCATGAAGGCAGTTCACATAAAGCACAGGTAGTGTGTGCAGACAGGGTTTCCCAGTCACATTTGCTGAAGTGACAACGTTTTCCAGCAGCTTTGTATCTTTTATATGTCTTGTAGTTTAATGAGCCATCCAACCTGTGTGTTAAAACTAATTGAGGCTTGGAGGAAGACTGAGCTAAAAGCAACAGAAGCTACATTTTACAGCTGAGGCTATGCAGAACAATGCAGACGAGTAAAGAGTGGGTGAAGAATTAACCGCATATTCAACTAAAAAGCTTTCACTGTGTGTATGTATTGCGTAATAAATGGACAAGTGTGTGCATGGTTTATTAGAGGAAAACGGACATAAATAATGTGTGAATGAGACACAGTGGCATGTAAAGTCATTCAACAGGTAACTAACTGTGTTCAGATCATTACAGTAGAACAACCTGAGCATTCTGGTAGTTAAGTGGCTAAAATGCATCATTCTTCAAAACAAACTACCGACACAGAACAATGTTTCAGTAAAACTTCGCTATGTGAGGAAAACAGTGATTAAACATTTTTCCATTCGAGAGAATTAAGGTTGTGATGTTCTCTTGTATTGTTCCCTGAACATCTGATGCTTGTTTTCAATATTATTCATCATTAATCACATTTGATCACTATCATGTAACGATGGGGGATTTACGCATTAGAAATACCCGGCGTTATTGTGATTTAACTATCCTGTTCCTGAGAACTTCCACTTCATCGCATGCCAAAGGAAATGTCTTTCACCCACAACACCACATTTATTTTAATAATTGGATTAAAGTAGCATCAGGGATTAAAATCAGGGATTAAAAAAAACAACACAAAATCTAACATATTGCTGCAACTCATAATGCAACCCCTCTTTAAAAACTCAATGCAAAAATGTTGGTTTCTTGCTATGAGGCAACATGCAGCGGCACATTTCAATTAACACCTGCCTTAAGAGGAAAACATACCTAAACTTTTCACATAATTAATTTCAGTAAACATTTAAAAAAGTATAATATTTAAAAAATCTACATTTTTTATTCATTCCCATCCCTTTTAATCAGTTTATGCTTTATCTGATTTCATGCATTAATCTTAGCGTTTGATTGCTGAAATGAGTAATTCATGTAGGACTTTAACAATGTTTGTCTGCAAGCATTCATGTTTTCTTTAAATCCTTTCCATTTTTAAACACTTTTACTTTATCATATTATTATTTTTACTTAAGGAAAGTGAGTGACACTACTGCAAGCACACAAACTAACTGAATACAGTTTGCACATCAGATTGTACACTGTAGTGGCATTCTGTCTGCAGCTCTACTGAATTATTTGATGTTGAACTCATGGTTAAACAAGAAGAACTCTGCACATCTGCACATGAGCGTACATGTAACTGACAAGTCAAAAAGTAAACGTGTGACACAAAATGAGATTTCTGTTCAACCAAAGCAGAGGTAGCAGTCATACAAGTTATTTCCACCCTCAGTTTGATCTCATACTTATCTATAGTGCCGTTGAAGGTAAAAAAAAAGGTAATAAATACAATCTTTTTGTAGATCTTCAGTGGAGAGGTTTTACACAGGAGTGTGTGCATGGTTTGAAGCAAACCGCTTAGTTTGTTGCATCATAAACTGTAAATTTCACATCACAGTGAACATGGCTGGAAAAGTTCATGAAACTATTTTATCCTTGCATGTTGTTTTCCTGATTTCTGTGAGTTTTATCAACACAACAGCTGGCACCTGTATCTCAAAGCGCCACATCAAAACAAAACTGAACCACTCCGCTTCGTCTGAAGACTGCATTTTCCTCACCTGCTGCTCTTCAGTCATTTGTGGAACTACTTTCTGAGGCTGTGAAAAGAAAGGGAGTAGAATTAATTAAAGATGAAGGAAAATGAGCTCACAGGGACTGCACAGCTCTGGTGCGCACAAAACACGGAAAAAATACACAGCACAATTAATCCATGAGTGTCAGTGAGTACTCCATACCCATTTCCTCGGTCGCCCTCGTGGTCGTCTCTCCCCAATGGGTTGTACTTTCTGAGTAGAAAGATGGAAGAAGTTCTCAGTTTGCTAATGGTATAGTTTTCATCTGAGTGTTTTAAGATTGTATGAGAGAATTGGGGGAGGGGACTTTATCCCAGGAGACACAAATACTTCATGTCATGATGCAAAAGTTCTAAAGAAAACGTAATGTCCATTCACTGTCTGGTTGTTTAGCACTTATATTATTTGATGCTAAACATAAATGATGTTCCTAAAACTGCCAATATGCACAATTCTCACATACATTTAAAGGATAATGAAATGTTCAGCGTAGCAGGATTTGAGGAGAGAAGTAAAACGTTTGTGGGTTTGGGATGTCTAACGGTTTTATATGAAATACTTCAACCTTCAATATTTTAACAAGTTGAACATGTTCTGCTGCACGACAACACAACACAACATAATACAGCTAAACAATATTCTTCAAAATGTTTATAAAAAGACAACCTCATTTTCAGAGATTGAGATCAGCAGCGAGGCGTGTTGCCAACCTTCTAATTGAAATGGCCTCAATCAAACCGACCTCTTCACGTGCCTGATGAAAATCTGTAACTGAGGATGTTGCATAACTGTATCATTGTACCTGTGTCCTACAGGACAACATCTGTGTCCTACAGGACAACATCTGTGTCCTACAGGACAACATCTGTGTCCTACAG
>JBAMHV010000003.1:17748319-17765471 GCA_037177535.1 Pseudomugil gertrudae | reverse complement strand
CTGTGTCCTACAGGACAACGCCTGTGTCCTACAGGACAACACCAGTGTTCTACAGGACAACGCCTGTGTCCTACAGGACAACGCCTGTGTCCTACAGGACAACACCTGTGTCAGTGTCCTACAGGACAACGCCTGTGTCCTACAGGACAATAACTGTGTCCTACAGGACAATGATTGTGTCCTACAGGACAACGCCTGTGTCCTACAGGACAACGCCTGTGTCCTACAGGACAAAGCCAGTGTCCTACAGGACAACATCTGTGTCCTACAGGACAACACTGTGTCCTACATGACAACGCCTGTGTCCTACAGGACAACACCTGTGTCCTACAGGACAACGCCTGTGTCCTACAGGACAACACCTGTGTCCTACAGGACATCAGTGTCCTACAGGACAACATCAGTGTCCTACAGGACAACGCCAGTGTCCTACAGGACAATGCCTGTGTCCTACAGGACAGCACCTGTGTCCTACAGGACAACTCCTGTGTCCTACAGGACAACACCGGTGTCCTACAGGACAACGCCAGTGTCCTACAGGACAACGCCAGTGTCCTACAGGACAACACCAGTGTCCTGCAGGACAACACCTGTGTCCACTTATCTGTGCTGTCCCCTGTTTGATTCCTTGCTTGTGTTGTTCTTAGTCTCTGATGTACGTCGCTTTGGAGAGAAGCGTCTGTTAAATGATTGTAGAATAGAATCATTGGAGCTTTTGACTATCTCAGTTTTGGCTTCATCAGATTGTTTTATGGACAAAGTGATCCAGAATATAACATAACTGCTATAAAAATCCCCCCAAAATGTCATATTTCTCATTACTTTAGTTTTAAACATGAGCAATGTTTTAATTACAATAATAAAGAAAACTTAGGGCAGTGTTTCTTAATCCAGGTCCTCAGGACCCACCGCTCTGCACGGTTTAGGGGAAAAGGTACTTCAACACACCTGAACTAAATGAATGGCTCGTTAACATGGATTGAAGTAACTTGATGAGGTAGTTCCTTAATCTGAATCAGATTGGAGTATGAACACATCTAAAACAAGCAGAACAGGGAAACACTGCTTTAGAGGATCTTAATATACGTCTCCAATAAGTCAAATCAGAAAAAAGAACCAGCTTCTAATAGTTCCACACTTTTAATGAACAAATAAGGGTAACTATTTCACACAAATATAATTCATAAAACCCATTTAAGTTAAATAACTGTTTAGATGTTATTTTTTGTATCACTGTTGATTTAAAAAGCTTTTATATTCCAGCTGGACTGATTGAGGTAGAGCCAACTATAACCACATAATATACTGATGTATGATAAATCACTGTACGGAGAATAAAATGGCCTCTACTAATTATATTATAGTTTTAGAACAACTGTCTTGATTAATTCATTTTTGAGTGCTGACCCACAGGCTGAAGCATGAAATGTAAACAATGTATTGATTCAACAGCAGCTGGTCTTTTCTATGCTGTAAACTTTCATTTGCCCTGATGGTGGCTGCTTTACAGAGTCCCACAGAAGACATAAATCATGTGCTACTGCAACTAATGCAGATACACTGGAAGCAGAACCCCCTTCAGATTGCACACACACACATAAAATGAGTAAAAAACACACACATTATGATACAGGTTCCTAGTTAAAGCAAAGATGATCGGTTTCTTAGTATCTGAAACATTTACTAACACTTCAGTGTGATGGGAAGCTCATTAAATAAGCCATTATTCATCAGTGTAAACGTGTATATAAACAGAAAAGGTATTTGATCAGTTTTGACCTTCAGTGCAGTTTTGGGGCCTTTGTTCTTGCTGCCTTTAGGTCGTCCTCTTGGTCGCTTTGGAGTTGGTGGTCCAACAGGCTCCTGTGGTGAGACATTAGATGTGGGACCTAAACCCAAACTGCACTGTCTGCAAACACCCACATAATTAACTCAAGTTTTGTTGTTTTGATTCACTTGTAACATTAAGTTCATTGCATATTATCGAATGCTGAGATTAGAAATGACCACAATCACCTTCCAAAGATGAAGGTCATACCTGTTGCTCTTTCCGTGGTCGACCTCTGCCCCTGCGTTGAGGCTCTTCGGGCGACTGGGCAGTGCTCGACTGAGGAGACGGCTCTTTGGTCCCACTGTTACTCATGCCTGCGTCTGTCCACCTGCTTCAAAGAGTGTGGGCATCAAAGCATGGAGCAGTGGCCTCGAGGGCTTAAAGAGGAGAAGAGCTCAGTATCAGGAGCTAAAGATCACAACGAGAAAAGAAGTGGGGAAAAAATGACTACTTTTTAAACATAGCACTGCAATCATCTCTGGGATAACCAGCTTCATTTGACCGTTTCAAACAATCTTTTTACACAATTACCAAAAGGAGTTTCAACCAGTGCTTAATGTACCATCACAAGGAATCACGCAGAAACCTTTTCCTAAAGCAAGCGTGGGAACTGCTCATACGTAAGCCTTGGCACTAGGTTGATCGGAACACAGACAGGGTCCTGGCAAACGCAGGGAAACATGAGAATGGTGTGCGGAGACTAAAAGTAGCGCAGATATTCACAACTCAATCTGCCATCCAAAATCTGCATCTACTGTAATGAGCACTGCGTTTCCATCTGCTCTCTGCGAGGTATTTCTCAATGGGGGCTGTGAATACTGTTAGAGCAGGGATGCTGCAACAACTGTTACACTGAAACTTGTACCACTGCTACAACAATATCCAATGTGACTGTGCAACAATGACCAAAAACAAATCTGCATACTTTAGCACCAATTACTTTATCACCTGTTTCTTTTTCCTAGGATATGTGTTTTCAGATTGGAATTTCTAATAGTTTTTACAGTCAAAACAAAGGTGAATTCATCAAATATGTTTCTGTTTTATAATAAACAGCTTTAAATAACGACAATTATCACCACAGGTTTTTATGTGACATCTTTAACTCTAACCTATTATTTTTACTGCTGTTTATTTTATTAAGTAATACAACAAACTCTCACCTTATAATTGGCAGGGTGCATGTTAGCTTGACAAAAACCAAGTGATCATCAGTTTGGCAGTGTGACTAATAACCTCCAGTAATAACTTTTTAAATAACGTGCAACAATTTTCCACACATTATCTATAAACTTTTCTCAGTTAGAGCAATGTAATTCTTATTAACACACTATAAACACGTGAAACTGGCAGTAGATAATGTGCCATAGTGGTCGTTTATACGTTTAGCTCCGTGAGGAATGTGCCAAACACTAATTGTCAACACAGCCTCGGTTCACTTCTTCTGCAGCAGCACACCGTCTCCTCTACTTGACGGTGTTTGCCAGTCTGTTACGGGACTGAATGTACTTTTTGCATATGGGCGGCAATAGCAACCATATATACACATTCTTGTGCGGCGTTGCAGGAGGCGCGCGAGGCGCTCGGGGGAAGCGAAGCCGTGAGTTGAAAACCTTCGACATGAGTTGAGTAACTGGCGCATGTTGACGCCAAAACAACAGCCGAGGCCATCGGCGTTTTAAAGCGTAAAAGTCGGCGCTCGCCAAAACAACATCCCCCTGCTTCCATCACTTGCGCAATCGATCTCTGAAATGTTTTAGGGCGATAATGCAACAGGTCCGGAGAAATGGACGATGTAAAACTTCACCAAGGACAAAGGCAAGCAACACAGGTGCAAAAGCTCTGCTTTCAGAGCAGACAGCCAGAACAGAGCCTACATGTATACATTCAGGCTATAGGCTCCGTGTTCACGCTCAGTAATCCTGCTCGTGCAGCCTGTGCCAAACACCAGAGAGAGAGAGAGAGAGAGAGAGAGAGAGAGAGAGAGAGAGAGGAGAGGAAGCTCAACTTACCTTAAGTCTGTTTGCAGTTTTACCTGGAACTTCACACACACTCCGTTTACTTTGTGCTTCTGCACAACTATGAAAATCTTAGTGTGTCGACCGTCTCATTGGCTGAAACGAAAGGGTAATCTCTCTCTCTCTCTCTCTCTCTCTCTCTTTCTCTCTCTCGCCCTCTATCTCTCTCCGTTTTCCTCCCTCCTCCTAATCGGAAATGTGTGTGATCCCCCAGACGTCCAGTCACGAATACCCCAGATGCAGTATAGTGGGGGGTTGTGGCAGTGCAGTATGCATTGCATACTTTCTCTATTAAAGCATGTTTCAAGAAAGAACGAGGGGGTAGGAGGGTTGAAACAGAGGACCCCGCCCCGAGCAGCTCACCGGACCACCCACTTGAGAGGGAAAAAGACGGGCATTAGACTGGAGGGTCTGGTTCCGGGGTTCACGAAGTGGGGTCTGGGGGGCTGGGAAGTTCCCCAAAAAGGAAAGGAAAAAGGTTCAGTTTGTTTCACTGGAAATCATAGTGAGAACAGACTGTGTGAAACAGAGGTTTCACTCATTGTTCCTGCTGTTATCTCCTCACCTACAGAGATACACAGTATCTCCAAGTCATAAAGGACTCCTGTATGAAATATGAGCTTTAGAGCAGAATCTGCTGAGGAATAATCAGGTGTGCATTTGTTTAGAGGATATATGAATGCTGTTAGGCTCATTTAATCATTAACTGCATGTAAATAAAAAGAAAAAAATGTGTAGTGGCCTAATAAGTTAAGCAGGGAAGATGTAGTTTTCTATGTTGGAACAGATCAGGTTTTCTCTTGCGTAACAAGTAAAACGTTACACTCAAGTTTCACTCATCTATTCAGCTTTCAAATAATTGATCAAACTGGTTTAAATAGACATTTAGATTTTAGTGAAACACTATAAAAAAATTTCACTTTTTTCATATTATCATGCGTGTTTTGCTTGATGCTTAATAAATCTTTGAAGTCACACCTAAAAAAATCTTTTCTCTTAGTCGCTGCTTTTCAGATTTATACAAACTGATGAATTCAGATGAAAAGTTTTGAACTACGGTTAACACACATTCCAGGGACAGCTAAAACCAGACTGCTCATGTCAGGTGAGCATGCTGGCATAAGACCCGAACATACAGCTTTATGTTACAAAGATGAAGATCGAGGCTAAGTTTAAACAGTTTGCAGTGTCAGTTTCATGATGTAATTCAGAAAGTTTCAGCGTGAACATCCACTCTAACCACAACACTACATTTAGAATTTTTTATAACTCCTAAAGACACCAAATATTTATCTTCAACCAAGACAAGATTTCTCAGGTAATTCCTTTTAGTTGCAAAATAAAGACTAACAAAGAATATATTTGCATATTTAACATTTATAAAAATGTTTAGTCAGGTTTCCCAGAATTTCTTCAACACTTGCAGAAAGCATGAAATCGTGCACGACTTTGAGTAGTCATGAAGTATAAATATTACTACATGAAAGTGAAGAAAATGACACCAAAGTCATAACTGTCAATCTTCCGTTTCTAAACAGTCCCTACTTATCATCAATTACTCATGCATTTCAGTTTTTAATATTAGTTTCTTTTCCTTAAACGAATGTGATAAAAAAAAGAGGTCAGTTTCTAAAATATTGTAAAAAGTGAAAGCCAGAGTGGGAGATAATCTGGAGAGACGGGGGAGGGTTTGCATGAGAGAAATTGTATGCGAGTCTACGATGAGCGAGTTCAGTGGCCTTCTGCAGTCTGAGATTCGGTTGGACTCTGATCTTGAGGTTTATTTAAGCTGAATTCCGTGGGCTCATCAGGACTGGGTTACAAAAATCCTCCTATAGAACTAGAAAGAATGTGCAGCGCATACAGTTCTGCATAAGGCACAAAGACATGTCTTTAGAGGTGGGGGCAGGCATCAAAAGACAAGCAGAGGAGGGATTTCTATTAGAGGCTGGGGCAAAGAAGGTATTTTGGAGCTCTATTCAATGTCAGCAAGAGCAGGGGAGGCATTTTCTGGTAAAGAGTGTGTTTACAGGGGATGTTTAGCACCTTAAAACTCTGCTGTTAACACACCTCCTCTGTCATTAGATGTTAATTAGCTTCAGTTTCTCCCCTCTGAACCAGAAGAGCTACTATTCATTATATATATCTTATTGAACCATTCTGTAGTTGACAACCTTTTAAGTTGCTTAAGTCACAGCAGGCTCTATATAACTATATAATACAATAATAAAATGTATAAAACTGCATTTGTAGGCAGATAAAAAAACTTTATTAGAACAATATTGAATGAAAATATAATAATGGAATATGTCCTTTCAGGAGAAGTTAATACTTATTATAAAGTGTTCCCAAAATTGAAACAATCCCTTACTTTCCATGATGAATCTTCTAGAGGTTAAGGTTCACGTATTAATGGGTTGCAGATATAAAGAAACAAAATACTAAGCAATACATGGATCTTCTGTATGTTTGAGTCTAAAAATGAGTTTTTATGAAATAACAATGACATAGTAAGTTATTTAATACATTCAAATTGTACATCTAGATTTTTTTCATATTTTACAGTTTTTAATGTGAAAGACATAAAAAAAAGTATGTGCATGTCTTGCAAAATTTTTCTAATGAATTTCATTAGTTCTATTTTAGATGACCGTGTCTTTCACTAAGCCATCTCCATGACCTTCTTGATCCAGTCCACATACATAGAGACACGGATGAAAATGTTAGGCTGACCCGGGTGTCCACAGCGCCTCATGGGGATGATTACTCCCTCAAGTACCCAGCAGTCACTGTTCTGACACGCCAGAGGGCCGCCGTAGTCTCTCTGCAGACACACAGTAACAACACTCTGGAGTCATTATTTGTCTCTGTTATGACTGACTGTCACTGCTGAGGTTGGAAACATCTTGCAGTCACATCTTGCCCAGTTCCCTAACATTATCCAAATGGTGAAAGTGCTTGAGCAATAGGAACTTATAAATAACTTTGCTATAAGTGACGTAACTCATCCAAAGAATTTCTGTACATTCAGTGTTTGGAAGGCTACATTTGAGTAAATAATTTATGAAAATTGTGTTTCTTTTCAAACTTTTAGGAATTAATATAATTTCTAAGACATTCAGAATAAAAAGGTAGCACTCTGAATGCTATTTTTCTTTCACCAATCCCTGTTTATAATATGTAATGTGACTCTACTTCAACACTGTACGTTTTGCTATAATTAATTTAATAAATATTACTGACATGCTTTTTGTCATTTTCATAATTAGGAATGTTGTTTTAGTGCACAATGCATAAACCTTTCAGGACACAAAATCCACATGTTTTCTACACCTAACGGAGCTGAGACATAACATTCCTTCAGGGTACATGTGTGTAAGATTTGTGTAAGGCATGAGTGTAAGACAAAAGGATATGTACCCAGGTATTTGATGGGTTGTAGGAACTGTAGTCTTAGATGGAGCACTTGGAAAGTTCCCTTCACCAGAGAAGAAAGGCTGTCTGCTCTTTATCTATTCTATCTTTGCTCTTTTGCTTTATTTTGCTTTACAATGTGAGATTTTTAGTTCGCTGATACTTGGACTGTTGGTTCTGTTTTGTTATGTAATAATTATTACTATAGTAATAAACATCCTTCCCTATTTATTATACTCCGATATGTAACCGTACTGCATGATTAGTAATTATTACCTCTATCTAAAAATGTAACAAATGAATGAATCTGAAAACCTTTCTTTACCTTTCCTAGTATCTGATGCAGATTAAACATTTAACATTAAAGCTATGGTCTATTATATGCATGTTATCAGCCTTTTAAAGGCTTAAAACTTAAGGGCTGATCTGTATTTCTGTATTTCTTATTGCTAACCTCTCCCCCCTGTATTTTTTAAGTTCCATCATTTGTGGCTTAGTAAACAGTTGTCAGAGCTTTTACAGTTTTAAGAATTAGAAGCTTTCCTGTTCGGTAAACTAACGCTTAAAGCTTATCAGAAGTGGGTTCCCAAAAACCTTTTGCTGCCAAAACCAGCTCAAACCAAAAAAGAAATCTCAAAAGGGGTTAAAGCAAAAGCTGTGGATTTTTTTCACACGCTCATTGTGCAGCTGGTTAGCTTAGCTCAGCTTAGCACAGATAGCAAAGGAAACAGCTGGTGGAAACAGTCTGATTAGCTCTATCTCTGAAGCTCATGGACACAGTAGCCCTTGTAAAACCAAACAAACATGTAGTTTGCTTAGGAAAAAATCTACAATAACAATTTTCCAGTCTTTCTGTTAAAGTTCTTTGTTCTCACATGATTTGCATTTCTAATGCTAAAATCCCATTGTTTTGGTCAAATTTGGTAAAATGTTTTGCCAAAATTAGTAGGCATAAAAAGAAAATGATGTCTGGGGGGTGAGGGGTAATCACTGTGACTTGGTACATAATCATATCGACCGGCGTGTTTTATTAAGCTTGTTGTGTGTTATAAAGGAAAGAATGAAAATCTTTCAACCTGTCCACTTTTTCCTCGTTGAATACATACCTCACAGGCACCTCTTCCACCCTGGAAAATGTTTGTGCACATCTCATTTTCACGAACACGACCTCTAAAGTATTTGTTGCATTCTGTGTTACTGATAACCGGCATGTGTGCCACATTGAGGACTGTCTCATTCCCCGTCCCTTAAAAACAGAAGGAAGGAGATGTCAGCAACTATTGGGCACAGAGAACCAGAGAAATAAAAAAAGGGATGGGGAACAGATGTTAAATAATTTTAGAAATAACTATGCCATCTGTTGCTTAAGTGTCTGAATAGCTCTCTCATTTAGATTTAATAGTATTTTAAGGACAGAAGCAAGATGCTTGCTCTGAATAAGTCTCTCTTTGCGTTTAACTGAAGTAGCTGCATATAGTGCAGTATACACTGCTATCCTAAGGGGTCATTCTTGCCTTTTGTTTCACCCCATCCTGCAATTTCACACGGAGTTCCTTCGGGTACTGTGTAGCGCTCAGGAGGGAGGCAGATCTGAGAGACACGGCTGTTGAACTGGGCAGGGCTGCAGACAGAAAGAGGACAGAGTAAATGGGAAGCTACTGGTTAAACATTGTGCGTCAACAAGTGGCACTTGATAGTACACACTGTTCCAGCTGTAGCATGACCAGTTGAGACTCAGATGGTCCACAGACGATCTTGGTGAGAGGAATGACTTGCACAGTGGGCTCATCATCCTTTGGATCACGGAAAAGTGTTCCCATCATAGCGGAGTAGCCGGGCAGGTCCACATAGCTGTGCACAAAGAGACACAATGTCAATACAAAGACAGGACAATTGATCACAAACACACGGTGAGGAATTGCAGCATGCTCTCACAATTGATGGTCCAAAATTTTCAGTGTTAAGAGATGATAAAAAGCACTGAAACTCCTTCATGCATACCTCTTAAATGTTTCACCTAACAAGGAAGTGACCCCTTCTCATAGAAAAAAGCTACATGCCAGCTTCTGCTGACAGTAATAACACAGTGTAGTGCCACTGATGGCCCCTAGCTACTGAGTGTTAAGCATTTCAGGTTAGTCCTATTTAGTCAGCATACTGCATCAAAAATGCTTTACTAGGCGTCATAATGGTGTCGTAGCTATAGACCACCTCATCCTCATCAGTGTGCCAGTAGTTATCTAGAAAAAACACTAAAAAAATATTAGGCTTAAAAAAAAAAATTCTATTTTTGTTTGTTATTGTTTGGCTCCACCCTCCTGTCCGGTTACAATTATTATGTTTAATAAAAAACTGTCTGCAAAATAGAGTTCTTTCCAGAAATGTCACTAAATGCAAAACACATAACCATTTTTTCTGAAGTACCAAGAGGAGAAACACTGTTTGGTGCTGATCACCCATCTGGGATTCACCAGAGATCCCCCACAGAAGTGGTTTCCTTTCCTGCAAACAAAGAGGTCAGAGGTCATTCACAGTGCAGCACATTCAGATGTGGCTTTTTATCACCGAACATCATCAGCTGTCAAACGGACCTGTCTCTGAGGCTCACTGTCCACGGAGAGTTTCCAGGCATCCCATTCACGATACGCGTCCTACTCACTGAAGCGCGGTCTTCTCTCTTTCCACACTCACTGAACTCCACCTTCTCTGTAGTCACAAAAACATTACATACTGCAGAATTCCAAATGGGGGGCTTGTGGCAGTTTGCTCCATGTTCATGCTCCTCAAACTAACCTATGGGTTCTTTCAGGGACACTTTCTCTCCAGCTGTTTGAAAACAACAACAACAGGATTGTTACAATGCCTGTGAGAGGACAGGCGCTCCCGAAGCCCCGTACACTGGGGAAATTTGACACAGAAAGTAGAGATGTTTACCACACTGCTTGATGGCACAGTAGTCAAACTCTGTTTTGGGGTCTGTGGTGTAGCACCAGGGTCCGTGTAGATCCCCATCTGGATTACGACAATAGTCCTCTGTCAGATTGGCCTCTGGGTGGGTCCGTGGGTTTATCCTGCAAAACCAGAGCAAACTTTGCTATAGATGTAATTGATTACAAGTTTATATCAATAAATGAGTTTTTCCTTCTACTTAAATGTGTTTATTTACTGACAACATACTGACTTTAGTTGAAAGTTTGAACACATAAAGACCTTCAGATCCTGCTTAGAGTTCATATTGCATAGAATCTGAACATAGAAATGAAACATGCGTGTAATAAATGTGGTTGAAGATTGTAGCCTACTTGGTTTGGTGAGGCGTGTTGACGTTCCACTTCTGGCAGGTAATGCCTTTGCGTGTTTTGCGAACAATGCCTCTGTAGTTTTTCCCATTTTCCTGGTAGCAATCTGAAAACATGAGCATTGCTAATTTGATGATAACTGCAATGAAGTACAGCAGGCAGTTAACATGTTAATAAAAGCTGAAAAGAATTAACTAAATGGCAGAGCCTCCTCCCCACCTGACTCAAATCCTACTGAGGGGAAAAGATGCACCTTCAACAGCGTTAAATGTGCATTTGTGGTTACTGCTTCAACCACGTTATTACTCATTAACAGCATAGTTTTTAAAGGATGCAAGAAGGAGACTAAATAAATAAACATGGTCTGTCAGAGAGTTTCTTGTTAGAGAGACATTATGCCACATAAGTATTTAGCTCATCATCATGTGAATATTGGATTAAAAATATGGAATGATTAGAGTTAAACAAAAAAAATAAATCTGGTAAAGAATCATTTTATGCAGTGACCCATTCGCTGGAGTCATGTCTGCCCTTTAAAATGAGTGGGAAGTTGTACCCTCAGCTTCTATGTCGTCTGCACAGCGTTTGATCTGCAAGCAGAGAGCGGTCCGCATCTCAGGCACAGATGTGAAGCACCAGGGAGCCTCTGACCCATCTGGATTACGGCAGTAGTTCTCCTCTAAACCCCTGAATGACATGTACCTCAGAATCAGCTTGATGCAATAAGGAGCTTTTCAATGATTTGACTGGCTAAATTAAAGATGCAGAGATCATACTGAAATGGCTTAAATTAATAAATGCAATGCTTGTAATGAATGGTGGCATTGGAATAACAAATAAGTTAAATATTCATTTCACATCACGTGAGCATCTAAAGAGAGTGACCAGGAATTCACTGTGGGACAAATAATATTCCTAGAGATTTCCGTGCAGCAACAGTTAATATTCATGTGAAAACATATAATTTAAATTTTTGAGTACAGGAGGGGTACAGGGCAAAGTACTTACTTGCACTCGTATGTGTTTGGGTAAAAAGGGTGTTCGTGAGGGTACTGGGCATCCCACCGCTGGCAGGCTGTACCTGATGTTGTTTCGTTGACTTTACCCCGGTAATCCTCCCCACGACCACGGAAGCAGTTTGTGGTGAAGCTGGAGCGCTGCCGCTTCTCCACATGAACTTCAGCTAAACAGCAGATAGAAAATAAACATTTATATTTACAAAGAAATGGGGATTGCTCTGGTGAGTAGCTTCAGGAAGATAGATTAGATTTACTTAGAATATCATAACACAAGCCATCATTTTCACTATGTTTGGTATGGTTACATATATGTGTTACGCAACACAGACGTATGTGTGTGATGTCCAGGTTGTACCCTGCTTTTCACCTGCTAGTTGCAGGGATAGACTCCAGCTTTCTCAAGACACTGAATTGGCTAAAGCAATATAGAAAATGGTGGTTATAGCCTCTAAGCGGGCAGCTGTAGCTCAGGTGGAAGAGCAGTTGTCTTTCAACTGGAAGGTTGGGAGTTCAATTTCAGGCTTCCCCTGACTACATGCTGAAGTGTCCTTGGGCAAGACACTGAACCCCTACTAGCCCCCTGATGTGCCTATCGGGGTGTGAGTGTGTGTGTGAATAGGTGAATGTGACTATATAGTGTAAAGCGCTTTGAGTGGTCGATAAGACTGGAAAAGCGCTATACAAGTATGAGTCCATTTAAGTCTGATAAGTGAGGCCAATACTATACTATACTACTATACAGTCATTTGACAGATGCTTTTATCCAAAGCGACTTACATGTTATTTTAAACCATTATAACCATAGCTATTATAACCGAACATGCATGTGTTGTGGGTGGGAGGAAGCCGGAGAACCCGGAGAGAACCCACACATACATGGGGAGAACATGCAAACTCAGGCTCTTTAAATCACCCACCAAGTTTGTAACATTGGAGTCAATAAATTCAGATCTGACATTCAGCAGCCACATTAAAGCTACCAGTAAGGTAACATTTTACCAACCCAGAAGCATCAAATGAATGAAAACGTTTAGTAAAAAAAAGACCAGGAGAAATTAATTCCTGTGTTAATCTCTGGACTAGGTTACCTTTAACAGATCTTCATGAAAAGTCCAGTTATATCATGAAACATCTGCAGCTCATCTGCTGCTAGAGCTTTAACTAGGGCTTAGAGATCTGAACACATCACATCAGTTTTAAAATATTTATACTGGTTTCCAGTCAGTCCCAGAATAGACTTTAACCCTTTAAGGGCCGTCCTAAGAACAGAAAAGTCTGATTTTTAAAACCTGAAGTTTTCATTTCACCCTTTAATAATTAAAAAAAACAAACAACAATATTTTTTTGTATTTTTACAATTTATTACCATGTGATAAGTCAAAATTATTGTTCTATATTCTTCTGCTTTCTGGTATTCACCAGGGGGACAGAAAACCAGTATCATATGGTGTACAGCAGGGATTAGAATAAAGTTTCTACCACAAAATGATGCAAAATGTCTCAGAAACTATCATATATGATCCATTTGGCTTTATAGGGTTAAAACCATACTGACCAGAGCAGTGTAGGCCCAGAACACATCTGTAACATGTTCAGTAAATATAAACCAAGCAGAGCTCTTAAATCCAAAGACTCAGGTCATCTAGTCCAGACTACACTGGCAGAGGGAGCATTGAGCTATTATTCTGCAAACCTGTGGAACAAACTGCAAAAGGAGATGAAACACTTACAAAGTCAATCCAACATTTCTTTTCCATGCCCATGCATAAAATCTGAACTGTAACATTTATCTTCCTTTTATTCATTTTGTTTAATTTAATTTATTATTTTGATGTGAATTCTGCTATTTGTTGTTGCCTTCTACCACTTTCAATGCTTTCTATGGACCCTCTGTAATGTTTAAATATTGCACAATGACTTTTTGTACATGAAATGTGCTGTACAAATAAACTTTCCTTGCCTTACAAGTTCCTCAAAGTTATCTTTTACTGAAAACCACTGTCGAAAAAAAAAAACTTTGGCCATTATGGACATTGTGTAATGTTTAAGTTATTAATGTCCACATCTCATTCATAGTTGTTGCTGAAATGATATAGAAATATAAACTGCAGAAAAAACATATATATACAGTATATACAGTATATATATATATATATATATATATGTGTGTGTGTGTGTGTGTGTTATATATGTTATATGTAATATATTTATATATATAAATATATATATGGACCTTCATGTTCAACAGAGACTAATCATGTCTAGTTGTTAAACTACAATTGACATAAATGAGTTTGATGATGAAAGTATTTATAAATAAATCCATTTTCATAATTAGTTTTCCACTAAAGTGCTCTCTCTTTGTTTCCGTCTGATCATGTTTGTGCATATCAGATGCAAATAGAAACACAAAATAAGATATATACTAAAAAAAAATAGCATTACAAGGTTTGTGGTTGGTTTTGCCTCCATGACTTCCAGTCAGCACAGAATACACCACAAGATGGCTCCATTTTCTTGTTTGTTTGCTGCACTCATAAACCGTGCGCTCACTGGGAAAGCCCATGTTGCATAACTGATGTTGAAATTTTTTAGAAAACTGAACATGTGATCAGTTCTGTCCATGATCTGTTTATCAATTCTGCTGGACATCTTCAAATGAAAATATGGAACAAATGGGTCATAGCTGTATTCACTTCATATTTAACCTAATATTGAATAGAATAAACTGAGCTTTTGTAAAATAATGAAAGCTATTTTATTGTAAAAATCTGCAGAAACTAAATTTAAATCTTAACTAGCAGTTTGAATAGAAACAACCTGACTTTTAATGAACCTCTCATGAACCTGAAACCCTCTGAGGAAAATCAAAGTTTCAATCACTTATCTGCACAGTTCACTCTAAAATCAGACAAAACGACTAGTTTCCAGAGCAAAAACATGTATTTTGAGAGGCAATTTGCACAAACACAGACAAGGTGTTATTTCTTGATTTGCATCTGTGAGTGCTAGAAGGAGTAAGCTTAGATAAACTCATGTTTTCATTTTCCTGCCGGAAGAAAACGATAACAAATACAAAACAGGAAGTAAGCAGGCAATGAATTAAGGATGTGCATTATTAACACATTTAGAAAAATAGTGGTCACCAATATACAGCAGTTATTCACTAAATAATATATATGATATAATTCTGCCACATGTATTGTTTTGGCCATTAGTTGGCCTGAAGTGCAGTAAGTTTCTGTTTTAGAGAAGGAGGGACAAACTTGAGTTGTATGTTTTCATCAGTGTTCTTACTGCATTTCCTGATCTCACAGTTTTCTCTCTCTACTTCAGGGTCAGTGGTGTAACACCAAGGCACCGGAGATGCATCAGGGTTACGGCAGTAGTTATCATCTAAACTCTTATCAGGATACCTAAAATGCACACACACACACGCGCACACACACACACACACACACACACAGAGGGAAAAGACAAACACCTGATTTAAATAATGTCAATGCAGTGAGGCATCATATACATTTGTTTTGCTAATTATTCACATCACAGATGTAGCAATGAATGAACACATACTTTTCAGGTTGGTAGATGTGTTGGTGAGGGTACTGCTGGTCCCATCTCTGACACTCTCTGCCATTCACGGTGTGATCGACCTGACCCCTGTAGTCCTCTCCATTACATGTGATACACACCTCTGCAGCCACCAACACAAACCGCACATAAGGAAAACTTTCCTTTACATCTCAGTAATTTTCAAAAACATTCCTGAAAGATCTCCATTAGCTTCAAGTGACACACTTAAGAGATGAGAGGGGATTGGTAGTTATTGTAAAGGCTAATTGCAGCCAACTTGCTGTCAGTACACATTTGGCACGCCTCTCGAGAATAATATTAAATGAACTTGCTGTGGGTGTGTGCATTCTGGTCATTGCAAATCAGCAAATAAACTAAAGTAAAAAAAACTAAGTAAATATATAAAAGAGTTTGTGAGGTTTAAAATCGATCTATGTATCAATCTAAAATAAATTATACTGAGCTATTAAAATCCATTATTTTATCAGTTTGATAAATAATAACTAACATTATTAAACATCTATTTATTAAGTGTGTGTCCACACAACACATTTACGTGGACATTCCTGAAACATTTCAGGACCAATAAATAAAACCTATGACACCTGTTAGTTATTCCCCTACCATCTTTGCACTGTGGGATATTGCAGCTCTCATAGCGCCGCTCTGGGTCGGTGGTGTAACACCACGGACCAATACGATCTCCATCTGGGTTGCGGCAGTAGTTCAGCTCCAGACCATTCGTAGCTGTGGGAGTCCATCTGAGACAAGCAGGGAGTTTTTATAATGAGTGGCAGTTTGGCACAGATTATTTACAATATGCTGGAGTTACAATAACTTTGATCATGTTTAGTAAAAAGCAGTACCGTCACAGTCACAGCAGCACAAATAAATGTATAAAGAAAGATGGTTAAAGTTGTGTTAAATGAAATAAAGGCTTCCCTTACATAAAATTCAAATACATCTGACTCGTCACTCAGTGGTTTATTTGTTATAAGTTGCAACTGTTTACAAGACAGTTGGCACACTATAAACATATTAAGTGAAAGAGGATGTAGTGTTGGATGTTACATCTTCTTTTTTTATTGACAAGGGTTAGGGCAGAGTTGAAAACTCGACATAAGGAAGATCACCAGTGTCTCTGTAGAGTCTCACCTGTGATCATGAGGGAACTTGGACCACCACTGTTGGCAGGTGAGGCCACTTTTTGTGGTGAAGACTTTGCCTCTGTAATCTTCCCCTTTACCCACGATGCAGTGTCTGACATAGACTGCATGGATAAACAACACAGAAAAAGAAAAGCAACCAATGAAACTGCTGCACAACACCGATCTCTGTAATGTTGCTTGATGTGAATCTCACCTTTCTTCTCATAAAAGTCACAGTTGACATTTCTCTTCACCTCAGCGTTGTTTCCGTCGCCCACCCAGGGCAGGTGTTTACAGGTGACGGCCGCCCGAGTTTCGTAGTTAAAAGCTCTGAAGATGGAAAATGTTTGAGATGAATAATGTTCTAAAAGTTATTTTGTAAAGGAATCAGCTGTGACTTATTGATACAGGAGTGATAAACCACATTCCTGTGAAAACATCAATATTTTTAAATTACAATAATTAAGAAATAAATTAAATTGACAGGAAGCATAAAATTTGGCTTCAGGGCGGATGTGTACATGTTGATGCATCTGCACAGCTTTTAGGATGAGTGATTTAATCCCATGTATATCATCATGCTGATGTGGTGAAAGCACGAGACAGATGTCAGCTTCCTGGAGCAGATGTAGAAAACACTGTTATGATTAGGCCTTACATGGAAGTGGCCGGTCAGATGTGTTGGAGCAGGGAAACATCAAAGCCCTGCTGTTTTATTTATTTAAAGATCATTACATTTTACACTCACAAAACATTTTGGTTAGTTATCCATCTATCCATCCATCCATCCATCTATCCATCCATCCATCCATCCATCCATCCATCCATCCATCCATCCATCCATCCA
>JBAMHV010000003.1:17706301-17745209 GCA_037177535.1 Pseudomugil gertrudae | reverse complement strand
AACTTGAATACCATAAAGCTAACCAAAACATAACAGACAAGACAGGAAGTAAACCAAAATAAAACAGGAAACAAGAATACACCGTGACAAAACATACAACATGACACCTCACACATATGAATCAGAATGTATCAGAATTATTTCTATTCAACTTAAGTTTGGTACATGGCTAAAGTAAATAACTACAATGTAACACAGTGACAAGCTCTATGTGTAAACAGAAACATTCCTTCTATTCTACATAATGCTCAACACTCAAATTATTCTCATTTGATTCATAAATATACAGCTTTAAACAATATAAAGTCACTACACATTTCTAGCAACAAGTGTATGGTGAACTTACTTTAGTTTCATTTATTCACACATTGTGTATGAAATATTGGGACAAAACAATTTATCAAACAGAATTGTTCAATTCAAAGAACGTTTCTTTCTCCTAACCCCGTTACATTTAGCATTATTATTCTAAAAGATAAATGTCTCATGTGTTTTATTATTTAGGACAGAACAGTGATGATTGGATGTGTGAAATAAAACATGGTAAAACTTTGTGTCTTTCTCCTCAGGATGTCAGCGGTAAAGATAACAGAGGGAAGTGTGCAGGTTGACATATGCAAAGCACCACTCTTCTACAGGCAAAGTGAACCTGCCACTGGAGAAGTAAAGATGTCAGTTCTACTTCTTCACGGCATCCGTTTCTCATCAGAAAACTGGCTTAACATCGGCACTCTAGAGACTCTTGCCAAAGCCGGCTGCCGTGCGGTCGCCGTTGACCTGCCAGGTAAGTCTGCAGGTTGCACAACAGTACAAGCATTTTATTACAGTCAATGTGATTAATTTCACAATAGATTTTATTTGTGGGAGTTAAAGTATTTATGCACACACACAAACTCTTGAATTGGGCCATACTGGAGCAGCTATAAACATTTTTTTAACCTTAAACAGATTAAGCCTGGAGAAAAATAAAATACCCCCAGGTTCCCTCCCTCTCTACATCTATCCACAGAACTCGGTCAGTCCAAATCAGCCAAGGCACCAGTAGCTGTGGGAGAATTGGCTCCTGCAGGATTCCTCCATGAGGTGTGTGAGCGGCTAAGCCTGACCCCAGTGGTGGTGATCAGCCCGTCCCTCAGTGGGATGTATTCCCTTCCTTTTCTCCTGCAGCATCAGGCCCTGATAAAAGCTTTTGTACCCATAGCTCCAATTTGCACTGACAAGATCACAGCGGAGCAGTACCAAAGTGTAAAGGTGAGTGTGTTTATGTGAGAGGAGCATCCCTGTTTATCTCTCAAAAAGGATAACACAAGCAGCTGCAATATTTTTCCAGCGCATCATAGTTTTCTTTTTTCCTCTTTTTAACCCCTTGTACCCTGAGCATATTTTGCTTAAAATGGCATGCTCTTAAAATGCGTATATCTCTACAATCACAAGGGGGACGATTGTCAGATTTGTCTGTATGTAAATCGCAGCATGTGTTACTGGTACATAATAATGGGACACTAAAAAATGGAGACCCTGCTTTAGAAATTAGCAACTCTTTGAAATGATGCATTCCAACGACCTGGATATTCCAACACTGACCCCGCCATCCTGCTCGATTTTACTGATACTTAGTTTTAGAAAAAGCTTTAAAGCATACTCGGCATACTTTATTCCAGAAGGGAAATAAGTTTGAAGAAGTTTCTAAAGGCTGACTAAATATTGATGTTATGTGGATTTCTAAGTGGAAGTTTAAGTTCCTGTAAATAAACGTGATTCAAAACCATCCTCATGTTGCTTAGTGTGAAAGTTTAGAAGACTTTTAGTTTGCATCTTGTTCAGCACTAAAGATTAACGTTTTATGGAACTTACGCTGTTAGTTATCTGAACCTATATGCACTTTAAGTGGTGCAGATCAGCAGGTAACAATCCTTCTGCTCTGCACATCGTCTACTCTGGAACAGATGAGCGACGCTGCTCGCTCAAAAAAACGTGAGAATCAGAAGAAGCTTTGAGAGGATTTTATCCTGCATGGGTTTTATATCAAATGCATCTCAATGTTATAAAGTTAAGAGGTTTTAGAAACAGACTGCATGGTTACACACCTGGAAGGCATTTTACATTTTCTGATTAACTGTGCAGCATCTTTAAAATCCTACTCTTATTTACTGTAATTCCCTTCCTAATAACAGATTATAGTTAACTAAAGTGAAGTGCGAGTCTCATTACCAGTGAAACTGGGACTAAGACGCACTAACACTACCTTGCGCACATGTTTAAGTGCATTTACATTGACATTACACACTACATAGTGTGCAAAGTAGTGTTAGTGCGCTTATTGAGACACAGCATAAATGTCTTAAGACTAGACCTGAATTTAAAGATGGAGAACACCCTGGAAATGATTCCCTTGTGTGTGTTTGTGTGTCTAGGTCCCAGCGCTGATTGTTTATGGCGACCAGGACTCTCAGCTCGGAGAGGTTTCGCTCAGTAACCTGAGCAATCTGCCCAATAGCAGAGTGGTGGTGATGAAAGGAGCAGGTCACCCCTGTTATTTGGACGACCCAGACACCTGGCACAAATCTCTTACAGACTTTCTAAATACACTGTGAAGTTCTTTGCTGCATACATGTAGAGAAATGACGCAGAGAGGCCTCTCGAACATTCAGGCAGGAGGAATTTAGGCTACAGGTCGTCCTGCATGACCTGATTCTTACAGTTTAATGATGCCTGCAAATCAAGCCTGATCTAACATGACAGCAGAAGATTTGCTCCTTTTTAAAGTTTAAACATTTTGGGAAATATTTGCTTCTTTGCTGAGAGCTGCCTGATTGCACTCATGTCTGTAGAATGAGCATAAAGGAACTACCACGCAGCTTCCTGTAAAGGACTTAGCTGTAACCTATACAAAAAAGCCCATAATGTCACTCTGTTCATTTAAAACTTTGACCTAAAGGCACAACCTTTAACCATAACCTTTTCACATATAACCATGTCTAAACATGCCTGCCTCCTTGTGGTTTTTATTGGTCAAAGTACACTATCTTCCCTCTTGCCACAAATTTAGAGGTCACACATTTGGAGCTGCATGTTTTTAACTAAATATCTGCATCAACTAAAGATGCAACAGCCTACAAGTCACCCTAAATCTGTCTGCAATGCCTGTTACTGTATATAAGTGTCTTTGATGTTTGCCTGGTAACTGGTCTAGATGTAGTTAAGAGATGGGATTCTTTGCAGAGTCAGTTTGGAAACAGGATTCAGGTAAACATTCATTTGGGAAGCTTAAAGCACTTTCCTCAAGTTCACAAAGAAGAGATTTACTTCTGCATCAATGTTACTGTGATTGTTTTTCTCAACACCAATGAGACCAGTTTGATTTCACATGTTCTAATGTTGTTTTGTCTGTTTTATGTTATTTTATTAATGACGAAATCATTTGAATTGTTGGTGTAAAAGCTAGGCCAGCTGGCTATTTATAACTGGCATTAAAACACATTTATTGTGTTTGTTGAGATATTTTAAACTAATTTGATATCTTTCACTGTAAATACGAAATCACCTGTTAAATAAAAACACCACACAGTGATATGAAGTGAAAAATATGAACATTATTTAATAACTGATTCTCTGTAATAAACAATTTGAAAATATTTTACAAGGAGTCACAGACACAATATTTTACAAATTTTGCCCTCTTCTTTTTTTCTTTAGCTTAATCTGTACAAAAGAATGGAGCAACATGGACCAGTGCCCAAAAAAGAAGGAGCTAAATCTTCCACACACACAAACATTCACACTCACACACGTACAAGAAGTAAAACAAAACGGAAATTAAAAACATTTTGACGTCAGATCTCAAACTTATCAACAGTGCTGTATTCCTATATATATTTTTTAAAACTTCACTTTAATTTTGACGGACTTTACTCTTTTTTTTTTCCTCTAAATGTTATTTTTTCACACTCTTGTCAAACATGATCACATAGCACCAGACTACAGACTAAAGAATCACATACGCACGTGTCTTTCCCACAGAGACGTACCAACACAGATGCAGCAAGGGTTGGGAGGGCGCTTCATGAAAAATCCTCCTTTACTTAAGTCTTAAAGCTGACCCCTCCATCTTATCCCCAAGCTTGCCCAGTTTTCTATTTTTTCTTTGTTTTTAGGTTTTTTTTTTTTTGTTGTTTTCTTTTGTTGGCAAAAGTAAAACTGTCAAACCAGAGAAACTAGAGTGTGTCCAATCAGGATGCACACACAGACGTCACTACACGATTCATCCCTCTGTTTAACAGGCCCATGCTGCTCTGTGGAGACCCACTCCCTGAGCTTTCCTCTGACATCCTCACAGAAAACACCTGGGGAGGGATGTTCCTGCTTCACTTCTGCAATGTGTTAGACATCTCCCACCTGGGCATGAATAAGTGTTACTAAACGTTTGCTCAAAAGGTGTGTGTATGTGTGTGTTGCCATCATTTCTCAGTGCAAGTGCACAAAGTGTAGGCCTACATATTTAGGTAATGTGTGTGACCGTACAGATCCAGGAAAAGAGAGGAAGTTGCAGGGGGTACATTTCCACAGGCACGTGTAGCGTTAATTTACAGACAGTGGAAATAGTGAAAATACAGACAGAATTAATGGCACAGGACAGAGACAAACAAATGCCAGAAAAGTAAAACTGCATCAAGCATCAGCGAACGCTAAAACAAAAAGCCTAATTGGAAATACGCGTCTTAGATTGAATTCTTTTTAACAGTCTTGAACTTTTAGTTTTTCTCAAGTTTATTCAGAGCTGAGCTGCAGTTACTGTGCCAGCATGTTCTGTCACATCAAATAGTACCAACAACTGTACAGAGTGTAGTTACGGTTCAGATTGCTGTGAGTTATCCCACCTGAACATCAAAGTTCACAGGCTTTCAAAACTGAAAAAACTCCCACCCGCTTTCAAGCATTTAATCAACAGGCATCAATCAATAACTGATCATTCCAAGAGGGAATAAATATAAAATTAGAGCTCACTGTACTTACTGCATAACACCAAGAGAAGCCAGCGGAGGGAGTATAAAGGATCTTTTTGTGCATGAGAAATGGGGTACATGTAGGGCATCAAAGCTCTGCTTTGTGTAACACTAAGGCATTTAGAGAGGCTTTGTTTACTATGCTGCATTTGAACAGAAAAACACAGATGAACTACACATTCTTTCACCTCTGCTCCTCTATATTCATATTTAAGCAGACTTGTACTTCTAGATGCATCTTTTTGTTTCAGTAAAATCCCTTTTTTCACTCCACAACACCGGATTTTGTCTGTTGCAACACAGAAACGAAAAAAAAAGGCAGTTATGCAAGCACAACTGTGATTTTCCTACGTTCTCACCTAAACAATGTTCCCTTTGAGGGTTTTAAATTAATGCACACGCACGTCCACACAAAAACACATACGAACCAGGCAGAACTGTAGCAGTCAGGTCTCACTACAAAAATAAAAAACAAATTATAATCAAAAGAAACAAACACTTTATGGCCATTTAAGTGGCTGTATACTGATAGTGTATCGTAGCGCTATACATGGCTTTGTAAAGGAACGGTATAGTAGCTCCATATGACAGACAAGAGGCTCTGGAGAAGAGTCGCGAGAACCGCCATGAGGGCAGAACCATCAAGCTGAGCCACTCAATGCGATGGCTCTGTATAAAGCTAGCTCTATGGCCAACAGATTCAGCTTCCTGCAACATCCAAAGCCTAAGACATGGCTGCTTTATAAAGGTACTATACAGTAGCTCTACTCTTATACAGCCAATGCATTCCAAAACAAAGTGCGTCAAGGCACTATGAAACAGAGCGGCTCCTAAACATGGGAGTCTAAATAACTTCTCACACGTCTCAATGATTAAATAACAAAGTGTGATGGATTTTGACCAGACTTCTACTGCACATCATCACCATCTTTAGTGGCCTCTTCTGCACTTCACACGGACATGTTGATAAGCCCCAATCCCCTCAGCAGCGGATGGTTTGGAAGTGTCAACAGCATTAGTCAAAGGTAAGACAAGCCCAAAAAAAGGAAAGTGATCGGGCCGCTCCCAAAGAAAGCAAAGACCTCTGTTAACTACAGCGATGCTTTGCTGTGACCGAAGTAAAGCACAAAGACTAACTGTGGTTGCTGGAGAAGCTTCATGAGGACTGGCAGAGCTGCTTTTTCTCATCAGAGGGCAAAGAGATTTTTTTAAACATCTGTCTAAACTCGAGGTCAGAATGGTCGATTGATCGTTAAGAATACTACACGACATCAATGTTCCTGCAGCAACCAAACACTGATTCATATTTAACAGCTGGCTTGCGAGCCAGAACACACTACTACTTGAATAGTAAATATGAAGAAAAACACTTCAAGAAATGTGATTACCATCATGTAATTAAGATAATCCACAGTGGATGTCTTTTAAAAGCATTAATCTGTAATTAAGAGCTGCACAAAATGAGTCAGGATTCAGCTGCTGAATATCTTCTCTTCCTTTTTGTTGTTCATCCTAAATCTAAATCCATTTCTTCTTGGTGTTTTGGCTACAAAGTATATCTCATTTTGGCAAGCAGATATAGCGCTAAAATTGCCGTTAACATCTATCCTCCTTCTCAAATTAAACCTAAATATTATGCATGTCAGGAATACTCAGCAGTTAATATTTCATATTTGAATAATTTTTTTGTTTTTCTCTTCTGTGGTGGCTTTAACTGCCTGGATGGTCCACAGCCTTTAACAGGTGAATGATCAAAAGCTGACAATCAGAGAGGGTGGGAAGGAGAAGTCCTGCCATCTGAGAAGATAGGCTCAGGTTCTCCAGTTTTAAATATGGTATGAGGTCCCATGATGATTCAATCTACTTGTCCTTATCCTCCCTCCATTATCTGAATAGTGGAGGTGTTGAAATATTAGCAGAGAGAGAGGGATGGGTTGATTTTTCTTTTCTGAGTTGCCTCTGATGTTACAGGTGGTCTGGCACCACCTGCTCTTCCTGCAGATGAAGGACACAAAGGTCTGGCGTTTGTCACGAAGCGATACGGACAGGGTAGCGCGGCACTCTGGGTTTCCAACTTCCTGTGATGGGAAGTCCCATTACTAGTCCCATTATTACCTATGACTATACCAGCAGGAGGGTGGAGGGGTATGAGGGGTGGGCTTCAGGGATGGGGAAAAAAGCTCAGGAGGACTAAAGTAGGATAAGTGCAGCAGAATGGAATTAAAGTAAAAGAGAGCGAGCGTGAGGACTGACGGCTGGATAAAGCAGCAGCAGCTGAATGAGCAGTAAAGTGTAGAGTGGTGGACGGAAAGAGTGACCTCGCCCACAGTCTGATGTGTTCTCCTGCAAAAAGGAAAAAAAGATAGAATTATCAGATTTTATTGCTAATTCAAGCAGAAAAAACTGGATCGTTCAACATAAGCAGTCCTTATCTGGTTGTTCTTACTAGTTTGTGACTCATCTAAGTCTAATTGATTAACTCTGTTTAAACAACATACAGCTAATAACTCCATTTTTACACACGAGCTGCAGCCCTGAACTCAAAGGAGAACAGACAAACCCGACTGTCAATTCACATTTCCTGCTGAAAATACACAATAACATATGAACCAGCATTCACATCTTTACGCACAGGTAACCATGGTTTACATGTTTACAGTGCTAAACAAGCATGGCTGCAGCTTTTTCAAAATCTGTTGCAGACATCAAATTTACACAGAGTAAATATTTACCAAGTGGAACAAAAAATATTTTAGCAAATTGTCTTTATGTTTTACACAACATTTTAATTGTGTTGCATTTGTGCCTAAAAAAATACATTTTGCAAAGTTTGATCCTTGAAAACCTTAAAAAAAGGATTTGAAACTTACTTGTAGATATAAAGCTTAATAGAAAAACAGGTGTTATTCACATTTGGGTTGTTTGAATCTATGAAAGTGTCCCATTATTATTACTATTATTATTAATACTACAACTTATTTCTTTATAGGAATGAGTTACAACTATTTCTTTTCAGATCTGGGTATTAATCTTAATAATATTAAAAGTGGATATTAATTTTGTCTGAAAGTCTTACAACAGCATTGTTGTCGAAGCAGGTGGAAGGTCCTTTTCGATAACGCGCCACAGCCACTTCTTCACATGGATTATCTTCTTTGTCTAAAAAAAATGGCTCCATTAAGGAAAATAAAACAAACTGAAAAAAAAACTTGAAACAAATGTTTATAACATTCAAGCCAACCTTATTTATAAAAATAACTTTCCAAAACCAACTGCTGATCAAAGTGCTGAACATAAAATACGTCAAATATTAAAACATTAAACAACAAACAATAAAAACAACAATATTATAAGAACAATACAGCTATAAAAGCAAACTCATACTGGGTAAAACACCAATAAAAACAGGTGGGTTTTAGCTGGTTACAGTCATTTAAACAATTAAAAATAAATATAATGATTTTAAAATGAACCCTTAAAAATATTATTATAATAAGGAAGATTAGAGATTAGACGGTGCATCCTCCTCTGCAGCAGTGATGCAGTGTGTGAAAGGATACACTCCTCCTCATCCTGAGAAAGTCTCTCTATCTCACAGGAGTCACATAGCAACTTTTCTGCAACCACAAACAGCAAGTTGGTGTTGTTTATCCTCTTGGCATGAATCAGCCTGCAGAGAAAAATACAGCACAGTCAACAACCTTCCTCTGTCAGCTTGTTTTACAATAACTTACTGATGAATCAGCAAGATTCAGGAGGCAGCCTCTGCCCATTGCATTCAACCAGATGCAGGTTAATCATTGGAATATGAAACTGTTGCTGTCCCAGCACTGTTTTTGCATGTGAATGCATGTATGATTGTGTGTATTCTGTTGTGTGTACAGACCTGGAGCAGTTTCCACAGTCTTGCAAAATGTTGTAGGAGTTGCTAAGATTACTGAGGTAGTACTGAGTCTGGATCGTTACGCAGCTCCTCTCTTTTGAGTCGATTCCCTCTGCATCCACCTCATCTGCAACATCACAAAGCAAAATGAAACATGTTCAATCCATGCAACAAAAGGCTGTTTCAGTATATGATGATTTTTATCTGACAACAAAGGATTTAAAGGTTTATGATGCATCGGACAACAATATTACTTTAAGGCATTTAAAATCCTTTTCTTACTAACCTGTGACAAACCAGCTGTGGTAAGCCAATCCATATAAAAGCTGCTGGAACAAGGACCTGAGAGATGTAAAAAAGAGTCAACTTCAATCATTTTAACCTCAGTTTGTGTCGATGCTAAATTTTCTTCCTTTGATCATTTTAAAAATAGCATCATCATGAAGTCTTCCTTAGGACATACTTATAAGTCTAGGAAGCGATCGATAAGGCATAGATTTTATACTCACCAACACTCCCCCTCACTGGAGGGCAACTTTATTTAATTTAATGTTACAGTATTTGCAGAATAAACAGTTTTGACAATAATAACAAAATGAGTTTCACAGAAATGATGAGGGAGGGGGAGGATTTTCAAAATAAATGTACGAAGGTGACAACTTGTCATTTGTATGAATGTAGGAAAAAAGTAAATAAAAAAAGAAATAAATTTTAATGGAAGGACAGTGTGCAACAATGGTCTTGAACCTTTTAAAACCCAACTTAAGTGCAGCTGATCAGAGAAGTCTGATTTTTAATTTTTGACCCTTTAACAGAATCTGAAAAAATATGTGATAGATCAAAATGATTATATTGTATTCTCCTGTTTGTTGGTGTTCACCAGGGGACAGGAGACCAGTATCACATGGTGCACAACAAGATTTTCAATAAAGTTTCTACTATAAAGTGATGCAAAATGTCTGAGAAACTTTATGTAACAAATATGATACATTTGGCTTTATAGAGTTCATAGAGTTTCATTGCCATCTGCCAGCAGAGTGAGCTTTATTTTTTTACATAACGTTGTGTGTTGATCGGTTTTTACTTCATTGTCACTGCTAACTTGTTTTCCTGTTAACTTGACAAAAGGATCATGACTGGAATGTTCATATAATATTTTTTATGATTTTTTAATTGCTTCCTATTCTAATGCTGCTATAGCAACGGGAAACAGTAAACATCACATTTAATCACAGTAAATACTAAATGACCAAATTCAAGCCTCCAAACGGAGTCGAGAGAGGTTGGTGATGATACAGTGGCTACATCTGTTCCTCTTACACAGTCTATAGGGACAGTATACATGGAATGCTTGTTTCTAATTACTAAAAGTCTTACCATGCTGCTGCTGACGTCCACCATGCCAGATTCACAAAATCTGCAATTGTGGGCTACAGATAAAGCGGGAAGAGGAAAAACAAAGTAAGAATGCATGCTTATTTTAATCAAACATCCATTTGTCTAAATGTTCATCCACTGATTTGCCACATTGTGTTGCAGTCTGCCTCTTGTCTTTTCAGTGTTGGCAAGTATAAATGGAAAAAAAATCTATTTCCCTTTAATAGTCCAAAGCTTTTTGTGAATTGTGTTGTCAGCAGTCGTTGTACTAGCACTTATTGGATCCAATTTTTGGGGTAAAAAACATTTGTACCATTCGGGCTCTACTTACCACAAACACCCGTCTGGGTGCAGCTCCAGCTTCACTGTTCGTCTGCCGTTCACACACAGACTGGTAATCAAATGACTGCTGGCGTTTGTAGAAGGAGTTGTTGTACAGAGCGTACATCAAGTATGGGTCAACGTCACTAAAGAACATTCCCACCTGCAAGGATGAGGACCACCGTTCAGGCTGAGTGCAATGAGTAATGATCAGATCATCAATTTATCAGTTTAAATAAATAAATAAAACCTTGTTCCAGTCATCCTTCTGATTTGACATAATCAGGAATCCTCCATCGTCTATTAAATAACACAACAGATCCTGCACACAGGCACAGACACTGAGTGTTAACTGGAGTGTAAGGCACTAAAGCAGATATTCCAGCTGAGAACAGGAAGTAAATACTTACATCACTGTTGGCTTCACAGTCCATCTCACAGTTTCTGTTTAGTCCACACTGTGTCAGACAGAAAACTTCCGTTAGTGAGACTGAAGCATAAAAACATAAATAATGTATATATTTTAGAAATGCTTCTACTGTACTGTATCTGAGCTTTGACGGTTGACTGTTTGGTTGCTGGCAAGAATCTTGAACTTATCTGTCCAGGCTTCAAGATCCAATTTCACTCCAACAACTAAGAAAAAGTCAAATTTGATCAAGAAGTTTATGATCACAGTTTGAAGAAGACACAAAAATGTAAATGCTTAGCACAAAAAAAGATTAAAAGCCTGGATGCGACCTCCTAAAGAGACTGAAGTATTAAACATTAAATTGACATCTATTACCGCAAGAATCCTGTTTTCAGTTTCTGGAGTCGACTCACCGGCAGGTTTGATGGTTTTCCCTCCTATTGTAATTTCCAAAGCCATGCTGACCAGAATGCCTATGGTGTCATTTTCTGGGTTCAGCAGCTCATCCCTGGCTGTAAGAGCAAAACAAATCAAGAAACAAGGCATGAGGGGGGTTAGAAACAAAGAGTCACGTAATTACAAAGCTCTGCAAGAGTTATACAGCCAGAGACAAAGAGCATCATCCACCTGTTCGATAAGGCGCTCTGAAGATGTAGCCCTTGTTGTCGAGGCTGCGCCGGTAATAGCTGGCATTAAACGGCTCAGGGTCCTCCTCCCAGCTCTCTGCAGCCCTAAGATTTAAGACCAGAGATAGCACATTTCTAATGTACACACTTCTTGCTAAGCCTATCACACAAGATTAAGAAATGTCACAAACAAAAAGAAAACATAAGATCTACAAAAGCGTTCTCGTGTAGATAGATATTTCTGATGAAGAGCACACTTACTTGTTTGGAAAGACTCTTGTTATACCTCCGTCAGTTGCAGCAAACACAGCAAGAAAGCCATATCTAAATGTCAGGAAGAAGAAAAGACAAAGAGATACACCTCTTTTTTTTTGTGCAAAAGATACACTTCCCCTCCGCTACTGGTTGGTGACACTCACGTATTCAGGTCTTTATTCTTCCACACTTTCTCAACCAGCTGCCTGACGATGCCAGTGTCCAGAATCAGGTTGTGAAGGAGCAAATTATCACCTAACGGTTTAGCAAAAAGAAGAACAGAGATTTGCACAATTTAGGAATCTGCTGTCTTTATGTTCTGAAAAATTAAAAGTAGTTTAATATCACTAATATCTTCCGTATTGTTGTAGGCGTGTACGATGTTGAGTTTTGCATCAACAGAGTTGTTTGAAAAGCAATGACCAAGTTATATTTTATTCAACTGAATAAATCACATTATTAGTTTATCTTTATCTGTTCCATTTGCTGTGAGACATTGGTATTTAATAAGGAATTATACTGTACAACTATTTTTAAACTAATATTCAAAGAAAAGTCAATAATACATTTGTTAGAAACTCGTTTATGTGCATTAATACACATTTTACATGCTTAACATCCTTAACATTTAGGAACATTTCAACAACAAAATATACCAAGACTAAAATGTGGCTTATGAATGTGTTAGTATTTGATTAATAATAATAATACTATACAGTCATTTGGCAGACACCTTTATCCAAAGCGACTTACATATGATAAGCAGACATTTTAACCATAGCTATTAACATAACGTGCATGTCTTGTAGGTGGGAGGAAGCCACAGCACAGAACCCACGCATACATGGAGAGAACATGCAAACTCCACACAGAAAGGCCACTGGACAACCCTCCCCAGCCTGGGCTCAAACCAGCGACCTTCTTGCTGTGAGGCCACAGCACTAACCACTGTCCCACCATAATGATGAGAACAAAGTCAAACTGGACTAAAAAGACTGTTTGTGGATCAGTTAATTTTTTTTTTTAATTAATCTTACATGAATTCATTTAAAAACATAAACTCACAGTGTTTGGAGTCTGGTGTCACCTTCTCCATAAGAGCGATGAAGTTGAGCAAGAACTCGGTGTTATTGTTGGACAGTTCTAGATCATTGCAGTACTCCCTGAGAAACAGGCGAGACATTACAACTCAGATAAAGAGGATAAAATACACAAGCTTAAAATTAGTACTTTTTCTCTCATTGAAAGAAACAACATAGTGAGATGATGAACTCCTACATGATACTTGATGCTAATATGTGCTGCATGCAGATCGTAAAGCTTATATTTCTAATATTGTCAGCAGTCAAAACAACACATGGATTGGACTGCCAAACACAATGCAGGCAAAGAGATAGCTTCAGGATTCAGGTTAGAAACCACAAGAACTGAACAGCCCATGCAGCTGATTTTGGTCTTATTCAATAGAAACTAAACATTTCTGCTTGGCACAAAATATGTTATATTCTTTGCATCATACTGGAGAGTAGCTGCAAACATGCAACACAACGGAAGCGGCATGCAAAGGTTTTCTGCACTTTACTGTGACAAGGAAGATAAAAAAAGAAATAAATAATGTTATAGTGCTAAATATTTTTCACAACGCATTTTAATATTAACCGTTTTAAGTTTATTCTCAACACGAGATCAGGAACTCTGCTCCTCGAGGGCCAGCATCCTTCATTTATTGGCTGTTTCCCTGCTGCAACACACCTGATTCAAAATAAACTTGTGCAGAACTTGACAATAAGCTACTGGAAATCTATTTTACATAAGGGTTGCAGTAGGTAATCCTGCAGGACACTGGCCCTCGAGGACCGGAGTTGGTGACTTTTTGCATTTTATATAAAAAGAAATAAAAAAGGTGACAGAAATGAGATCTGAAAAGTTGCAATAACAGATCGATGTACTGTGGACCAAATGATGTGAAAACAAAACCAGTAACGACAGCAAGCACTGACACACAGGGCTACCTGGGAGCAATGAATACATGTCCTTCAGACTCAAAACTGTTTGGCAGCAGTGATTCAAAATCTGAAACAGAAAGGGGAGATTATCCAGGAAGAGCAGTGTGCAGAGCAGCAGGGAGCTGTGGGTAAACAGCAGCTGTTCTTCAGAGGTGCAGGGACGCAGAAAGGACTTTACCATAGCAACACTTAGGTATCATGAGAACACCAGCGTTAGCCAATATGGTGCCTAAAATGAAACCTGACTCTTAATGTTCGACTGCTTTAATTTCACAAGCACTCACACCTTTTGTTTGACTTTTTGTTATTTACCATTCTCTGATTAGTTCTGGTTTGAAATGATTTGTATTTTGTATGTCTGAGAACTGACTAACCAGGCTGTCAGGAAGCAAGTTCTCAGACAGTTTGCCCACAATGAGTGCTTTTAGATCAGGCAGGCATCAACATGGCCAACTTTTGCAGGGGAGGTGGGTGAAGGTCCTGATGGAAGAGGTCACCCCCCAGACTGGCAGGGGAGAGGACTCAGAGAGACACATAATCAGAGGAAATGCATTGCATTGTGAAGGGCATGTTGAAAGGGCAACGTCAGTTGATCCATCGTAAATAAAACACAACAGAAAATATCAACCGTCCCTAACACCGCTAAAGATGAATCCAACATGTGTCTTTTTCTCATAAAGGCAGGAGCTGAAGCTATGTCTGGAGGAGGAATTAGACATTCATTTAGACAGCTAAAATAGAGTGTGCCCAGGTAGTTTTCCGCCCACAATGCCGTGCACATCCGGGGTCAGCTTTACTGAGGAAGTGTTGGTCCGTGCTCTCTGGCGGTCTGAGGGGTGAGCAGGGAGGGGAAAACAAGCCGATGGAGACAGGGTGTACAGAGGGACGACATACGAGTCGGGTGCTGTGCTGAGCGGCACAGAGACACCTGACTATGTGGGAGGGCCTGGGTGGGCAGGACACAGCTCAGCCCTGTAGGTGCTTCCAGCTACAGATGAGACACTATGGCAACTAACAAACCACAAAGTGTTTTTATATGGCAAAAGATAAATCTATACAGTAAGCAACAATTTATTTTATGACCACAAGAGACCCTTTTTGCTCTATTACATAAAAAATACAATATATATGATGATATACTGTTTGGTGTGGCACAGAAAGTAGTGTGTGCATTTCTGTATCATTAAATGTTTAAATGGATGTAATGTTCAGTGTTTACATATAACTAATAACTAATTATATGAAAATTTTAAGTACAAATGTACTAAATATCTGTCAGTACTTAAGGCTTAGTGTAAGACTTGACATTTATGAGCTAGTGTCACAGCAAGGAAGAGAGAGAAAGAGAGAAAAAAAGAGTGAATTAGAAAGGAAAGGAGAGAAATTACAGTGAGGGATAAAAGGAGACTGAGGCAGTGAAAGGAAACAACTTTTACAGCTTTCTATAGAAGAAAAAGATTGATGTGGGGAGAACAAAAGACACATTTTAACAGAAAACATGAATATCTGCCATCCGGGGGTACAGTACACACTTATTTTGTGTGCGTGTGTTTTTTGTATATGTGGGAGGGAGGGTGAGGTTGGGGACTGAAGGAGCCATTGTGACAGGATGTGGGATTTGAGCTGCAGCAACAGGGGAGGAGGAAGAAGAGAAGAAGGAATTAAAGGAGGAAGAGGAGGGGAAAGGAGGTAAAAAGAAGGAAATCCTGAAAGCAAGACGGGCAGGAACAGAGGCAAGCAGGCTGGGACAGGTGTGGGTAGGAAGGGGGGCAGCAGGAGGAGGTTTAGAACAAGAGGTGAGGGAAGGAGGAAGAAGCAATAGGGAGTAGGAAGTAGAGGTAGGGAACGTGGACCAATATGGAGTATACTTGCCCTTGTCTTCATGCCCTGTGTGGATCCATCAGAGAAGGAGTGAGCAAGAAAAGAAACAGAGGATCGGGTAGGAAGGGGGGGATCACAGACAATATTTTATTCAATTACTCTTTGAATAAAAATATTGTTTTCTTGAAAGAAAGAAACCAATTAAAGTCAAACAAGACAGGAGAGTAAAAGAAATGAAGAGCAAACATCTTATTTACGAAGGCAAACCAGGAAACAGAAAAACAACAGAAGAAAGGAAAATTAGGTAAAACAAGAAATGAAAAACAGTAAAGACAAAACCAGTAACTGTGAGAAATCAAACAAAAGAAAATCAAATGCACTAGGAAAGAGGGGAATATTTGGGTCTGGATAAAGAAAGAATGAAAGGAACAACATGTGTCCCTATTCAGACCCACAGAAACCCAAACTCCCACAGTTGAAACGCCAGTATTCCCGGCCATGTGGGAGTTTATCAATCGAATGATTCCAAAGCTGATCAACATCTCACGCAGTCAAACAGAAAAAAAGAAATAAAAATGACACACAAGATAAAAAGGAAAATTCCTCAAATCATAACGATAAACAAGAAGTGAAAAGCATGCATGTTTTCACAGTTTTTCAGAACATTCAATACTTTGAACACAGATGCTTCAGAATCATTACTTGGTGGAGAAGAGGCGAGAGCATTTGGCACAAAAAATAATAGCACAAAGGTCACCATTATTTTCACCTGAGTAACACAGTAAAACCACAGCTTTCACCTTTCTGTCAGTTCAGTTATTTTTTTCTTCAGCCAGTGTGAAGAAAAAACATCACCATTTTACAACACAGCATGAAGACAGGAGGAGGAGGAGGGGGACTCGGGCACTGTATGATCCTGCCTATCAGAGAGCATAGAGAAGAGGGAAAGGGGATCAGGGGAGGAGGGGGTAGGCGACTCCACGTGGACACTCCCTATGATGATGTTGGAGACCCGCGACAGAGGACTGAATTGGAGCTTAAGGTCATATTAGGAATAGAGAGAAGAAAGAGAAGGAGGAAAGAGGAGGAGTGACAGAGAGAGAGAGGGGAGGATGCTGGGTATCCCCAGTACTTACACTGCACCTGAAGGATCTGGTCACTTATGTTGGCCTTGATGTGGCTCTCACTATAAGTAGGCAGTACCAACCCTAGACTGAGATTGTGAGACAAAGGGAGAAAATCAGGAATGTGTTGTATTAATATTCTCATAAGCATGGAGATGTAAACATGAATGAACTTAAATCCAGACTTAAGGCACCTTTTAAAGGTGATGTGCAATCTTAGAAAAGTTTGCATTACAGTTTTAGAATCTCCTAAACTAAACCTGAAACCTAACAGAATTTATTAAATCGCTCATAGATTTCTTTATCCAGGTTAAATAACATGACATATTTTTATTTGTGTACATACTGTACACAAAGTGTAAATAAAGCACAACCTTTTAAATAAAAATCAAAACACTGTAAATGCTTCAACCTCTGTTAACAGGTAGAAATATAAAGTAAAATGAGACTGAAAAGTTAAATAAGAAGTTAAATAATATTACTAATTATTATAGAAAATACCATCCACACATACGGTGCAGCGAGGTTTAAGATAATTTAACATACCGGTAGGTGTTGTGATAAATGATTGTTGTTGGATTGCTTTTAACTCTGTGAGGATATCCTGTAGAATAATTTGACCATAAAGAGCATTCATTTCATTTGCACAGCTTGTTTTGTTGTGGGAAGTTTACAAATAGCCAGTTAATTATACTGAAATTTTAAACGGTGCTGATCAACATCCCATTTTCGAGTGACTTAAAGCACTTATTTAAAACGTAATATTAATGACAAGTCTTTAAATGTAAATGAGAAAATGGTTGTTTTACACTGCCTTAGACAGTGTTGATTAACATTCATTTAACTCCAAATAAACATAATTTAATTTATTAAATATTTTACATTAAACCATACATGGGTTCAAATAAAACTGTGTCATGTTCACTACAAAGCTCCGTGCAGCTTAAAAATACTGTAAGTAATTAAATATGATTAATTGGAATTTGTAGAAAATCGGCAGCGTTATCTGTGACTAACTATTAATTTATTAAATCTGTAATTTAAAAAAACATTACTATCCTAACAAACTATCCTCATTTACATTATTTTTTAAACTTCCCATAAGACAGAACTCTAACTTTAATAAATATTTATACTTTTCTATAAATATCTTTTTTTATAAACTCTTAATAAATGTATTTCTATTTAAATAATGTTTGTCTGTACTTTTGCAACCTTTGCTGGTTAGCTAGAAAGGTCAGGTATGTGAAAAAAAATCCTTCCTGTTAGAAACCTTCAAGTGTTGATTAACTCAGATCTGACTTTTAGCATCATCATCAAATAACATCAAATAATTTAAAGTTTTTCTCCCAGAAAAACCAGGAGAAACTCATCCACCCTTTTATCTACAGTAATTATGCTAATGGTCTTTTAACAGGACTTCCCAAAAAGAACATAAAACATCTGCAGCTCATCCAGATGCTGCTTCTAGAGCTTTAACAAAGAGATCCGAACACATCACACCAGGTTACACTGCCGTCTTCCTGACCAGAACCGTTCAGGCCCAGAATACATCTGTTATATGTTCAGAGAAAACAAACCAACATCCAGACACTCAGGTCACCTAGTCCGGATCAGTCCAGACTAAACAGAGATGCAGCATTTAGCTGTTAAGCTGCAAACATATGGAACAACAGTAGAGATTCAACCTTCACCAAATGTAGACAATTTTATATGCAGCTTAAAAACATGTAATTCTTCTATGTATGAAATCTGCACAGTAACTTTAAGCTTAGCTTGCTTTCAGTCATTTTAATTTAATCTGAGTCATTATTTCTTTTTGTGATTTTTGCTGCCTTTTAAATGCCTTCTTTGCACCATTTTATAAGCTTTTAATATTTGTATTCCATCCATTATCTGTACCGCTTATTCATGAAGGGTCGCAGAGCACTTTGAATTGTGCTAAACAAATGAACTTGCCTTGCCTAAAACACCAGCTACTGTTCGAACTGTTTGTAGAAAATGCCATAATGAGGTCACTTTAATCAAGTTTCAGCTGAATAAAGTTTAGAAATAATTTATGCTAGGTTTAAGCAATTAAATAAATGAACAGAAAGAGAAAACCGGCTAATTCAGAGAGACGATTTAATGTACACACAGCAGGTAAAGCCAGCAGGTTGCTCTTCAGTGGCTCATACACATGGCTGATTGATGATTAAACACAATGAAACTTGCATATCTTGACCTAAAATAGACTAATCAAACTTCGCTCACAGATTTTCAGGTGAGTGTCAGTGTAAGGTGAAACAGTTCTGGTTTCAAACCTACCTATAATCTGTACCATCGACAGGAGTCCATGTGTATGTCCGCGTTGCTTCATCAATATACCTCTGTTGGTGACCACAAACAGTCATAAGAAACACTGTCATGTGCTCAGCACATCATACATCCCATAATTAGAAGGAAAGCAAAGATGGTAAACACAGGGAGAGATCCAGATTCATTACAAAGGCATTTGGGAAGGTGCAACTTTGGACTATGATTGAGTCTCACAAATTGATAACTTGCCTCATCAACTGACTTAATGAGCGTCCTGATTTTTCTTTGCCCTGATTTGCCATCAATCATCTGTCGACGGATCTGGAAAGCGAACAAAAGGCTGTTGTGTAAAAGAGAATGCTGATATGGAAACATGAAGCCTACGAGTTAGATGTTGCTCCTTAGGGAAGCTGCTTTTACCTCCTCCTTGTTGTTGTCCTCCAGTTCTGCATCCAGGAAGTCAAGTGTGACGGGTTCTCTGAAATTAATGATCTGAAGAAGAGAAGTAGAAGATGGTTGAGGAGATTAAGCATTTGGTCAACAGGGAATTGGGTCATAGTGTGACCTTAGAATCAGTAGCAGGAAACTCAGCAGATGCAGGGAGGAGCTCAGATTTGGGCCTACCTTGGGTCGTAGGTTGGGATGCAAAAGTACGTAACCGTTTGGGTCAATGGCAAAGGTGTAACCATTAGCTCCAAGCTGTGAAGAATTAAAAGATGATCAAACATTTTGCTTTTATCAGAAAAAGACTTGTGAGTGATACCTAATGCAGGACATGCTCACTCTGTATGTCGGTGTCTTCTTTTTTATTTCGGTTATTGCAACGTCTACTCCCATGACCCCGAGGATAAGCTGATTCTGTGTGAGAAAGAAGCGTTAAACATGTCTTCCACAGTTCAGGCAAATTACAGATACCTGGACCCTTATCATGTTGAAAACCATGTCTGAGTTATTATTTTGTGTGCAATCTGAATCCATTTTAAAGTTAGTTGCACTGCTTTTAACTCTGTGATAAGTTCTGGGGAAATGCTTTATTTGTGCACACTGAAACATGGATATCTCTGTTCTCTGGATGTCAGTGGAGACTACAGATGACTTGTTGTGATGTCTGTTGTCACCTCAGGGTGGAGGTGTTGCCTTAGAGAGCTGCAGCTAAGCGGTGCCATTACAAATGATTGATCACAGTGAGGAGCAAGAGTCTGAAAAGAGCCTGAAAATAAAATCTGAAACTCTTTTCTGTGTTTGAGAGGTTTTAGTCTTACCAACAGAGTAACTGTTATTTCTCTATAAAAAGAATAATAATAATAATAATAAATACTATTATTGTTGTTATTATTATTATTATATTATTATAACCTAGCATGTGAGTTATATTGTTTGTTGTGCAGATAAATGTAAAAGTATAATTTTCTTTTCCTTACCCGAGAGCTTACACTGTCCACAGTCAGGTTGAATACTGGCATTGTCCCAGTGATGACCAGTCCCAATCCCTAATAAGCAATGTCAGAAATGGGCAGGTATTTTAGAAAAATTGATTGAGATTACATAAAATACAGAGTACAAGTCAAAAGCAAACATATTAAACTCATTCATGTTGAGTAGCTGCATCCAAAGTTTTGATTGTTATTATACACAGTGTTACATGTAATATCTAGCACAAGTTCAAGAAGTTTACATATTTTCCAAAAAAATGTTTTACAGACAATAAATATAGTAATTCCAATAATGTTTTAATGACCAGAAAGCCAGTTTGGTCACAGAAGATATATATAGGAAATCTTACATGATGCTCCTAAAAAATACAACATAAAAAAGGCATTTAATGCTTACCAGTGCATCCTGGTAGACATTTGTCCATTGCACCTGCTTAGCTTTTGGCCCAGCCAGCACCATAGGACGGCCCAGGACATCCAGGTACTCCTGCAGCATCAACATCACACAAAGTGCTTTAACCAATCACAATAAATGCACATGATCAAACAGACTTTTATAGCACTCGTCATATACTGGCATAAAAGGCAGAGAGCTCGAAGAGCCTCCCAACATTAATCCGTCATAAAAACCGCAAGTCCCTGACCGGCCTTGTCTCTCTATCACCACATAAACCAGCGGGCCTCCAGCAACAGCATCCCGGTCCTGCCGAGCCATAAAGCCTCCAGTCCTGAGACACTCAAGGCCGTTTTTCATCATTATGAAAGAGCTATTAAAAACACATTAAGGGTGTCAATGGCGCAACGTGCAAACACACCATTTCCCAGGGGCTCCACTGTCAATGCTGGCACTGTGAGAATGTCCCACAGTGATTGTGAAAAGAGGTGAGGGGTTAAGTCTACTAGTAATGCATCATTTTTGCTACATCTCTCTGTTTTCAGGAGCCACCTAACCAAACAGCTAAGACGTCTTAAAAAAAACAAACAATCTATTGATCCATATCATTTTGATAATTGATCAATTATTAGCTTAGTAACCTTAGGACCCTTGTATTAAATTTAATGTAAGGATAGAAATAAACAGGCTGCCTGAAGACAACGTCAGTATGAGCAGTATCTTGTTATGACAGAAAACAAAAGACTAGGTCTATATTTTGGACCACATTGTTAATAGCTCTAAATTCACATATGATTTACATATGTTTTATTCACTTACAGAAATTATTCAAAAAGTCAAGGAATCAAGTATAAACACAACATGAAAAGCAGGGTTAGTAAAAAGTAAAGCAGGTTGTTTTGGGTGAAAGAATCATTTTACAAACAGTAGTAGCTCCTGTGAGTGCAAATTTCTATGCTCTTCAAAGGAAAAAGGTAGTAATCACAAATGTCTGACCCTTGTTGCACCTATCCTTGATGCACGAGGCTTACCTTGCAAAGCAACACGGCTAATTCAGCATCATGATTCTGACCGTTTGTTTTCTGTCGTCTGAGCAGTGAGCTGCTGACAGGCGTAACCTATTCTATTATTAGCTCAATAAAAGTCCAGTTTAATGCGCCACAGGGAGATATTCCATCAGGACAATGACAGCAGACCTTTTCATGGAATATACGGGGAATTTTCCGCTTGGCTAGAACAATCTAGGAGCCATAACAAGTCAGCAACTAGATACATGTGGTACAAAGGAAACAGAGCCATATAGACCTCTGCAGCATCACTGTGTGTTGAATAAATGCTGCTGAGTATCATGGCAACCATAATGGTTAAGTAGTCTCATTGGTGTGGTATTTCTTAAGAGAAACATCACAACCAAAGCATGGAAAGTTACTCTTGATCCAGGGATATTTTAAAGACAAAAACATGGTTAGTTAAGTCATTAATTAAAACACAAAAGTGCAGACAAACTACATATTTTCATACATTTGTGTGACTCAAGGATTTCTTTAGTCCATAGTTTGAGTGTTGCTATCTTGTCCAAGCGAGACTATGTGATGAGTGTGTGTTATTGAAGGGCAGAGTTTGGTTAAATAACATAAACTTCAAAGTGTCTGCTGGGCTTGTACAGAGAGCTTTAGTCAACCACCTTCAGAAAACCTATTAGAGTAAGTGGCAGTTCTCAGAATATAAATATGCCAGAGTTAATGGAACAGCTGACAGTCTATTCTAGGGCTTGATCGCTCACCGGGGGCTGTGAGAGGGAGGGTTTGCTGGCAGAGAGGCAAGAACGGGGGAAGGAGGAGAAGTGTGCTGTTGCTCCCCTACCACCAAAGAACTGTCGATTTCTGCAGCTGGAATGAGGTTATCCCAAGGGCCTCTCAAAGCTTGTTGTGCCTCAAGCAGAGGAACGAGGGAACCAAGTGTATGGAGATGATGAAATTGTGAGCATGTCTGCAGAGGCAACAGTGAAGCTGTGATCGTAAAAAGACACGTGGAAGCCTTTTCTTTACTTTTGCTCCCAGATGCAGTCCATCTACACTAGTTACTTCCAGTATGGAGTCATTCCAGATGTGCTGTCTTCACTCACTTTTTTATGGAATACTAAAGCACAATTCACTCCAACTTATTTTCTGACAATACTTTCAGACTGCCTGCAAATGGATCCGAAACCTCAAAAAGATTACCACAAGCTGAAACATTTTTCATAAAGGGAACTGTCAATCTGTACAAACAGGAGTCTTTGTGCACCAGCAAAGAAGGAAGGATCGAAGTGGTTGGGCCAAGAAATTGGGAGTTATTGGGACTTGGCCTCTTTCTGACTTGCTGGATGACATTTCTTGGTAAAAACCAGCCATTGGATGTGTTTTTCACACATAAATCTGTCCCCTTTCTGCTGTTTCTAAAACATATGTTAAAAATAACTCCTCCTGTGTCAAAATAATCAACTAAAGTAACATTTTTTCATGCCAATGGGTTTTTTGAGGAATGGGTGACTGTAAATGTCAAAAAATATGATTTTTTTAAATGAAATGTTTAGTTAACAATATATACAAATTTGTAAAACATTAGAAAATCATGGAGCAACCAGCACAAAACATTTTATTTGTATATTCATGCATCTATTCTATGTAATAATGTTGGACTATTTATCTACTCAAAGTGTTTCTTTCGCTGAATTCTGTGGGCTGCTGCAACACATTTCTCAGCTTTAGGAGCAATAAAATTGATCCCTCTCTTTTGATTATGATCTGCCACTGTGTAGAGTGTCTTCCCAGCCAACTTTCTAAGGTCTTTATTACACATATCCAAAGCAATGTGGTCATCAGAGGGAACGTATGTCAGGTACCTGGTTTAGATGGCCTGCAAGGTCAAAACGTTAGTATTTTATAATGTCAACCTTTAGTTGTAATAACTAATCAATGTTAACATTGTTTCTTTCCCATGGTTATATTGTAACTATACAACTACAGGTGATGACACACCTCAGCTTCCCCAGCAAAGTCTATTCAGGGGTCCTGGAGAGGAGGATCTGTCGGATAGTAGAACCTCAGATCGAGGAAGAGCAACGTGGAACAGTCGACCAGCTCTATACCCTCTTCAAGGTCCTGGAAGGGGCATAGAAGTTTGCCCAACCAGTCTACATGTGTTTTGTGGACTTGGAAAAGGTGTTTGTGTCCCTTGTGGGGACACCTGGGGGGGGTTTGAGAGTATGGAGTACCAGACCCCCTTGTACGAGCTCTCCGGTCCTTGTACGACCGGTGTCAGAGCTTGGTCCACATTGGCAGACTCCAGCCCTCACTGGCAAAGTTGCTCTTTATCGCTGATTCTGTTTATAGCTTTTATGGACAGAATTTCTAGGCGCAGCCGAGGTTTTGAGGGGATCCAGTTCGGTGGCCTCAGTATCGGGATGATGTGGTTCTGTTGGCATCATCTGGTCCTGTTCTCCAGCTCTCCATCGAGCGATTTCGCAATCGAGTGTGAAGCGGCTGGGATGAGAATCAGCACCTCCAAATCTGAGACCATAGTTCTCAGTTGAAAGACAGTGTCCCCTAAGGGTGGAGGATGGGGTCCTGCCCCAAATGGAGTTCAAGTATCTCCTGCGGGGGGAGACCCAGGACACGCTGGAGAGATTATGTCTCTTGGCTGGCCCTGGGAATGCCTTGTGATTCCCCCTGATGAGCTGGTAAATGTAGCCGGGGAGAGGAAAATCTGGGCTTTCGTACTTAGGCTACTGCCCCTCGCGACCTGACTCAAGCAGTAGACAATCAACTGAAAATTTTGTATAATGTTTTTTTATTCCATGCAAAAGGAAGGCTCCACTCCATCATGTCACTCCCATTAAACTGTTAATTAATATCATTCACACACCCTTGGCCCTCAGCACTTCACACACATTAACAACACAGGTGAATGTGAATTTCATAAGCTGCAAATACGTGCTAATTGCGGGAAATTACTGAGGTTTCTGGGTACTTCACAGGGCTGAACATTAGTCTTTTTATGAAGCGTATGATTGTGCCATGTCTCATGAAACAGAGAAAAACTATGATTTTACCTCTCCAACAGAAGATGGGACAATGGGTGACACATTTCTGTAGGGCTATATGTTCTGACTATCAAGAAATCCCTATAGTTTACATTTTGCCGACTGATCAGTTGCTTGTGCATGCACTGTATCTCACCTGTGTGTTGATTCTGATGGCTCCAATTGAAGGAATTTCAAAGTAGTAGCCTAAAACGAGGAGGAAAAAAACAGAAACTTTTAGAAACTTTAATAGTGTATAAAAATGGAATGCATTTGTAAAATAGTCTTATCTCTTCATGTTATTATCAGATACATGTAACATCAATTTAGGCTGATGATGGGCCACACAGACGTAGCAGTGCTTGTGACCAACAGCCCCTCCACACTTGTGGTTGTGCAGCAGGATGTAAATGTGGAGGCTAATAGAGAATGCAAAGCCCCAGGCACTGCTGCTGCTGATTAGGAATGGAGGAGAATGACCGACTGGGTCAATAACCAGGCCGCTCCACAAGTTATTAAAGCCACGAGTGTTTATACAAAGAGCCACGAAATGGAGGCAGCATCTCCAGAATGTTAAAAAGCGAGGGCAACTTTCATTATTTTGATACATTGTGCACTTTTTACAGAGGCTGGTGTCAAAATGTCCCTTCACTGTCTCATTCATTAACACACAAGAGCATGCAGACACTTGAACACTCGTGCACATCTTTACACAATCTTTGTGGTTTGTGTTTATAATTCACACGCGCACACACAAACATAAATCAGTGGTGCCTCGCGGGGTTTTGTTTGTGTGCCAGTGAAGTGGGATCTTTGGTTTTAGAGCCTAAACACCACAAGAGGTGAGGAGAGGACCATGTGGGCAGCTACTTAAAAAGTAGGACAGATATAAATGATACTATACAGCAAAAAAGACAACAAAACAGGGAAGCCATCATAAAATTAATCATCAATTTTCTTTGCAAAACTATTTTTCTATACACAGTAACCTCACTACTATGCGACGGTATTCGCCAAACGGCTCCTCTACATTTATCAAGTAATCTAAATAAAGTTTGGGACAAGTCTAAATAGAAGTTAGGATATTTGCTGTAGTTAAAATCCAACTTACAACCCCATCTGTGATATACGTCTTTGAACTTATATACTGTAGGTCTGTATCTGGCAATAACATATCACAGTGGGTTTTCATATACCGTTCAGGAAGAAGAGCTTTTCATATAAACAGAAAGGAGACATACACAGCTGGGCTTGGTCGTGTGCTTTGACACTGCTCATGCTTCAGCATGGCTCCTAGATATATGTGTTAAATCTAAAACCTGCTAACACTTCTGCTATCAAACACTCACTAAAAGTCATTGTTTGCCACTGCAGACTTAATTATGGTTGTTTGTTCCCCCAAGTTTTCAAGCTGATAACAGAGTTAAACAGAGCTGAAAATAGCTGCATCACAATTGTAATGCAAATTAACAATATGGCCTTTAAGTTAAGAGTCCCTTTAATCTTTATACTAACCAATGTGAAACAGTCCTCACTAAAAGTTGTCAGTCGACTCTCTGGGCTTAGTGAACTTTAACTTAGCTTAGCTCCTCTGTTTGCATTTGAAGGCAGCTGTTTTAATGACACTACACTAAGCTTCCATATTATCCTTCCACATTTACAATGCCTTACAAGTCTTGTATATCCCCCCCTTATTTTCCCCAAGCCTGGGTTGAAAGTACTGTGAGCTTCACACCATAGTAGATCAACATAATCACAAAGATATAGAGATAAGAAATAGACAACACCACCTGAAATTCAACCTGTAATTTTGCCTAATCTCAAGGTGCAACTGATATAACTTTTTGTTGTCTTTACTACAAATCGACCTTTGTGTGGGTGAATTAGGACTAGGCTATTGCAGTATATCACAGCGACTGCTTTTATCCATTTTTTAATCTTACAGCTCATTTTCAGATTATGTTATTGTATATGAGAGCTTTAAAAAATGGTCTTCTTGTCCTCAGAGGCACAGAGGGGCTATATTTGTCATGGTATAGGGATCTGAAACTCAAGTGGGACAACAGCTAGCATCTCCACTGACCTAGTTGTGTATACTACTATACGTATGGGAGTTTTTATTCCTGTGAGATGTGTGTATGTAGAGGGTGAGGGGTTGAGACCTGAAAGTGTCAGAGAGCCGGCTCTGTTGAAGTGAGATACCAAAGAGTAATAAGTGGTGAAGATATGAGAGGACAGCTCCATTGAGGCTGGTGTGTCAACACTATTGTGTAGCACTGGCAAAGACTTTAGTACCATGGTAATCATTACAGTCATGAACAGCAGAGAGCATGCTGGCACAGAGGCATAATCCTGGACTTTCCACGGCCTGTCAGGAGATGGCATGGTAATCATGCTGCTACCAGACTCCTCCTGCTAATTAATAACAACTTCTGGGGAGATACTTCTGAAGCACTTGGCTCCAATGGCAATAAGCTAATCAGCAGACAGTGAAAGCCCTCATAAAGGACCCGCTTCAGACAAACACTGAGAAACATTGTTTAATCAAGCAACAAAAGGCAGGAAAAGAGGTATGTCAGTGTTTTAAAAAAGTATTAAAGGTTGGCAAGGAGCACAGCAGCAAAAGTTAGACTGGATTGACTACGCTAAGTCTAGATAAGATCTGTGCAGACAAAATGACAAAGAGGAAGACGAGCTGAGTCATTTGTCCTGTCACGCTGTTAGTCAGAGGCAGAGCTGCATGGCTGTTGGGTTATTTTCATTCTGGGGCTGCTTCACACTAATAAACACATTTTAATTTTTCACAAACTATGTCAGTAATTTATATGTTTATCTAAAATAGCTGGTGTAAATAAACACCAAACTGAGAGCAGCTTTAAAACTAGGTTTCATGTCTTCAACTGGGATGGATGTGGCACGTGGATTTTCATCTGCGAAACATGCACATCACTGCAGTGCAATAGTTTATGAAGTAGAAGTAAAGAAAACATACAACAAAAGTGAGTACAACTCTGGGCAATATGACAAAAATGTCAAATAATCATGACCTATTTTCAACAGGTGCACATTTATTTATGTATTTTAGTTAAAGCCAGAGAAAAATTGGCTTGATACTGGACCAATTAAGCTAATCTAATCCATCATTTTGTTACAAAGCTTTTACACTAATATTTGTACTGAAAAGCAAAAGTAGGTTCCCTTTTGTGTTGTAATGCTGAAAAAAGTTGCCCACTGATGTATGGCCTACTGTGTACGTGCACAAGAGGACAGGACAAGTGGAATCTGTACCTTTTTCACTTTTAAGCTTTTTCTGACATAACAGCCTTATTCATTTTTAGTACCCAACATACTTGTTGCTTGTTGAAGTGGATTTTCTAGTGTTTTCATAAAAAAAACAAAAAAAAAACACTGTTTTCCAGGTTACATGGACATAATTTGGATTACTTTCAACATGTGTGCCATTTAAGGGATCTCTGTCAATGAGAGGTGCAACACATATTCAATGTGATCAATCCATCAATTCAGCGTGTTGAATCTGGGATCCAGGCTTCAAAAAGCCAATCACACAAAAAAAGAAAAGACTGCCAGATTGTTTCTTTTTTATTTATTTCCATCAGGTGCTTCAGCCACATTAACAAACAGCAAGCACTATTCAGTGAGTGGGTGTTTTCAAGAGCAAATCCAACTTGTCTGAATGCAAACATTTAGTAAACAAAGAGGCTTGAGAGGCACTATATCAGCGACCAAGACCTCTTGGGCCAATGTCCTGTCAGTTTTAGCAGTTTTCCTACTGCAACACACCTGATTCAGATTAAATGATTAATCTGGTCTGCAGGTTGTGCACCAGCCGCTTGATGACATTTGACAGTGCATTAAATTATTTACAGGCAATTAAGTAATACCTGATGAAAAAGGGTGTCTATTGACAACACATCAGATTTCTGTGGTAAACTGATTTGTAAGAACCCCATATACAAAGTGCTGCATTAAAAAATGTCTGCATACCTTTATTAGCACAAGCTATCCACTGCAAAGGGGTGACGTCATAATTATGCTGACCGACAGAAAAGGTAAAAACTCGAACCTGATTGAAGACAAAAATAAAGAGAAAAGATTCATTACATAGAAAGAATTTTAAAAAAATCACTGTAAGTTAAAGTACAATTTATTCTTTCTTATGTCACTTTAACATAATATAATATGCTGTTCAAAACACCTCCTTCATGAAGGGTATAAAGTCCCATTTACAGAATAACAAGCATGAACAATATTGATTTAGCTTCACAATTAACTCACACAACATCCAATTGCATAGTTGTGATAATGCTGTTGACTACACAGCAGCTGTCATAGAGGAGCTGTACAGTAATGAATAGAATTAATATTAGCTGGCTTGTGAAGTGAAGGAATGAAGAGGTGGAAGTCACAAGATATGAACAAAGACACAAACTGGTAGATCACTGGCTGTATCATTAAAGGGTCTGATAAAAAAGGCCAATTAGTCCGCAGGTCAGAGCTGTTAACAGGCAGCTAAACAACACGAGAGACAGAACGCAAAGAAATAGAAGCAGATCTAGAGAGAGGAAAGGCAAAAGGAAGACTAAAGAGATGAATTATGAGACTTAAAAAGACAGACAATAGTGGAAGTGAAGATAGCTTGGAGAGGACACCATGTGCACAGATTGGAGTGCTTGGCATGTCTGACAGTCTGACTAGCATAACTGTGCTATAATGAGACAAAGTCTGCAGAAAACGGTATAAACTGGAAGGGAAAAGGGACTCCTACATGCATGATTTCTTTGGCTGGCGGAATCAATGGACAGATAACGGCATTATGGTTACACACTCACTGTTTTGTTTGGCCAGTTGTACTTCTCAAAGATTTCCTGTGCACGATCCTCCCCACCATCTGTAAACATCATTATCATCTTATTGCAGTTGGCCCTCGGGGCACTGCTCTCCTGTGGCAAACAAGAAGGACGGCAAAGAAAGAAAGGTGGAGATGCAGGTTAGACAATAAAAGGTAACAATGCCCGAGCTAATTTCAAACAGGATTTAGCAAAACGTCTTGTTTAAACTATATACTTATGCAAGACATGTTACATGATTTAATGTTTTTGAGGCTGAGCTTTATGGCTAAATATGTTCCCCTTTGAACACATTTACAGATACCATCCTGCTTTTATGTTCTTTCACATGCTAACAGAGCCATCTAATCCTGTCTTATCTTTCATTTTTAGAACTTCATCACACATTTATAGATTTTTTCTTGGCAGGCACGAGCTTCATCATATTTGCATACATTTAGGATTAGACCTTAAGTATATGACATTATTCTAGCTTTAAATTTGCCTGCTTCTCCTTCCACAGCAGCTGATTTTGATATGCAGGCCAGCGTCATGCCATTCTGCCAAGATTCTAATAAAGATAAATAATGTTCCGACAATTACATATTTTTTTTATTGTGCTTCTGCCACCAATCATTTGAATGAGTCTGATGCAGACAACGATTAAAGGGGCCTTTTTATTTCTCATTCTGCTGACAAAAAGGGAGGATATTTGGCTCCATGCCTCCAAGCCCACAAGAGGAATATAAAGCGTCTGTGGCTGATCTCCTCTGGGTTACGCTCATCAATCATCCCATCAGAGCCCATTAGGGTGGCAGCCTCCTAAAATGCGCAGCAGCATATGGAGTCGAGGCAGCACCTGTGTCGATAGCACGTGGATGCCTGCTTCTGACAGACCTAACCGCAGTGTTGGCTGCTGCAAAACCTAGACACACTTCATCGCAACAGCAGCTATAACCAGACTTACCATCAAAAATGACAGTCTTCTGGAAGTGTCCTATGGAAAACCTGAGGCATTCATTGTTAACCCTGCTTTATTACTGTGAAATTCAGTTTGATTAACTGGATTATACATTAACATCAGCCCCCGAGACAACAATGCACTGCAGAAGTGCCTTTGCTGGAAAAGCTTGCAGGCTCTTACATTGAGAAGCTGCTCGAAGGCAAACGTGAAGCCAGATTTGTAATCAGTGGTTCCTTTGGCTTGCATATGCATGACGGCTTCTTTGAAGATTTTCTTGTTGCGAACATTGGCTTGGACCAAAGTTCTGAAGCACGGAACAACAGCGTCAGCCTTCTCATTGAACTAGGAAAGAGAAGAAAGAAGACACGCATGGAATTGTAAAGTATTTAAAACATACCAACAAATTTGCCAACTTAAAAGTGTGTTAAATTATGCATAACTGTGTTTCCTTTATGATATGTGTGTGTAGTTCACAGAGGCAGAATGCAGACGTGGGTGTGTGCAGATGCAAGCTGCCCCACTACTCTCTGGCTGGCAGTAAACAGCGGTAATTACAACTTTCCCCACAAAGAACAGGTGCACCGAAACACCAGTGCAATACAGTGAATGGAAACCCAGCCAAGGTAATATTATCTGTCACATCTCATCCACCAAATTAGCCTAAAGCTGTGTACACGCATGTATCTGTATGCACATGGTTGTGTGTGGTGTAGATATATCTTTTTGCAGGCAGAGCCCAAACATGATTACAACATTAGGAGCAATGTCTGAAATGGCATGCTTTAAATCTTGCTTCTTTTTGAAGGTCAGCTTTAGATTTTAGTGACATTTTCAGGACATACGTAAAACATAATGTCTGAGAAAAGCTGACATTTCACATAGGAGCAGGTGGTGTCTCATATATAAACCGACCAAAAAATCAAACACACAAATGCATTTAATCAATATTATCACAGTATTAATATGTAAAATGTTATGAAATGCAGATGCTGTGAAACAAAATATCAACCAGGATACAGCTATTATCATTTGTACTTTAATCTTTATTATTACAACTAATTATATTATCATTAGAAGTGAGGTCATGTTTTTCCATAATGACTCAAATGATGAGGTTTAATTTTTGTTTTTGGTACCTTTTTAAACTTTTCCTTTTCTAATGCATGCAAATAATTCACAGCAGGCTTTTGTAAACTACATAGTAGTGACAATCAGATGTGTTCCCACCCAGATTACCATGCTCAATTCTTGCTCTTAGAGCTGGGATTTAGGGGCATATAGTGGCTAAAAGCAATGGATTATGAAGGATTACCAAAGAAAGTCTACAAAACAGACCCACCACACCAAGCAAGTGGACGCGTTTTGTGTGTGTGTGTGTGTTTGTGTGAGCGAGCGAGAGAAAGTGAGGGACTGTGTGTGTTATCTGCCCTGCAAAATAGAATAATATTAATATTCCCCACATATTAGTCTCAACAGAAAAAGCCTGGTAATCAGCAAAGAGTGAAAGGCACATGGGCACAATCATTCACAGACAACACTGATGCAGGAAGAGCAAATAAACTGTAATGAGGGAAGTGCACCGTTTCAACTACAAGCAAACAACTGGGAGTAGAGAGAGCCCACTGTGCCTGCTTGCAGACTTTGTGGTTGATTACCAGCTGCTTAATGAAAACAGCAAATATTTGCAATAAAGTCGCTTTCAGGAGTGATTTGTATCATTAATCACAAATCGGGATTTGTAAGCTTCTACTTACCCTGGCCACATTCACATAGTCATCGTCTGATAGGGTGTCAAGCATCTCCACTACGGAGGTTTTCATGAGCTTGAGGGTGAGTCCACTGACACTACCACTCCTGAATAAAAAGCAAAAATTAATCTATGCTGTCATTTCACCTTCTAAGAAATTCCATGAAAATGATAAAGAAATGTAACCCAAAAAAAGAGGCTAGGATCCATATGAGTAAAATAGCATTCAGCTTGAAAAAGAAGCTTAACGTTTCTACAACTTTAGCCTCTCCTCAGACCAACAGGTGGCACTGGTGTCCTTTGAAGGGAAGGTCGAATCTCTAGTCAAGAGGACAAGATGAAAGAGGAGAAAGATACTTACACATCCACAATGATGACCATGTCCTTTGGAGATGATGCACCTTGGATATACCTACATAAAAGAAGTAAAGCAAGGCTTTTAATTTCTTCCCATAATCTCTAAAAATTGCACTAAAGAAAGAAGCCAAAGTCAGGATGAGCTGAGCCATGATAATATGGAGCAACCATGGCTGAGCCTGCTTAAGCTACAGAATGCTGAAAAGGCTTATGTGCTTAGAAAAGTTTAATAAGTTGTTATATACTTCAGTGTTGGCTACGGCTGCTGTCAGCTGACTTCAACATAGATAGTCCCTTTTATTGAATAACAGGGCCGGCTGATTAATTACTACACAAACCAATGTAATTACTAGTTGATGGTCTAAGTACATAACAGCAAATTTAGTATAATGGCCTGCACTGATCTGTAAACCCCAGTTTAAAGATGGCCTTTGTTATGGTTTTGAAAGGCATGAGAAATGTGAAAGGAAAAAAAAATCAGTGCTGCATTATCAGAGGATTACCAGAACTAATCAGAGCCAAAAGCTCTGATCACACTTTTTTACAAGGGCTGACTGTTTTGTCTTCAGTGTAAAAATATGCATAATATCATGGTGATGTGTTTGTATCAACATAACTGATCAGTAATATACCATAAAGTCACTGAATGCCATGTTAGAGAGCTGTTTTCTGGTCATCTTTGGTTTATTTCAAATCTGAATAAAGCATCATTTAATGGAACTGAATCCCATTTCTGCTTCGTTTGTGTGGGAAAAAAGAAAAATGGAGAAAAACTGTTTAATCAAATTAGTTTTTAGATGAAAAAACTGTGTTTTGTCATCAAGTTACAATAAATAACCAAAGAATGATGTTTATTTTTACCATCTTGATTTGTACTTGTCAAGGAGCAGCAGATGTACCGTTGACTTGTGCAATGGAGAACCTTTACTGACCTAAGCAGCTTAGTAAAATAAGGAAACAGATGGTTTGTTCTCTTGCAGACTCATCCATGATCCATTTGTTGTGAAGAAGAGGGGCAAGCAAATTCCAACCACTGCACTTCAGAAGCAAAAATCCTCCTGCGATGAGCTTCATCGCTGTGTGTGTGTATCTGCCACAGACGGTACTGAACTAGCTCGCCGCAACACTTGTGTTGTGGAAGTGGCGCACACATAACATCTGCCCAATGTTGATAGAGGACGACATACAGAAAAAAAACCGAAATAACCCCTCAGTCTCTTCCAGTGGCAATTAAATTCACATTTTCCACTGATATAAAGTGCTTTGAGATTGATGGACAGAGCAGGCTTTTCAATGGCTCACCGAGAAGGGGAGGGGGGGTCTCAGATGTGAGCACTAGTTTGACATTCTGAGGAGCGAGCAGGCAAGCAGTTAGCAGCCGTCTTAGGCAGAGGCAGAGTAATCATCAGGGGTCTCCTTCTGCTGATTATCAGACGTTCCACTGAGTGTGGAGGGAAGCCAGCTGCCTGTGGGCCAAAGAGGCTCTTTTTTCATGTTTGGCCAAGCTGATATGGAGGAACAGCAATGAGGCCCTCGTTGGCTTCACGGCTACCCCAGGTTTCAACGTGCCCACTCACAGGCAGGCAGCATGTTAAACTGCAGAATGACCTCTGACCTGTAACATCGCTTAGCCCGCTGCCTGGGCTGCTCAGATTCACATCGTTTAGGCACCCCTATTTTGCTGAAAACGAAAACCTCAGCTGAAGCAGAAACTGCATCGTGAGAGGTCGATTGACTGAGCATGCCCAGAGTGAATATATGCAGAAATGTATGTGTGTGCATGAGAGAGGAAGAGGAGGGAGGGAGAATCCAATTATTTTCAATAATAAAGAATACCACATCAAAGGTAGAACTTCCACAGCCCTCCACAACTATGTGGTGCAGGAAATCAAGTGTGGAACCATGAGGCATGTAGGCCTGTATGACTTATCAATTTAATTACTAAAATCTTAATTTGAGGCGGTGAGGGAGAGGAGTGAGCCGAGACTTTACACTGTGGGGGTTGCTTTATTTTCAGCAGACAGAGTTTGTGAAAGTGATCATCGATGCAGGACCAAAACTCAGTCAGTCCACGTTTCAACTCCCTCAGGCTCATGGACAGAGTCACCTCGACTGGAGATTGAAGGAGGGTCATTTGGTAGCGGCTGATGCTCACACACCAACTGCTAGATTTCATTAACTTCTGTGGCCAGTCTATTTCTCGTTGAGGAGAATGGTCCTTTAATGGCATTTCAAGTTATTTTTAAGGGGGCTAAATGTTAATTATAAAGCTATACAGACTTCTATTACTGCATCATTATGGGTCATCTGCAGCTTGACCAATGTAAAATCTCACAATGGAAACTACAAGCTTTAGCCCAAAATATGCTGAGAAAATATGACTAAAATATTACTTTCAAACTGATCGTTTCTCTGGGGCTGAGAAAGAGCCAGCATTGATCAGCAGTAAATGGCTTTAAGAAGAATGTATGAGCTGTGATGTAGTAAGGATGAGCTGCACATGAGTCAGGATGGAGTTGGAGCTATATTGCTGCCATAGCTGATCTTCCACTCAGATAGTTTTGGTCTATGAACACCACTCTCTTTTTCTCCCTTTCTTTTTTTCGTCCCCTGAAGTATGAATGAATGTAGTTTCTCCCTCTGAGCAGAAAACGCCAGGATCAGAGGGAGTGGGATGGAGTCAAGGATTTTCAGTCTCTGGACTGATAACACTGTTCTGACAGATATGAATCATGAATCAAGGCCAGTATCAGAGTATAATTCTCCACATTTTGACTCACGGATCCAGATGTGTTGTTTCTGCATGGATTCCAGTCAGTAATTACATCTCAGCTTCTGCCCACTGATGCCATTCCTTCCCTGTCATTACCCAGTCTCCTGCACGCCAAGGCCAGGTGACAAGCAGGTGGGCATGGCTGCTGCTGAGCACAATCCTGTTGCCCATTCTGTCCTCCTGTGAGAACCATCATCCAGCAGACTCAACATCTCAGCCAATGGCTTTGTGTCCACTCACTAAGAGTTACGAGGAACATTTTTCCACTGACAGTGAACCATTACTACTTTAAGTGGTCACTTATTTCCAATACCATTACTACATTTCACGTAATTTGTGTGTTGCTGCATATTCTGTGCCTAATTTAAACCTAATGTATTAATTATAAAACAATTATATTCAATATTTGACTTCTACAGACACACTGTTGCTTTCATTATTTAGAACAATAATTGATTTTTTATTTGACTAATGACTATTGTATGAAGATATTCACAAAAGAAAATGTATTTATATAATATAAATGTTATATTAAAAATATTGCTGAATCATTTTCTCATCCTGTTTATCACTGAGGCAAACCTGCTGACCACAATGGATATATACTCTTAATCACTTCCAGTTTGGACCATGCTCCAGGTTCAGGTTTATTTTTTTAAGCAAATCTATAATACTAACAGACAAGCCAACCAACCAAATACAACAATCAGATAAACTAAAGCTCCACTTCTGAGTCTAAGAGTAAAAAAATACAGTAAAATCAATCAAACGTGAAATTACCTTGTTCAGCATAACTGCCAATCAAACCACTGACCTTGTGGTTGAGATGCTAATGCTCTACAGTCTGTGTCTCAGATAAACCTTTTATATTGTGGTCAGATTTAACAGTTAACAAAATCACAATATAGGCACAAAGATGTGAAATGACTGTGGAAGCATAAAATTATTCTTTAAAGGTTTTATAGGTTTAAAGGTTTTTATGTTGCATTTAATTATTGTTTCTTATTCTTGTTTTATTGTACAGTGACCTTGAGTGAACTAAAAAGCACTTTTAAATAAAATGTATTAATATTTTTTATTATTATTAATAAAAATGTGCCCAATTGTCCATAAAAGCTTTTTTACATTAAAATCACTCTCTCTCCTTTAAGACTATTAGCTCAAATAAATAATTAAAATAAGGGTTAATATAAAAAATAAAATTCACTTAATGTAAGTTAAATGACACTAAGAAACATTTGAACATAATACAAACTTTTTAATGTACTGTTATGGGAGACAAGTAAATGTTAAATTATATATAAGACCCTGTATATCAAGTGTATTGTTGCAATTGGTGCATTATTTATTGTAATATACAAATACATTGAAGCGTAAGTCTGCTAACACTTGCAGTCCTCTTGTATGGCCATAAAATACAAGCGATAATAGTCAACATGTTTACAACATCACAAATATTAGTGGGACAATATCTACAATCATGATAAGGCCTGATGTATGTGTTCTGCAAGGGTTTCACCATTACTATGAGGTGGAATCCAGTAAGTGAGAGTAGATTAAAGCAGCCATATTCACAGCCATTACACTCTTACAACACCCCAAACCCTCCAAAAATAAACCTAAGAGAAATGCATTACACAAGCAATGAATGCAACGTTTTCTAGGTTGTGATGATTGTATTTTGTTCCTTTTGTAACAGCTCGGTAAAGAAGACTCATTGGGATTCATGAAATAGTTTTATCATGGCACAGCACTGTAAATTCAATACATTAACTGTGTCGAGGGGGCTAACTCTCTCAGGAGATTGTGTTTTTGCACCCTGACCCATTGAGAAAGTGTTGCACATTAAATTTAAATTGGAGAAATTATCTACAACTTGCACTTCAGAGACATGCAAAAGCTGAATGCAACATGAAACATGGAGATGCTTGTGCTCTCTCCATGTTGTATGTGAAGCTTTGTAGCTTTGTGTTGTTTTAGGAGCTGTGCAGAGTACGTTGAAGCTCCTGTGTTCCGATACGGAGTGTGCTTACTGGCCATGTTGTACAGAGCCGAGACATAATGAGCGGTACAAATATAATTTCCCTTTGTGATATAAATGTATCATACACAAGCTGATGTGAGGAAACTAAGCACAGGATAATGAGAGAACTGTATATAAGACTAAGACAGTGGTAGTGTGCATGTGTGTATGATTTTGTATTGTGCTGATGGGCTTATTATTGACTGCTGCTCTCTTAGTCCTCCTGTGGATGTGGCAGGCGAATAAAGATTGAATTAAGATAAAAATATAGGAGGAGGGCTCCCAGAGAGCCTGCAGGAGAAAGAGATGTTGTCTGCCTCTTATTTATTCCACTTTGTGTTTATTATTGGGAGTGTTGGTAGCCAGATTTGCATTTCCATACTATTGGTTATGGCTAAGATTAAGTTGTATCTCCCTTTGCCTTATTACTTTCCCTTTTTGATAAGTCATACATATGATTTGACAACAATTACAACAATCCTGATGTGTCTTTACATTTTTGCTTGATTTAATACTCCTCTGCTCCAACTTGTGTCACCTTCAGCAGCAACAATAACGCAGTTCTGATGAAGCAGGGTGAGGGAAAAGAAAGCAGCAGACCAAGCTCCAGGCTGTGGATATTGGGTGTAATGTTTAAAGGAGCCTCAGCTTTAAGAAACTGACCAACAATCATAATATTTAAAGCGAGGTTCCATTGATTTTTTGAAGAAATCAATATGTGATATAGCCAACATGCTGTTGTGAACCTGGGAGGTAATGGGATCTTTGCAACGCTTGGCTAACAGGACTCCATGCCAACCTGTGGTTATTTCTCTTTTCACCTTTTTACATTCTCCTCTCCTTCGCCTTTTATTACCCTCTTGAATCCCTTGATGAAACTAACAGACGTTATAATGGACAAACGTTAATAATTAATGTCAGAGCAATTGGAGACAATTAGGTGTGTTGACTGGACCATTAATTTTCTCGAGGATGTTGGTGGAGGAGCAAAAAGGGGGAAAGCCCATCTGTAGAGGCAGGCGACACCTGATTTTATTCATTCTGTGTTTTAAGGATCACTAGTCAGCTCTGGATCAGTCAGCTATGCTACTATCAAAAATTGTGGTTACTATATTTATCTGCCACAATTTGGTTCTTGCTCCACACCTAAACAAACTAAAAAACAACAAAAAACATCCTGT
>JBAMHV010000003.1:17640040-17703313 GCA_037177535.1 Pseudomugil gertrudae | reverse complement strand
TCTACATCACTCACATGTATGGAAGGAAAGATGACAACAGACCCCAGGTTAAAAAAAAGTGAAGTTCTCCTTTAAGCCCGGTGGTTCTCTACAGCCAGACTTCCTGAGCATGTTTCACTGCAATGTGTTGCAAATCATCCTTTACTTAGAAAAAAATGCTCTTAGTTACATTAAACTGGACTGACTGAAAAGTTACAGATGTTTTCTCGCTATTTTAAACTGCCTTTGTATTAAATGACAAACATGTTTAGTCATCACATCTGCATACTGAAAGCAGGCTTTACTTTTTTTACTCGGAAAATAATTATAAAGATTATAACAATGAAAAGACCTCAAATTATTTTCAATATAGCAATAAAAGGCAAATGGACGTGCTCTGTTGCCTCCATTGTAATAGACTAATTAAAATCTGAAGGTGTTCACAGTGTGTGTTCAGGTTTGTCACACTTTCAAGACAGCAGGACCGAGCTGTGCTACAGCACAGGTGTTACAACGAAAAGTTATATGTCTGCAATTTCAGCATTTTTAATCTCCTTTTGGTGCTGTGTGTGGATTTATTGATCTGCTTTGAGAAAAACCTATTCTTACAGCTAAAACAGACCATCACAACAGGATGTGGATACAGTCTTGGTAAAAGAGGGATTTATAAAACTATAAAACTTAACAGCAGCCCAATTAACCACTTTAAAGGAAAGTAAAATATTAAAGCTCAGACCATTTATAATCACAGATGAGGGTTTATCATACATGTCACAGGGCGTTCAGAAGAGATGGTAGCCCTCATTACTGATGTGAAAAAAGTGTCTTAATACATTGATAAGCAGAAGGGAGGGTCAGAATTCTCCATTTCTGAAGGAACTTAGAGGCAAACAGATTGCAAATAGCTATGTGCCCATTTCAAGCTGTTGCTATGTGTTTGGTAAATTAAATCCACCTACACAAACTGAATTTAGCACCAGTAACAATAAAAATAATAACAGTAATCATTAGGATATCCAGTTTCTTACATGGAACAAGCTACATTTCATTAAAACCCATTAAACAAGTTCAAAGTGATGTTGAAGAACAGATATGTGGAAACAATGTCCATCAGCATCTACATGATGTGTACCTTCACAGGGTAGGTAGGGTTTGTGTATTTCACATTGGTAGCAAAGGACTGCTCGTCTACATCAGACACACTCAGCAAATTAGTGGAGAACATAGTAAATCTTGGTGGAAGTTAGACCATGTTAAGGTTTTTTATTGTACTGTTCTTAATATTAAAAATCACACTTTTCAATCACAGCCTGATATTAGTGTGAGAAATACTGAGTCAGGCTTCTGAGTAACAATACACTGTACATGACAGAACAATCTAGTGTTACGGGACAATACCTGCTGTTACCACTTATGTCTGGGAATATCTTATGCAAATGTAGGAAATAAACATAACTGACTTTGGCTTCATTCTTCTAATATTAGACGGTGTTAGCTAATAAATGATGAAACATAAATTGAGCCTGACAAAGTTACTTACCATGGTCTTCTGCGGACATCGTACAGGTCGATCTTGTTGGGTGCCCTCCATGGAGTAGCTGGAGAGAGATGGAAAATAATTTACAGGTCACACTGTGCACTGTAGGATATTTTAGATCAGATTAGATCAAAGTAATCATAATTCCATCTGTCTATTGAGTTACTTCTATGGCAAGCTGATAAGAAATTGCCAATGTCCTGCAGCTAAGGCCCCCTAGGGTCAATTTAGACTTTATCTTGCTATGGGTTATAATGCAGACTGTTGACTCAGACCCCTGCAGCCTACCTGGGTAGTACCGTGTCACTCCTGTGGCACTGCCAAACACCTGCCAGCGCAGAGAGTTGTCCTCCCGCCAGTTTTCAATAAAGACCCTTTCCAGTGCTTGGGTCCAGTTTAATTCATTTAGGATGACAGGGGCTATATGAAAAACACACAAATAGAAACACACGCAGAAGGTTTAACAGGAAATTGGCACCAACTTTTACAAAGACTTTAAATCCAATGTCTCCCAAAATGAATAACTAAAAAATACAAATGTATGTTGTGTTTTAAAGCTTTTACTTACTTTTCATGAAACAATCTTATACATTCAACAAGATACAGAATGATAAACTAGCAGAAACAGCAGAATGTAATATAATGTACCTTAGGGACACAGAACTGAGTTCTTCCCTGTAACTAGCCCAAACATTGACTTTCTTTGCCTAACAACCTTGTCTGTGCCAGTACAAGAAAGATAAGTGCATCAGGATGGATGGATGCAGGTAGCTTGGCCGGTGGTAGCCGTCTGAGCGTGGCATAAGCCTAATCTGAGTGATCTCTGTGGAGCGCAGAGAAGAGATCACCTTGAAGGAGGGTCGTACCGCGTGTCACTCGCAGCATGTGCAAGAAAAGACCACAGCTGTATAGCAGAATAAAAACTATTTCTTTAAATGTACAGGGGGTAGTGTGTTTGAGGATTTGCGGACACTTGCAGAAAGAGGTGAACGAGAAAGAGAAGAAGCATCGATCTGTTTTCTCGAGCAAAGCCAAATGCACTAATCTATCTGTTTTAAGATAGAATGCAAAGTTACTGATATCTCATATGTGAGTGGTAAATGGACTCACAGATATGGAAACAAGGATTCATCATCTAACCAACCATAAGTTGAATAATGAGCAGCAGGTGGTGGAAAAACAACTACATCATCAATATGTGTCTCTTCTATCACAACTTGCTCTTTAGCTTGTACAGCATGGCGCTTATTTGTCTTCCACTTGCAATCTGTATTATTCTGTTCTTGCACATCCTTTTTGTGTGACACAATATGCACGCGCACACGCAGAGACACACGCAAACACAAACTAAAACACTTCGTCTGTATTTAATAGGCCGAGCTGAAGTCAGAAGATGGAGAGCGCAATCAGAGGTTTAATAGCCACCTGATTAAAGAGGAAACAAGACGAGGCACTGAGCTGCAGAGAACTTCGCTTGCTTCTCTGATTTAATTACTCAGCCAACCATAGCTAGACTAGAACCAACAAGTTCAGTTTTTCTCAAACCTGGGCTTGAATTTCACACCATTGAACAATCACGTTCTCTTTTCCCCCATGCTTTTCAATTACTGCTAAGTCTTTCTTAAGCTGGTAGCTTATAGGTAGGGAATATGAAACACTTCATCTCTGCCAAAGGCTTTCCAAAACTGGAGCTTAAACATAAACCAGGCATTATTACTCTGTTTTGCTATGAAAAAATTAATGCACAGCAACATGCACACACAAGCCTAACAGCAGTACTAAGCAGCGTCTGGAGGACAGGAGTTTATGAAAGCCAAATTGCTGCCATCACCAAGGGAAGCTCCTCTGCATATTTTTCTCAAAATTCATAGACATGAGTACAAAGCAAAATGGGGGAGCAAAGATGCAGTCAGACAAGTCAGGGTAAATGTAAAAACCAATCTGGGGAGGGGTGTGATTGATGGAATGAAACATAGAAATTAACACGAGTGAGTGGCTGCTTTCACAGCAAGAAAAAAAGCAATTTCTCGCCCGTGAGGGCACAGGCAGAAGGAAAAAAAAAACACACAAAAAAACACAATAAACTGGAAAATGATAAAAATCATAATAATTAACAACACATTTCTAATTTCCTAATTCTATACAAGACAAAGATTTAGGTCTCTGGGTTATTCGTAGAGAAATGGCTAAATATTTTCTTAAGCCCAGCAGTTAAAGTGCATGTCACACTTATGTTGCCAAATATCTGATAGAAAATTATAGTTGTAAGTTGTATTTTTAAGAATAAGAAACTGAATTTAGGTATAAAAATATTATATATTTCTCATGGTGCCAGCCCTCGAATATTTGCAAAAAGCAAATCCATAATGCAACCATACGACGGAGTATTAGGGCCACACTGGGAAAAACATTTTTGGAGGATTATTTTTTTTCCTCCCTTTTTCACTTTGAGAATAAAGTCGAAATGTTGAGAATAAAGACGAAATGAAAATAAAGTTAAAAAACAGGGTGATCACATACTAAATAGGTCTACGTGTGACTTTCTGTTAATGTGAAATTAAGTTCATGATGCAGTTTTATTAAATTCTGTCATTTTTATCTCTTTATTGTTACTATTGCATATATTACATATAAAATAAGAACACAGAGAAATTCAGCAGAACTGCAACAACTGCTGTCTTTATTCTTCAGACTCAGTCAGAATCATAGACTGTGGTCAGTTTTTCCCACAACCTCAAATCACCGACTTTCGGTCTGGTCAAAATAAAACAGTAGAAACAACTTACTGAACAATAAATTCTTTACACTATTAATGTTGTGAATAGATTGATAACTGTGTGCTAATTAACTTGATCAGGTATTGTTAGCTAAACACGTTGATCGTTTCCAATTTGATTTCTTGTACTTTATTCTTGAAACTGTATTTCGACTTTATTCTCGAAGTGAAGAAGGGAGGAAAAAAAAAACTAATCCTCCAAATTTTTTTTCCCGGTGTGGCCCTAATACTCCTTCGTACAACCATGACATTTTCAGTCGCACTGTTCTCCTTCTGCCCAAGTCTCTAATAAAAAGTGGTGAATCTGATCAGAAAACATGATGGGGGCGCCGAGTATAAAGCAGAAAAGATGCATCGGTTAAAAAAAAAACGAAGTTCCACCTGTTGTTGTAATAAACTTGTTTTAAAGTAGATTCAAGAATTTCCTTTAGTAAATGTGCATTTAAAGTTATATCAATGATAAAGACTGCAATAGACTAGCAGCCGCTCTGGCTGAACCATTGGCTGTGCCCATGTAATCTCACAGGTGTGCATCACTTCTGTGGGTCCCAAGCAGCTCCAAACATTTTCAAAACAAAGAACTGAATTACTAAAAAGCTAAATGTAATGCTTCAAAGTGGTAACGAACCAATGGGGTGACATAGGTTTTATCTACTGAAGTCACTCTGCATTCACAAATGCTGGATATTTAGAAATTCATCATATTTTAACAATAATTTTCTGACATTTAGGTATGAAGTCACAGAACTAATTATCATATTTCACGACTTGATTCACAGCAGCCTGATTAGATTAGATTAAATCTGAGTCAACATATATTTGTCTACTAATGTGTATAAAATAAAAAAAATCATCTTGATTTTGTAGACATGATAAGAAAACATTTTTCTTTACAGAGCAGTTGGTCTTTTTATATGACCATCAGAATTAGACATCTGGAAGTAATCAGATTACAGTGAAAATCAGATGCATCTACATTTACTATTGATAAGCTCGTCATCTATATTTATCAGTCCATTATTTGGTGTATTTTAGAGTATCTGTGTGCGTGGTGATGTCGATTCCTGTTATGTTCAACACAAACTGTGTTTGCTGAACATGGTAGAAGTGAATGTAATCCAGTAATGAATGAAATAAATTAATTTGTCATCATCCCGGCTAAGAAAGGTGATTTTGGGTGTATGCTGTAGATGCCTCGTCACAGCCGTCAACATAATCCAACAAAAAACAATTCATCCTCCAGCTTGTTTATTAACGTTGTGATAGTTTTCCAGCATCATATAGGGTCCAGAATGGTTTTTTACCAGTGTTACCAGTTTGGCATTTTCTCCGTGAAAGAAGCTGATTCTGTATAAAAGCAACACAGGTAACCTTTCACCTGTGTATCCATGATAAGCTCTCACCAGGCACTGGTAAATCCATAGTTTTATTAACCGACCTCAGATTTATTATATTTTAATAGATTCAAATTGATACATTAAATAGTTTTTTACCCAGTTCTAATTTCATTACATTTATAAATGTACATCTTTGATACAGAAGTTTGCTGTTAAAGCGAAAGCACCACTGATAGAATAAAATCTACCCATAACTGCAAAGTACCAGCGTGTTATCTCTCATAACACAGTGTTTAGATTTGTCAGGACTCCAAGTGGTAGGAACAACATGACAAGAAAAGCTGGAGACAGAAATGAGCTCATCTCTTTGCTGAAATTTCCATCATGAATTTCTACACTTGCTGCATTTACTTCCTCGACCCTCAGGCGTTCTAGTGAGTCCAGCTACAATTTACTGATGCTTGTGTGGGGATTATCAGGGATCCAAACTGTGATTTTCAATCTCATCTGGGCTGTGCTATGCTCCATGGTCAAAGAGCAGATCTGATTAATGTATAAAAAGTATTATCCTTTAAGCAGAAGCTATCACAGCAGGTTACTGCAGAGGCAGCCTGTGTGGAGAGAAGTCATGGATGCTCTTATCTGGGGAGGCACTGGGTCTGTAATGATAGCTGTCCCAGTTAAAGCAAGGTCAAATAAGGCATTCTGAAACCTCGGTGTAAAACGTACACAAGTAACATTAAAGGTATTAATACATTTTGGTTAATAAAACCATTTTGCTCATTGGTATGTCCGTACTAACCTAGCTCAGTAGCTGTGATGTTGCTACTTTACCACCTCTGAGCGGGTCAAAGTAGGTCCCAGAATAAAAGCTGATAAATGACAGAAGAGAGTGCATGTGTTTGTATGCTGCCAGCCGAAACAAAACCAGCCGCCTCCCCCGTCAGGCTAATTCGACCAACACACACACGCATAAACCCACATTTGCACATAGCAACACATATCTGCAGGGGATCTCTGCAGAAAAAACCATCACATCACAGATAAGAGAACACAGCAAACTAATTCTCTTTGATTTATTTAGCCAGGATATGCTGTGACTTCTCTGGACAGTTGATAAAAAGACAAATTTCCCCGGAGGGGAAATATGCTCACACTGTCAGACAGGGCCTAAGAGTGCTGCGTTGGCCTCATCTTTCACCTGAAATGCGCCTCGCTCTGATATCTTTAAAAGGTAATTCATCAGCGCACCGCTCCCCTGACATTTAGAGCACCCTTGGCTTTGCACCTTTATGGAGCAAGACTGCACGCCAAGTAGGGAAACAATTATGAGCAGGATTTATGGAGCATCTCTTTGCGAGATCATTCCTCAGCGCCACTCATCACAACCTCTACCCTGTGACCCCCCACCCGACAACCCCAACATAAACACATTCCTCACATTGATGTACTTGAGATTAAGATCTGTGCCTTTATAGAAAGGAGCAAACGTCTTCGCTGTACACACAGAAACGTAGCACTATAATAAGTCATGACGGAACACAAGTGGTCGCTTGTAAGAAATCCATAATGCTAATGGAGCTAAACCTATTAGCTGAATCCCTTTGAAGAGTCATAACCATTAATGCTGCCACAGACAAAGAGCTTACATATTCTATGGTTAAAACAGGGTAGCAAAGCGGTGGTGGTGCCGAGTCCTAAAGGTGACATTGACCGGGTAATACTGAGATACATACGGTTTACACTGAAAGGGGTTGAGTTAACATTTAAAAATCAAACCTTTGAGTTCAAATAGCACAATAAATAAAATGCTGTAAACCCGTTTTCAGAGAGTTAAAGTGTAAATGCAGTTAAAAACATTAACATCTTTTCTTACTTGACTTTGTGTTCAGCACATTATTTAAATACTTTAAGATATTTGGCTATTCACACGTTTCTTTTACTTTCAGCTCGAAACGGTGAAGACAAACAGAACGATTGTAGTGCTCACAGCTTTGCAGGAGGAGATGTGCACATTTCTACAGCAATGTGTATTTTCAGCAAAGCATTTAAGTGCTGCCAGATATCTTTGAAGACCTATTGTGAAAAAAACAAACAAGAAACTTGATAAAGCAACAGCTTCCTCCACAGTTCAAGCTTCTCGCACACCAGTAACTCCGATTCTTCTGCATGTATCACCTTCTCCTCTTCCTCTCCTGTTGTCAGCACAGTTCAGTCTCCATCCCTCCCTCGGCTGTCCTGCCTCCTTTCCGTCTCTCCTTCTCTCTCTTCAGGGCTGATTTTGAACCTGGCTGGGTGTTAAAGAGCCTGAACTCTAAACCTTTCATCTTTCAGAAGAAACGGCAGCAACAGGACTTGGCAGTACTCCACACATCCACACACATTTCTTTGCTTTTTCAGAGAGAAAAACTGTCCTTTCATAACTTGGTTTGAGAAAAATAACACTCAGAGCTCTGCATCCTAATGTGCAAGTTAGTATAACAATCACTAAAGGAAAAAGATCATTTCTATATCCAAATAAAAAACTAATTCAATGAAATATTAGTTCATACTTAATTTTAATATGAGTGCATTTGCTATTGAAGACATCAGCTAAATGGTAATGTTAGACTGTGAAAGTGGGAGACAAATGAAAAATTCTCAGAGGATGGATGCAAATTATACAGAAAGCCACAGAGAGAGAGCTCACACTACACCTCCTGGGTGCTCCTCCAAATACTTTTTCTAATTAAAGAAGAGCAGTAAATAACAAACACACAAAATGCAATTTGTGAGGCTGGTGGTGAGTGAAGTGGAGTTTGCTGTGCTGACTGTTCTAATTAGTGTGCGGGTAAATGATAGTGCCCCTTCACTGGGCACACACTATAGGGGTTAGATGGGTGAGGGGCAAAGAGAAAGATGGAGCCTGTAAAGTGGAGAATGAAAGAAATGCAGGCCTCAGTGTTTATATAATTTTTCTTCTCCTTTAGTTCAACTTTAAATCCCTTTTTCTTCTTTCCACTTTCTCCATTTTTACAAATCACTTTAGCTTTTTTTTTCACCTCACAGTTAAATCTGGTTTGATGTTGAGAGAGACTGAGTTGATCTCCTGTGTGGTGTGAGGTGGTTGTCAAGGAAGCTTCCTCTGCTGAAGGCAATGTGTGAAATGAATACTACATGTGTACAAACACACACACATTTACCTACTGACAGATGAAAACGACACTTTACATTTAGCTGATGCAAGTCTGAAAATGCACGGCACTTTCAGATGACAAATGTGGAATATTAGTGCAGAGGTAAAGAGGTGCAGTCATTAAATGGAGTCAAAGAATATAATAAAAGAAGTTTTTATAAAAAAAACATTATTCTCATAGCAATTCTTTTTCTTCCCTTTTTCTGCGAGCTGGGCTTTGTTAGCAAAAGCTGTCTTTGCACCTGCATTTGTAAGGGAGCTTTTCAAGTCATTTTAAACAGGGTGAGCTACATCAGAGGTAGTTTGGATCAAGTGAAAGCCAGCAGATGCAAATCTTTCTATTCTTTTCAGATCTCATACACACTGCATTGACTTTATCTACTGGATATGTTGCACTCAGCGTCTCCACAGCACATACACCGTTTGCAATTTGCTCTCTACAGAGGTGAACTGAATGGTTTTTGCCCAGAGCTTCCTACAGGGAACCCAAAACTAAAGAAAAAAAGAGCTACAAAGCCATAAAGGCTGACTTTTAAAGTGCAAGATCATGAGCTTACTGATGGGTTACACACCAAATTTAGGATTTGTTTCCTCTGTTATTGAATTAGGTCCGGCAATTCAATTGTTTTACTTATAATCAGTATTAACCTCTGCAAAGTATACCATGTTCCACTTCCACTGTACCACTTTCTCTCTTTATGTCAAAGTACTAAACAGTAAACACTTTCTTGTATTTGTTTAATGGGATTAAAAGATGCATCATTGGGATAGAGCAATGCAGCTAAATGCATAAGAAATCTGTTATGTTTACAGTCAACAACCCTTTTTGCAGATGTGGCTAGCAGCTGTTCACCAACATAAAGCTAAAAACACAACCAGCTGTGTGTTTTCTGCCCAAATGGGAAGTAAACACAATTAACAACTAACTGGTTGAACATATTGCAACATTTAGCAGTTGAACAGCCAGATATTTCACCTGGGAGTTGAACAATACCATCAAAAGGTGTAATATTCTTGAAGTCTTTGGAAATAATACATTTTTACTGAACAACATGGACTTATCAGCTAGAAAGGAAACTGTCAGAATAAACTTTATTCATCCCTGAGGGGCAATTAAGAGGGCAAAGAGCGGCACATTAAACAGCAGATATAAGATAAGAAAAACAACAAAGTGACAAATGACAAGGAAAAAGGGAAAGCTGCATTGTTGACCGTAAAGGTGACAATAAATATGAAAAATATATATATGTATATAGTGTTTAAGCAGCAGGTTATGTGCAGTGGAAATAAAGAAATAATGATCATGTATATGTAAAAGTGCACAGCAGAATATATACAGCAGATAAAGTACAGTGACAGGTCAGCTGCCAGTGAAGTAGAAGCATTATGAGTAAAAAATATTATAATATGGCTCAAAACCCAAAGACTATGTGATATTCCACATAAGAAAGCAACATAAAAAGTCAGAAAATCCCTTTAAAAATGATCATACGCTGCAGAAAATGTAATGCTAATCTAATAAATCAAAAAAGAGCAGTGGCTATATTACAGAGTTTAAGAAGGGGGCTGGACTTATGGCTGCTGTGCGTTAGTGTGGGTGAATCACCTAATACACAAAAACATTAAGCTCTGCTCTTTTATCTGTGCATACAGCTTCCCAGTTGTAGCCATTCAGTTCTGATAACCAAGTTCCTTGCTGTGCCAGACTACAATAGAAAACTGACAACATGATGTGCCGGAGAAAAAAGCCCCATGCAGCGGATTTAAAGTTCACATACACTGAAAGAACTTCACACATTCAGTGTCTGTTTCCTTTTGTTCCCCGCCAGGACCAGTGGCTGCTTATTCACACACAAACACAAATGGATTTCCACACGTTACACTATACACACATAATCATCTGCTTTTAATTAACGGCTGATTAATAGTCTTCAATATTTTCAGCATGCAACGTACATGCGACAGAGCAAGGACCCTCTGTGAATTTGTATCCTCTATTTATGAGTATGAACTTGGTACTAAAGTGATTAAAGTAAATCTGCAAATGTTGCACGACAACTTGTTGGACTATTTTAATACGTTTGGCGATTGTATTTTCAGAGCTTTTCCTCTACAATTATTCTCAAGACTAAGATCATTAATAGAGTGGATAAAACCTGGTCCTATACAAATGAAACCACCCACATCAATTTATTCCCCTGTGGCCATGTTGTGATGTCCATTTTCTAATAAGCAATAATAATTAGACAAAAACTCTATGAATGTTTGACCCAAGCTAATTAGAAAGTTTGCAGACTTGGTTGCAGGAATCAGCAGAGGGATAATGAATCATAAAATGGTTCATTACTGCACTCAGGGAACACTCTCAATCTCAATAAACGGACATGGGCCTAGCAGATGAATCAAACTAAATGCACACATTGCATCATTTAGCTCCTGAAAAGATCACAATTATTTAAAAAGGGAAAAAAAGTCTTGCATTGAATGGTTTCTTTTATTAAAGTGTCTCCTCTTTCTTTTCACTTGTTTTCTTTCCATCTAACCCTGCACTTCCGCTTCTCTGTTCATGGAAGCACATTTCACATTTTCCAGATCAAATCCTGCTGAAATTTCCTAGAAAACAGTTTGTTTATTCAGAGCTGAAGCAACCTGCATAAATCAAAGTTGCTTTCATTACACACAGCGATAAAGTGCAACAAATGGCAGGGCCTAACTGTTGAACATTTTTCTGTATTTAGGACTTTTTTTTGCTATATTTGTGAAGATTTTCTCACAGTAAAATTTTCTAACCATCTCCCTATTCACGATGTCTCTTTTAGGTAATCCTAAACCCACAGATATACTGCAGATCCAGACCCAAAAGGCAACAACCCACCTTAAACGGCACTCTCTGGCCCTAATGCAGATCCCACTGTATGAACATCATGTAAGTCCTGGCAAGTTGAGCTAAAAATGCTCCGATGTTGCTTCTGCTAAATCACAAAATCAATAAAGCAGAAGCAGCATTTATCACCATTTCCATTCCAAACAATCATGCTCCTTATCAAAATTCAGAGAAAAACCCAACAAAATAATTGCTAATGCAATGTGTCTGAAGACATTTCAGTTGTACTTTTGAGCTTGTTTTGCTCTGTGCAGCTAGTGTAAATTTGGAGTGCTATTAAGAGGGATTGATCTGTCTTAGTCATAGCAAAGTATTATACACTGCACCTTTTGCTTAGTATGTGCAATGGACGCTTCTCATACATGGACATTCTGAGCTGGTTTAATTAATTATTTGACTTTTTGTAATTAATGAAGCAATAGGTGAAGGCCAGCGTCTGGCTAATCTCATGGAGACCTGTGAGATTTGCGAAGAGTTCATCCATTCAGACTCCACAAGACTTGTTTGTGACTCAAATAAAAATATTAAGACCCATCGGTGTCCCGTCTTGACGGCTATGGGGATGTTTTAGGTGTAATGAACATACATGCAGAAATACAACCATGAAGCTTCCATATACTTCTGCTTGGTTCAAATCTGCTTCCACAGACAGATGCTACGTCTAAATGCTTGCTGAGTATGTTATGCAAATGATTTTTCCAAAAGGTTTCTAAGCTTGATTTGTTTCAAAAAGGACACATGAAACAAACTGTCTTCTTTCTACAACTGATGATGTTTAATCGACATGATCTTTAGAGACGTCTGTAGAACCTGATTTATGATTGGACCATTTCTATCATGTTCAGCTGTCTGAGTTCAGCTTCAACTTCAACTTTAACTTGAATTTTATTTCAAACCATTATGTAAAAACCTATTCTGGACTTGGGAGTGTTTGCTCAGACCAACATCCAACCTCCCAGTCGAGGCGGATGGCTGCCCACCCTGAGCCCGGTTCTGACAGAGGTTTTGTCTTCCTCTTACATCAGAGTTTTCCTTCCCACTAATGCAGCTCAGGCTGGGGATTGGATCGAAGACAAGGTTTGATGCAATCTTATGGTAATCTTAGGCTATTTGATGAGTTGGCTCAAGTATGATGTGAAGCGCCCTGAGATGACACTGTCATGAAGTGGCGCTATATAAATAAAGTTGAATTGAATGCTTGCAAAAATTGTTTCAACTTAACTATGTGCCCTTTAGAGCATAAATATCTGTGTGAAGATTTTAGTGAGAATTTAGAGCTCAGTCAGCCTTGGTTAAAGTTACTAATGATCTTATTGCCTCAGATAAAGGACTCCTGTCTGGACTAACTCAGATCTGTGCTTGACACCACTGATCACAAGATTCTATTACAAAGGCTCGAACATGTTACTGGAATTAAAGGAACTGCGTTAGGCGAGTTTAAGTCACACGTATCTGATAGATTTTAGTTTGTTCGGGTAAATGATGAGTTTTTCTCACATCCAGAGTTAGTAATGGAGGGTCTCAGAGTCCTCAATCTGGACTGAAACTTCTCATGTTTTACATGCATCCTTTATATCGGACAATATGGCATCTAAAAGGTTTCTAGAACCACCATCTTCCACCGACACGTAGATCTTATCGATAGGAGTGGTTGACCATCCCTTAGTGCAGCAAGAGAAGCAAGAACTTTTTCTTGTTCTCGAGGCCACAAATCCACACATGGGGTTACAAGAAGTATTCTGATTGGTTGGACATTTCAGGGGGACTTGGTTACAGCAGAAAAGCATGAAGCAGAAAACTGCTGCTTGTAAAGTTAAACTGATATTTATGTATAAAAACATATACAACACGTAGCATTTAAATACACAGGCACTGCTGTATGCACCCCCCTCCCCTATTGCAGGAAAAGTCTCTGGTTAAATATGAAATAAATAGGTCGATTGCACACAGAAACACAGAACAGAAGGCAAACTCAGTGCAAGAATCAGCATCCAGAACTCTCGCTTTCTAGTGGATTCCTAAAAAGCATTTGTAAATGTTTTTATAAACATTATTGGGTGTTATGACATCTCCAGCTGGAATTTATCCATCATGTTTAAAGCAGTATTCATAAATCTTGTTTGCAACAGAGTTTATATTGGTCACATTACAGTCTGTCATCAAAACACAGACTGCTGTTTATAACCTTGGTTTGCATGGAAAAAAGATAAATGTTGTGATGTATTGATGAACTGTGTCTCTGCACCGGTTCTCCACAGACACTTCCAACACCTCGTAAGAGGTGGAATAAGAAAGTGCACAAAGCGGATGGAACAATGGAGGAGGACTACAAAATGTTTGAGTAAAGCTGTCTTCAAACTAAAAAGTTCAACGTGTTCCAGACTGGTTTTTACTGTTTAGTCACAAAGCATCAGAATGTAGCATCAAAACATCTAATAAGTAAACGTTGTGACACTATGTACACAGAGAAAAATAATGTGGCTTATTTATTAGTCTGACATGCTGCTCTAAGAGTTCTGACCTTAGGACCACACAATGAAACCAAAGACCAGTTACACTAATATGTGTTAAGTATTATTTGAACAGATGCAAAATCAATACACATAAAAAACTGAGGCAACTATACACAAAATGCAGACAAAAAACATGTAAAACAATACAACTTTCCTTCAATTAATGTCTTATTTTCTCCTCCTTTTCCCATCATTCTGCTCTGCTCTGGGATTTCGGCATGTTTGAGCTTGCAGGGTAGATCCTGCACAGAAGCGTATTTAGGCCTACTTATGTTTCTTTAACGTGCTTTGATCTTTCTGTCCCACCAGAATTTGCTACAAAAATTACCGTTCATTTGTACAGCATCAAAAAATTTTTTTAAACTGCTTATCTAGCAACATTTAAAACAAAGCAAACATGTTTATAATGGCACTGGCACAAAATCTCAGCTCAGCAGAACACGCAATGGGAGCTAACTAAAAAAACATCAATAGTAAACCTTCTCCACACACCAGAAGAGGGGAAAAAACTCCATGCAATGTGTCACTCTACTACTTTAGAGTCCACCGAGCTCAATCAAGAGTTCTTTATTCTCTGACTCATATCTTCAGAGTAGGGGAACCAGAGCTGCCACAAAATGGCTTTGGGAACAATGGGAACGCCTGATTGCTCTATTGTGAGCTAGTGTTGGCCTCTGACATCTCCTCCTGAACCAAGAGTGTCTAATTCTGAAAAGGTTTGTCTGGAGACACAGCTGGAGGGCATTGTTACAGACAGGTGCCATACATTGCTGGTCTACAAAGAAAAGGAAGAGCAAGACAATAACAGAGAACAAAAATGTCACAGTAAAAGTGCCTGTCTGTCTGAACATGCTTGAGTCTGGTAGTGTCCGAAAGATTCAAGGTAAATAAAGAGGGAGCATGGCAACCAAAGGTACATGGGTTCCCTTTTAATAAGATGTTTATATCTGCAAGCTAGCACAGGACAAAGCAGGAAGGGCAGGATCCATGCACAGGGGCTAACAGGGCCAAACAAAAACAAACAACAAAAACATATATATAGCAAAGATCTGGTGGTAGAGAGCATCTAACACCGGAAAGTTAGTGTACTAAAGAGTATGTTGATATCAAAGAAAGGAACGAGTTGAGTTACAGAGAGAGAGAGAGATCACTGTGCATGAAAACCAGACCTTCTAGTGCATCAATCAAGCTCTTTTAGTCCCGCTATTTGGATTCATTGTGGAAAAAATTAATGTTGTGTCACTTCTTTCCAAGCAAGAAATCACAAATTCAAACAACAATATCACCATAATGAAATGACAACTTACAGCCTTTGTATATGTCTGTAGGAATCTGGACTGCGCTGGAGGAGTAGTTGACTTTGTTTTTTAAATTGGGATCGTACACAAACTCCAGCTCTAAAGAGGTCGAGGTCTCCATGGGGGCTTCGTCTTCTCCGTCCTCTGTCTGCTGAAACACACACGCATACACGGCACACACAAATCTGAGTTAGCATACAGTAAGAAAAGCACTGAATAAAAAAAAAGGCTAAAAAGGGAAAATGCCAAACTAAATTCTTCCCATAATGTGTTGTTAGAGCATGTGTTTGCAAACTGTGTATGACCTTTTTCCTGTAGCCTTGTATTTGGATAATGTTAAGCTAAGTAATTGCAATTACTCTACCCGCTGTCTTCCCTCAGACTGGGTGGTTCTGCTCTCTCCTTCTCATCAGAGAACAGCAGCAGGTATCAAAGCAGACACCAAACAGAGAGATGGATTCATTAGCAGCTGTGATGACTATCACAAACACATGAGGTGCCAGATGAATTACCTCACCAATAACTTAAAAAGTGGCCCCCTTAATCACTGTTAAGATCCCCTCCCATGTGAACACAAACATATTTATAACATCTTGCTTACTACCAGATAAAGCATGTGAAAATATATGTATATTTTGACTGCTGTAAATGAATAAAAATAAACAAGCATTTATGGTATTATGAACGTGACAGATATCACAGAAAATGAAGATATGAAAGAAATACAAAGGGCAAATTTGACATTTAAGCCTTTAATCTTGATAAGTTATCAATGTGGTACAATCTGTTTCTGCTTCTACAGGATTATGCGATTGTAAGACTGGAAAGAAATGGCAGTTAAAAATAACCTGCTGCCTGACACAGGCTATTGTATACTTATATATATATATATATATATATATATATATATCTGTGTTTTAGGACACAAAATCTTCATTTTGTATCTGAAGAAAGACAAATATGCTTTAAGCAGCAAGGGTTAATTGGATCTGACAAGACTGAAAACTGTTTGTTTTCTAAAGAATCCGAATCAAAACCTCACGTCCTCTGGAGAAACTGATTGATGGGCCGAGTATAATTGACTATTAAAATACAATTACAACCCGTTGTGAGGACGAGCCAGGGGATTATCACTCTGGAGCCCCATTGTCGGAAAACAGAAGATCAAGCTCATGTCTAAATTTTTATCTGAACCACTTGCATGGTGTTAGAGTGTGATCAGAAATGAGCGCTGATATATCAGCTATAGAATAATATTTCAGTAGTTAACAGCCAGTTGATTTACAATAATTCAACATGTTCTGGCCTCAACAATAACATGCACAGTAATTCAGCTGAAATGTTTATTCACAAATTTTAAAAACTATTTTTAATAAGGCAAAGAAATGAACAGCTGCAGCACTTGACTATATTTTCTGTCAGATGAGCACCAGTTTGTGTGAAGAACTAAAAAGCTTACAGGCCCTTCTTACTCACACCCTTACATGTTTAGTATATATTTTGATGCTTTGCATTAAGCTTTATTCATTTTGGAAGAAACAATGAATTACTGAGTTTAAGCTAAAGTACAATACATCTTCCTAAAAGGCACATATTGTATACATTTTATATTTCCAATTAACATATAATACTTTCTCACTGGATTACTGTTACACCTCAGACTTTTAAAGAGTTTGTGGTGTGTTTGACTAGAAGTCAGAAGTTGGAATTTTAAAGTCAGATTTTCTACTAACATACCACAACCTCAAAATACAAAATATGTGGTGAAAGATGCAGTAAAAAAATAAATGTCAGAGAACACTGTATTACAGAGTTTATGTGTGCACAAAAAAGGTCCATCTTATTGAGAATGAGCCACAGATCGAGTCTCTGGCGTGTGCCGGAGAAGGCATTGCATTGTGCTCCGACTCTCCCTACATCAATAAAAGACCCTGCTAAAATAAAAACTTAATGCAACACTAGATGCAAACAAATTGTGTGACATTGCAGAAATGTATTAAAACTGTAATGCATGATAGTATGTGAACCTTATTTTTTGGTGGAGACTTTGGCCAGGCAGTGAAGGTTATAGCGATTTGCTATCTGCTTGTATTTCTTATAATACCTGGCTGGGTAATGTAGCAAAACAATGACCAAAATCTACTGGTATTCCATTCTCCAACTGGAACATGGCCACCTCAGTTATGATGCCATTCCCAGCTCCTAGTTCCCAGAAGACAAACTGAACATTGTTCAGATTATCCAGTAACAGAGAAGCTTATTACGTTAGGCCTGTTGGTTTTTAAACAGCACTATCTGTGAGGGAAGGTGTTTGTTTATCACTGGATTGACACTAATTCAGTCTGTGTCAGGTCTCTAGACCCCCCTACCCCCACCCCGACACACTCACACTCACACACACAAACACACTAGAAGAGCCCAATCATAATTAACCAAGGCAGTGCCTAATTAGAAGCTGAATAAATCCACACAAGAAAGACTGATTGGTTCATTTTCCTCCGCCATCCACCACCTGTTTTTCTCGATTCATTACCCAATTTGTTAATTTTATCTCCCCTTTCTCAAGGTTTAATTAAAGGCTGAAGAGGCCAGAGATGACATTTTGAAGCTTCTTTAATTCTTACCCTCAGCTTACTAGGTCTAACCTGTAACATGTTACTTTTGACCCTGTGTGTGTTTGTTCAAATAAAGAGAAGAAGCAATTCTGCATCAGAGCTGGCATCCTTCAAACAAATAAGGATTACTTTGTAGATAAGCAGCTATTTAAAATATTTACCACGTAGTTTCAACTAGAGCAGAAAAACAGTAAAAATCTATTTTGATTGAACAGTATAATAATAAGACGCGTAATGATGTATTTTATGCTTTTGATTCTTGTTCCACAAGTAAATTACTACCTACAGACATGACTGACAATACATATTTTTCCCCAAACAGATTAATGTACTGCATTTAAAAGGGGTGGCAACAGCAGACCAAAGAGGACCTTCTTGTTTACCCGGATTTTGTTGATTGATCTTTGCTGACAAAAAATGTCAGAATCTTTTCACATGGTGAGCTTTCTGAAAATACATATAATTTAATCTTCTATCAGTTAGATTTGAAGTCATAACACATATTTGTAGATAACACCATTTTTTTTAAAGAACAAATTGCTTGCGTGTAATTAATGCAACATGAAGCATGACGATAGATGAAGAAACCTGAAAATGACCCCCCTCAAAAAGAAAAGAAAAACTTTTTTCCAATCAGGACTGGGATGAACATCAGACATGCACTTTCAAATCAAGGGTACAATGACAAAAGGAGAAGTTCACTGGGTAAAGCACACACGAGGATAAAGAGGATGCCAATCACTTAACTTGACTTTAATATTGTATGACATCATCCTAATAGTAAAGGATTTTTCCTGAGCAGCAGAGCTGTGTTGGAGAGCAGGAAATGGTAACACTGGTAGGCTACTGGTGGGGTTTCAGAGAGGAATGACCTCCTCCTGACTTCCGCTGTTGGTTAGGGTTGGCGATGTGAGGGTCAGAGGTGTGTCGCTGGCTCAGCCTCAGTGTGCCATGTTAATGATGACCGATATTCTCCAATTAGAGGTGCTGACAGGACCTAAAGCGCTGTGTCATTAATCACAAGAGTGGCATGCACAAAGAGAAAATCACACCATGATTTATTGCTCCTCTGCTTCACTTTCTCATTCGCTTTCCCATCTTTTTGTGCTCTGGTGATCTAAAAGGAAATCTTGCACTCCTCCTTGAAACTTAATAAATCAGCCCATGTGGGTTCAAAGAGTGCCCTATCCTGAGGAGGAACTATGGGTCGCATCCAGAATGAGACTAACGACATGTGAAGCGGGAAATTATTGTTTATTATTTATTGTAAAATGACATGCATGAAAAAAAATTCTTCCCTACTGTTTATGTCCGATGTGTCCTGCAGGATATAGACCTGTAACACCCTGGAGTTCAGCTTCGCCTCTAACAGTTTTTTTTCCAGAAAAAAGAAGAGTAATCTCCAGGAAATACACCAGGGAGGACAAGTGAATTCACTGCCACATGCATGCTGCCCGCGTACCAACTCACCATACAGCAATGTCACCTCACTAACGCACACAGACAGCGCAAGGTCCGATGACCAGAGGGAGCGGGGGTCAGGGCATCAACACCGGGTAGGCCGAGGGGAGGGATGGGGAGGACTTGCAGGGTATGGTGGAAGGGGTGATTAGGAAGTGGATTGGGCAAGATTTGGTGGGTTACGGCAGGCAGATAGGGGAGAGGGAAGCAGTCCGTACTGTACTCACATAGTCTGAATCCGCTTTGGAATCGTAGTATGAAATGGCATTCTCCTGTGCAGAAAAGAAAAGTAAGAAGAAAGGTGATGAGAGAAGATATATCGGTGCTTACATCAGCCCCGACCTGTGGTGGAAAGCTAGAGTCATGGTTATATTCAATCACACTGTTCAGCATGAGAATATAATCAGCATCACAGAACACAGGAGAGGTAGTGTGATGTGGGATGACTGTTATGATAAGGCGAGAAGATATTGAAGAATGTAAGGCATCTGAGTATAAGATGAGGTTTTTAATAAGTTTTTAATAAGATGAGGTATGTCTTAACTTGTGTCCTAAACAGAAGCCTGAATCTTTTCTCATGCAGTGGGAAATTGTGTTTATGTGGAAAAAGCCCAAACAGTTTGCAGAGAGAGCAGTATAAGCCTAAAATCGTACGCTCTGTGGGAGTCTTATCAACCTCAGCTGCTTGTGTTTTCAGTCCAGGAAAATAGCTATCACAAGAGAGTAGAAACAAACAAAAAAAGAAAGAAAACAAAAACAAATAAATAAAAGAAAAGAATGTGAAAGGATGCCATTGTGTTACACTACTTTAATTAATCAGTTAAGTTTTCAGCCACCAGCTGGAGCCCCAGATTCAGCCTCATGCCACCACTTTATCCACCCCCTTATACAGGATGTTACCCTCCTGTGTCCTCTTCTCCTTTCAACTGGTGTCCTTATCTCCCATAGAGACAGGAGCGAGGGTGGGCAGGGGCTGTATGCAGTGAGTAGCATCCCTGTGGCCTGCCTCATTATTATGAGGAGGCTGGTCGAGGATGCGCGCTCAAGGGCATCAAAGCGACTGCCTCGCCCTTGCTGGAAAAGCTGTGGTCACAGTCTGAAGAGGATGATGGCTAACAGAGAATCTACTCAAGTGTCCTCATGTTTATACTACTTAGTCTGATTTTCTCACATTTAGAATTTGGATATCTTTAAGTTCTCACTTGAAAACATGTAAACACATTTATATTCATGCATATTTTATGTCTCAGTTGGCTCCCCAATTTTTTTATAAAGAAAAACAAAAACAAAAGAACTTTTTAAAGCAGAAAATTCCCTGGCGTCTTTCTAAAACTATTCAGCAAATTGGGGATAAAATCAGTCAAAATGAATAAGGACAGCATGATCGGAAGTTAAACTGATACCAAACACAGGTCAGAGGTTGTATCTTTGGAAATGACAAAGGCAGAGAAGGAGCAGACTCTCCTCCCCTGACACATCTCTTCAACCTACCAGCACGCCCTCTGCCTTCAGCTCTGAAGAGATCAAAAGTGGCAATGGACGGAAAGAATCAGAGTGGAGGGATCAGAGCAGATCGGTCAGGGAGTACACTGGGTTAAGCTGAAGGTTAGGGATGGAGGCTCAGGTCGGGCTGATATGAAGGGATGAATTGAGAGAAAGGAGATGGGTGGTGGTGAAGAATGTAGTGGGAAAAGAACAGCTAAAAATAGTCTGTGCCTCTACAGAGAGGGGTGGGAGTTGGGGGGGGGGTGGAGCGACAGAGACAGTGTTGTGTCTGCCAGAAGGATTGATCTGAAGCCCAGTCCTGCTTAGACCGTCTCTCATAACGAGTTTTACTCTCAATACTGCAGCATTACAACTCATTATTCAGGACTGTTTCCTGAAAATAAACGCTTCGTTCCTCACACCTCACATCTGCGTCTTTACCCAGACATATAATACAAAATAAAAAAAGTCTGCAGTATCAGCTGAAAACAAGATTCAGTATGGGTACATTTTCTCTGAACTAGAATTTTGGATGTATTCCTTTGTTGTATGTATAAAAAATGAGGAGATAAAGTTAAAACTTGACTGAACCCTTCTAACCTTGAAACCTTAGATAACTCCCTTCACAACTACTATCAAATATCAAGGACAAATTGTAAAACAGCTAAACGGTTATACTTCTCTCTGCAGGTGTGAGACAATCGGTGAAACAGAGCAATCCAAACTTCTGGTGCCTGTTTGGATTTTAATTTCCATTTGTTTTATTTGGTAACAGCTTAAGCTGCATTTCAAAGGTTTTCAATGAACCAGGGCCTTCTAGTGGTTTCTTTCCAGTGAAGGAACCAAGGGCCAGAAATATCCTCCCTTCAAACATAGCCCTGGTAGGACACCATGGTTTCAGAGCTAAAAAAAAAAAAATAGAGTATTTTCACCAAATTATTTCCCCCTTTCTCTCTTAACTACATAATCCGCCCCATCCTTTAGGCCTCAGTGGAAGCGCACACCCTTAAGGGTGAAATTATATCTCAACTTCTTGGAAAAAGCCTCAGGACATTTAAGTTGTGTGTGCCTGCAGTTATACACGTAAAGTGCAAAGCATCTGTATTAGCATTATAAAAGAAAAGATTGCTTAACAATCTTACAAGTCGTGTTGCTCATACTCATGGATGCTACATCCAATTACATGCAAACATGGACAGAAAAGATGGTTCCTTGTTTATTTTAAGGCCACCAAAACTCTCTGAACAGGAACAGGGTGAAACCGCCATCTGCTGCAGCTGGTCACAGGTCTCTATGGGCCATGGGTCTGGGTTAAACACACGTCTGATAAAACCTGAAGCAAGCAATTAGCCCTCACTGATCTCCCAGAAACACATACAACACATAAAAAAATGCAAGATCTTATGTTAAAAAATGAACCCATGCAGTGAAAATGTACCTTTGAATGCGCAAACAGGCACTCATAGCGTTTGTCAGCACAAGATTGACTATAAACACCAAACACGTGCGTGAAATTCAGAGAAATTCCCCTTGACACAAATGTTATCAGTAAATTAAATCGTTCATGCTGAGTGGACCAACAAATTCCAAACAGGAGACAAACACTGAGGTCAGTTGATGATCTCCAGCCCCTCCCTTTCATCCATCTTCCTCCGCTCATCTCCTACCCATTTCCCTTCCTCATCCTTATCTAGATCTACTTCCTCTCGCCTCCTTTTGCTCCATCACTCCTCCTCCTCCCTGCCATGTCTTATCTTCATCTCTTCCAATCTCTTTTTCCTCAATACCTGCCTCCTTCTGCCAATTTCAGATTTCAGCAAAAGCAGCAGCACGTAGGTTAGATGCCTACTGTTGCCATAGAAACCAACCCTCTGCACTAGATTACAATGTGACTTTGTCCCCTCACCATTGCTACAATGTGGGATCATTTTCATGTCTGACCAGAAACAAGCCTGAGTGTTTTTGTTGGCCGGTCTGAATGTTAATATTCTGTGTCCCGCATGACATTTCAGAGATATTTTGTTTGTTGTTCCACAGCTTTATAATCATTTTTTAGATAAAAGGCAAAACCTCTGAAGCCCAAATTTGAAGTTTATGTGAACAAGAACGTGTTGAATGATTCATGAGATAATGCACAAGGTAACAGCAGTGACTAAAAACTGACTGGTACACATAAAAGTCTGTCATGCAAAGGCGGACATTGACCGAGTATAGTTGCTGAGGCGAAATCTTTTGAATTTAAATCTGCAAGCCTTCACAATGTATTGGCTGAGACAGGTTGACATTTGAGTGTGAGACAAGTGCTCCATCATGGGTGGGGACAGATTACAGTCATATTCATATCTCCTCTGGACACCTGCTAATGATTTTATAATTACAGAACACACTTTGTGCTTCTGCCATGCCCTAGGGTGTGCGCACAAGCATGCAGCAACACACATGCATTCACAGACACACACACCTCTCCCCTGGCCTCGATAGTCTAGCAATCATTCCTAGCACCAGTTTCCCTAATGGAAGCTGACATTATATCAAACACAATAAAGGATTTCATTTACCGCTCTTCATTAAACCACACGCATCAGCCCATAAGGTACACATCAAGACACACACACTTACACACATGTCCAGCTCACTTAGTAGAAATTCTGTTGAAATAAAGAAGGAAACTCTTAGATTGTGCGGAGCATGTAAAATTTCCAGACGAGCTGTAATAGTGATATAAAGTCCATCATCTTTTCTTGTCTCCCCCACTCTAATTTATCTCTTCTTTAAAAACCTCTCCCTCCAGCTCTCTGCTCCCCAGCAAGCCAATCGCAAGGTGTCAAGTGATACAAAACAAAAAGACATTTGCATTAGATGATCTAACTCTAGAATATTCTCTGATAAGACTCTCCGGTAAGAGATGAGATCAGCCAGGCTTAGCTCATACTCACACACATTAAACTCCAGTGCACACATGGCAAACGGATGCATTACCATTTACAGATGTTCACTAGGTAATGACTGACATTCAATTTCTTTTAGAGAAGGAAACACACAAGGGCATTCATATAATAGGACAGATGTCAAAAAAGAAATCCCACAAACACAATAAGAAACTAATTTGCTCAGCTCATTTCCTTCAGTTTTTATGGCACAGAGGTTTGTATGTGTGGAAAGATGAACTTCTGATTTTCTGTGAGGTAAATTAATAGTTTACATGATAAAAATATGTCAGATCTAAAACTTTAAACTGTAAAGAGGTTTTGTGAATAACATATGAAACCTTTTGTGCCATTAAAGCAATTATTTTTATTGTTTGTTTATCCACAAATCAAATTAATTCAATGAATATATATTTGCATACTTAACTGGTTTATCTGGAATAAACCAGTGCAGGATTCCTCTGCTTCCTTTGTAACAGTTTTACAAACACAAAATCTGACTTTTGTGACACCACAGGACCCCACAAAGGTCAAATCCAGTGTTTTTCACATCCACTCTGAGTCACCTTCATATACAGTACTAAATCAGTACTTCACTGTTCACACTGACGTGTCAGCTTTAAAGTCGTTACAAATGTGTAGCATTTATCTTTATCGTATTTAAAATACAATGTGAACTAATAGAAAAAAACTAAATAAATAAAAAAAGAAGCTTAGAATTAAGATCTGCAGCGTGAACTAAAAAAAGAAAACCAGTGCAGCGAGGCGGCCGGGAACAAACGAGCCAGTGCGTTGATCAAAGATGTCTTTAGTAAACACTACATCATTAGGACTTAATGGGAGAGCAGTGTAAGAGCACAAGAGTCTTACTGAACAGAACTTTTCTGCTTTCTGAAACGAGTCCGTTTGCTGTCCTGTCACATCATTTCACTAAAATAAATACATGCGGTTTGAGGTGTTCAGTCTCGGAAAAATATGGCTGTTTTCTTGAACAGTGAAGGTTACAAAAATGCCTCGTTATAATGTCAAGTCAATAAAAGAGTCAACCAGCTTACTGGAAATTAAACTGTTGGCCTGAAGGAAAGAGAAAGTGAGCGAGGGAGAGAGTTATTGAACTGAAGTGAAACTCAGATAAAGAAGAGCATGACCGAGGCCTTCGGCTCGGCTGCCTCACTCTCTCTTGCTTTCTCATTGGCATGCTCTACATCTCCAGGCTTTTAAGCGATTAGAGAGCTGCTGAGACCATGGCGTCCAAGCATAGCTCCATGCAGATGTTCATTTGTATGCCAATAAACAAATGTGCCCCCAGATTAAAGCTGCATACACCGCACAAATTCAGCAAAGTGAATGACATTCTCCATGCACTTCTCATCAGTGTCTTGCCACCCTTCAGAACGAACGCTATCCTATCTCACTGCACACTCACTTCAAAGACTCTCAGTAAGATAGGCACCAGACTGGGAGATAGAAGAAACGTGTGATGAGAGAAAGACAAAAAAATGAGAAGAGAAGCCTTGATTATTCTGAAATTAAATAAATTATTTTAAAAATATGGTTACGTAAGCTACAATTATACCTAATGTCGCAATTTAGCCATAAATCCATCATTTACATTGTTAACATTTCTCTTTACAAACCTCCTGCATGTCTTATGGCTTCTCCCCCCTCCTTTTCCCATCACTGCTATGTTGTCTCTGTCTTTCAGAGCCTGACACTTTCCCTTGGTAAAAGCAGTTAAATCAGTCTGTGAATATTCCCACTATGAGATAAGGGAAGGCGGCTTTGTCCTGCTGCACTCTGGGTAATGCTGTTCTCCATTGTTGGCTGACAGGGCTCCATTGAGTAGCAGGTTTTATTGCTGATAGAATCTCCACCCTGCATGGACACAATGTCAGATAAAAAAGCCTATCCACATGACACAGGCATGCCAACATCTCCTAAACAAGCCCCCAATCTGATTATCGCAGAAGTAGCAGGGAAAAGGTGCCGTAACGGCAAATAAAGACAAATAAGATAAAAGGTCATGGTAATATTAACACTATCATTGGATTCCAGAGAGAATTGATAAAGAAAATTCAATTATTATCCAGGCTGAACATTTTACAACGTTTGTAGCTGCGGTGAGCAATCCCAATCTGTTGCTATGTCTGGTGTTTTTTGTCCCATCACACTGCAGTTTGGTATGGCACCAGTGGTCCACTTATCCAAGAAAATGTTTCCAGGTTCCACTTTTCCTAAAGGGCTGAATTCACATTTGCATTTAACTGAGATCTTTCAGCCGTTTTACCACTGCTAGTTCATAGAGGCCTGAAAAGTCACCACCTCTTCTCTTGAGACGGACTTTGAGTGCCCAATCAACAATCAGCACCAGCCAAAGGAAACCTGTTATTTCTGACCCCGTAATCATTTCCATCAGATGGCTAGCTGTCCTTCACAATGATTTGAAAATTCAAATGACTAAAGGAGCCCTTGTTTAAAGGATCTGCAAGCAGGTACAGAGAACAGCAGGTGGATAAATTACACAAAAAAGGTGTAAAATCTCAACAGGTATCTCTCTGACCCAACCTCATCAGTTATAAAGTGTCCAGAAGGAGAAGTTTCCTGGAACATCTTGATGGACTCAATCTGAAGAGAAGTCTCAGACTAGCATGTTATTACTTAGAACAGAATAAGATGATAAAGGACTGTGCAGTAGCTGTTAAATGCCAACAAATAAACATCTTGAAACAGCTTTCTTTCCGTCTTTCTTTCTTTGATGTTATTTCCACCATGTGGGACCAATCCTGCATAGTTTTACAAACATTTTCTGCCACTCAGCTGATGAACTCCAACATCGTTGTTTGAGGTCCAGATGGGGAGCAGAGCACTTTGCTATGGAAATGACAGAAAAATAAAGAACGTGTGCATCTTCAGTACTTACAAGTCCTTTTTTATAAACGATACTGCTTTAACCAGAGAGTCGATAAAAGGCAGGTTTATGCTTTGAAAATAACATTTTATGGGTGTTAGTTGGCCATGTGGTGAAATGGAAAAAAAAAACCCAAATCAACGTCTGCAACATGGCTCTCTGGATTTCTCTGACTATTGATTCCTCTTTCCTGTGAGGCAAGAAGATCGATTAGTAGGATTTGGACACGGGGGCCATTTCTCAAACACACCCACTTGGTAGCAAGCTGCATCAGAGTTGACTTCTTCTGACAGAAGACTCACTGGCACTGTACTTTTTCTGTGTTCTGGTTCGCCACAGCTTCCCCAATAAAGTGCTTCTTAACTCTGACACTCATTATATTATCCTTAAAATTCACAATGTTTCTCTGCTCAAGAGCAGAAAACCAGAAGCTTCATACCAGAGCTTTTGGACACAACAGTGGGACATATTGGGAAAGAAAGTACGATAAATTTGGGGTTTAGAAGGCACCACCTAAACCAGTTACAGGGGTGTACAATCAAGATACTGAAATGACCAAAACTTTGGGTTATTTTAGCAACCAATAGTGCCCTCAAAATTGTGAGCAGTGTAGCAGCTGATTGAAAAAGGCATCAATGTTTAAAGCAGAAAGAGCTGTTGTGGTCAAAAACAAAGCTTTGAATATTTGCATCCTAAACATTTAGCTAATGTGTCCATTTTCAGAAAATGTGCATCTCAGAACTTAGGAGCAGCTGGAACTGCGATCACTGGATCAGGAGTCAGTGATAACCGAATACCATGCGGTTCTCTTGTGCTCTCGTTTGAGCACAGCCACAAAGGAGTGGGGAAAAAACACAACTAAAACAGAGTTTATTTGTGATTGTACAATGTGGCTAAATGTATCAGTGTTTAACATATGCATTTAAAATATGACTAATGGTTAAGTATCTTGCTCGACTCTCTCTCAGACCTGTAGTGGTCTCCTGCCTTTTGGTGGAAAGAACCTACAATGGTCTGAAGATGCATTTATACTCCATATATTTTAGAGGCCTAAAAAAGACCAATAAAGCCATCCATAAAATACAGTGTTGGTAATATCAGATAAAAAGGATGTGAACAATTTAAAAAACATTTTTTTCCCTCTTTCTGTCTCTCCTGTTGGTGCAGTGCCCATGTCTTTAGGCAGAAGCACAAACGATATCATTTAGATGAAAAAAGAAACTATTCATCTGCATATACTACGATGCATGGTGTCCCTGCACGAATGGCCAGTTGCTCTGTGATTTAGTTATTACAGTGAATGACGACAGGCTAGGAAACCGTTTATGACAAGAAGAAATGAAAATGTATGAGCCCAGAGACACAACAGCCAGAGAGAGAGTGAGGTTTCCCTTCATTTCTGTCTATGTGAACTGCATCTGAATTTAAATCTGTCTATTGCAGCCTTTATAGGATTAATGTATTTTGTAGCTAATGGAGCAGGTAGTTTTGAAGACTGGGTTGAGAGTTGCCACAATGATTCGTGCTTATTTCCTCTGAAGAGCCAATTATGTCAATCATTATGAAAGGAGCCAAACTTGGTCAAGTGAACAAACCTTTGCAACCCAGGTCATGTTACACCTCTTTGAGGATCTTTCTGATTTCAGAGCAACTAGTGTGAACAAAACCAGGATCCCTACTGTTTCCACTAAATCAAAAATGCGAAGTATCTTATTTTAGCAAATGGCAAAAGATTACCGTAGGCTACTCTGTGCTCTGTTTAATATTATATGTAGGTGTTTGAGTACAAGGGTCCTGCTGAACATACATGCGTAGTGAGCCAGAAGAGGTCACAAGAACACAACTGTGTTATGTATGAGAGTGGGTGGCTGAGAATAGCTGACGAACGAGACAGAGAGCAAGGAAGGGAAAGAAAAGGGGAGACTGTGTTGTCCTATGATGAAAGGCCTGATTGATTAGGGAGTGATGATTGCAGTAAATGGCCTGGAAGATGGCTCCATCTCTGTTTCCCGTTTTCTCCATCTCTTATACCTTCTTTCACTCACTTGCTTTCTCACTTCCACATCTCTTTCCCTCTGTGGCTCTTTCTGCCTCACGCTCTCCCCGGTTTCATCATGGCAACCCATCAACAGAGTGCCCCTCTATTTCCTAATGGCACAGCTATTAGCACTAATGCATTTCCAACATACAGCAGCTGCCACATCACAATCTGAATGAGAGGACGTGTCTTCCTCCAAACTCCACAATCTCCATCTTGTCTTTCACCCAATCTCGGGTCCCAATTCTATGTCAGTGTGTTGCACTTCACGTCAACCTCTCTTCAGCAGCGCGTCAGTGGTCATCATCAGCCGCCTCACCCAGATGGCTGTTTTGAGTGGCTGATGATAATGTAGCTGATAATATATATTTTGATCATGTCATAAGTCAGAGAATAATGACAATGAGACAGAATCTTTTATTATTGTACATCATTGTCAGTTTAACAAACTCTCCAACTTCATGTCTCAGAATTGTTCAAACTTCAACTTGAACCAGGGGTATCCAGTTCCAGCCAGGTTGCCATCTGGTTTTGAGCAAACATGATAAAACATCAATCTGATTCAGGCGTGTTGCAGCAGGAAACCATTAAAGACTGACTCTCGAAACATCCCAACTTAAACCATGGATGTCTGAGTCACTAGCTCTATGAAAAACATTTTTGAAGCAACAATCATTTCAAAACTATCTGAAATCGGCTGTAAACGCTCAAACTTTAGCTGTTCAAGCGGCCATATTGTCCAGGTTATAGACTAAAATCAGCACTGCATCGGAGTTACTGGATAATATGTCAGCTGTACTTTAGCTCTGCTTTTGGTCTTCATCAGTCACTAAGCTACATTTACCTTTATCCACAGTCCAAAAACATGAATGTTAGGTTACCTGACGTTTTAAAAAATTCTACCTAGGAGCAAGTGTGAGTGGTTGTTTGTTTCCCTGTGTTAGCCTTGAGATGATCTGACGACCTGTCAGGGGTGTGCCCTGCCTCTTGCCCGACAGCAGATGTGATAGGCTCCAGCCCCCCGGTGACCCTGCATTAGAATGAGTGGATAAAGACAATGGATGGATCTCCTTTGAAACTGACAGGATATGGATCCAGGAAACCTTGGGGCGACTGGTGACGTATGACAACAGGAAGTTAAGCTCCTGTGGGTGGTCGGCTTATTTCTTATAAAAGATAAGGACAGTTGTATTTCATTTGAGTTCTAAATGCTTGCAGGCTACATATCAGAGCAGGAATGATGGATGGAAGTCGGTGGTGCAGTGGCTCACACAACTTTGATTCTGAGTCATCAGGCAATGTCGAGCTGATTCTTTAACACAATTCAACCGTTTTTTAGTCTATGAATTCAGCAAACTTGTCTCGTGTTTCTCTAATGTTTGTTTCTTTGTGAATGTTATTTACAGAAAACTACGTTAGTTAATAGCTGTTACTGGTAGTGAGTAATGCAGTTGTTGAAATTACCTACAGTACCCACAGTAATCAATAATAAAAATTAATTAAAGCAGCTGATTTTTTTAATATTATTCTGTATGAATAAATAATTCAGTCTCAACAATCCAACAAACTAATTCATTTAGTATTAGGTAATATTTAGCCTCTTATGTGACTGAACAGCTTTTTGTGTTGTTTTCAGTGAATTTATAATGTTTTAATAAGCTCATACTGAAGTGTTGCATGAGTCAAGCTGCCCTACAAACTCTTTTGCAGTACCTGTTGCTTGCAAACTGGCCTAAACTGGTACTGTAAAATGATGGGGCTCTGGAAGAAAAGCCATTTTCATCTGGCAAATACATTTTAACTTCTACTAAAGCATTTGAAATAAAAAAAACAGCCCAAACTGCATATAACATGGATAAAACATTTAACATTGGTGAAAAATGGCAGATTTTTTTTTAACACAATATGATTTTGTAAAAGAAAAATTCAAAACTAAGTTTCATATGAATGCTCATCATAGAGTTCAGCGTCCAGCTCTCTGGCTGCCAATTCTGTGTTAACAAATTGAAGAACAGTTGTGAAATTTGGCTGTAAGGTTGCTGGTTCTCCTTTGTCCCTTTGAGAATTGCAACACAGAAGTGAAACGGCTGCGTCGCCTTGGGATGACTCAGTTGCCAACAGAGTGTCAAAAAAGGATGGACGCCTGACCTTGAGAAACTGGTGGCAATCCAACACTTTAATGTCTATTTCACACACCATTTCATTTCAATGGATTTAAAACCCTGAATGACCATCTCAACAGTTGTTACAATCAACATCCTGACATCCATAACGTCCAGCAGTCAGAACGGTCAGACGCTGGCTCTGAAAATGTCTCAACATGTGTGTGTGATTTGGAAAAAGAGAAAAAGGGTGAGATCTTCCCATTGCTACGGCAACAGCTGTCATGGCAGCCGCTATGTGGAACAGGCGTATCATTGAGTTTCAATGATGTCACCGTGGTGAGGCGAGCAGATGGGCTGGGCCAGGTACAGAACCTGCCTTTAATAAACACATGCAATTAAATACCTGCTCACAAACACCAGAAGTTACTTTTCCAATCCAAACTGGAACGCTCACACACACACACACACAAAATCTATCACAACACACCGTCTCTCATGCATAAACACCTTTTTCTCTCCGTTTGACAGACTGCTCCACCCGCTAGTTTAAGATGCGACGCATTTCCCCTAATATGCCCAAAGAGCACGAAGCTCTAATCTAATTAGAGTGTCAGTCAGCAGAGTGTTCAGCCAAACAGAAATTAGGAGAGCACAAAATCTACAAACAGGAAAAATCTTTCTGCAAGCATGTTGCATATCTAACGACCCCACCGCATCCTCCCCTCAACCCCCCTCACCACCACCTCTTTGAGATATTTTTTTAAATGGTTTCACAGTTGCCCCTGCTGAGATTCATTACCTGACCTAATTATAAAGGCAAATGAAATCATTGCAATATATTATTAATAGAGACACACTATTGGGATTCATTTGCAGCATTCGCTACATTATGGTATATTCCAACTGTTTTCATGGCTGATTAAACTCATATACAGACAAGAAAAGAGTAGATGAATGAATGTGGTGGAAGAGTAGAGATTTGGAGGGAGGGAGGGGTGAAGCAATGGACTGGACAGGAAGAATTTGAAAAGAGTTTAAAAAAAAAAAAAGCGAGAGCAGAAACAGCAGGAGAGTTTTTGGAGAGGGAGGGGTGGATTAAAGAGAGTGCTGGCTTTTCCAGTTCAGGAGGTATTGATGCTATATTGGATGCAGCTACATATGAACAGGTGTGCTGTGTGTGGGCACTGTGACCCAGGCTCCACTTCCTGCATGGCTACACATCCGATTGAGGTGCATCAGAGCTAGGCAGAGAGGGGCAGGCATCAACCTCCCTAAGGACTAAGATGAAGGGACAGCCGCACTGCATCTCCCTCGCTTGAACCAGCAGGATGAGGGGGACGGATGCAACCCACAAGACTACAGCCTCAGAGTGTAAGCAACCATGAATAAAAATGGACTTTGTAGGGAAGTAGGGCTCATAATTATTCGCTTTAAATCAGTTAAAGCCTTTTCTCAAATATTCCCCAGAAGGCATTGGGTTAAGAATCCATTTGTGGGAAGTGTACCATGACAGTGAGCTTGTCTCCCATGGGATGGGAGATATGACAGCAGGGAATGTGCATGTGTCTAATGTGTATAGATTCGTTTTTACATTAATATATGCATGTGAAAAGTAAATACAGTAGTGAAAATAGTTTATTTTTTTCAAAATATAGCAACACATGATATCCAATGCTCTGTAACTGTAGAACCAAAAGCTGCAAACTAGTTGTACACTGTACAGATATTTATCATTTAATTATGGAAATATCAACAAATATAATATTCTGTTGGGAAAGGTCCTTTTTCCTTGTGTAGCTATTGTTTAGCCACTAACAATACCTTGTTTTCTAACATGTACCACATGATTCAAATTTAACCCTACAATCTATCAGTGGGATTCAATAGGGGGATTGCCCTTGCTGAGCAATTCATTCGTGAATTAACTGTTGTGCCAAGAGCAACTAGTTTACAACTTATTTATATAATGCAGAATTTATAGTTGAACCAGCATCAACACGCTTTAGATGAATGATGAATGGTTTATTTTGGTTGCCAACATTTGGCCATATAGCTCCAGCTTTAATCCATCTGTTAGCAAACTACTTGTCATTAGCTATTATCAGATAATACAACTTAATTTCCTTTTTTCAAAGAAACCCTTTTCACATAACATCTCATAATAGGTTGATCCACTTTGACCTTAACTGCCACAACACAAATAGATCCTGTGATTAACTCCTTTATTACTTCTATATTGTTAATAAATCATTTTCTATAATAAATGATGTCTTTTAGATAGTGCTTTAAAATGCATTTATTAACCCATTCATACAAAAACTATTAAATGCATCATTATACAAACCGAGTTTGGAAAATAAACTAATTTATTATTTGTTAATTTGCTTGAATCTGTATTTAACAAGCACAATGAGTGCTGAAATGAGTGCAGCGCCTTCACTGATCCATTTCACTGCATTTAGAAAAAAATATCTAGGATTTGATGCCAGTAATGTGTATAAAACGTGTGAAGAAGGGCAAAGAAAGAGAAAACTTAATAGAATATAAAGTAACACAGTTCTACAACCACAGGAGCATTCACCAGTGCCTTAACATTTTTAAGCAATAATGGGTCATGGCTCACCACTTCTCAGAAAAATCAATAATGAGTCTTAAAAAAGAGGGAAAAAGATCAGCATAGGTCACAAAAAGGCAGCGCATAGCAATGTAAAATATTCAGGGAGTTTGTTTAGATGCCACAACCACTGTTAGCACTTCTGACCTGTGAGACCCCTAAAACACAACTGCATAAAACATCACACTTCCCCACAATCAATATAGTCACAGAGGTTCAGGATTACTCTGCAAAACTATTTTCACTCAAAAAATCTGGCATTGTTTGCAGAAATGTAACCTTAAACTATCACACAAAGAGGAAGCTCAGCTCATAAATACCAGCAAGTTCTCAGAAGAAAGCTCAGTGGAAGACAGTGGATGCGTTCGGTGCTCACAAGTCACATTTTAATTACCGTTGGAAAAAAGAAAAGCTATCCAGCCTGCATTGTGTTTGTAATGGTATGAGGGTGCATAATAATAGCATGTATGGCTGAGAGCACCACTGGTGAAAAGGTACATACTGAAATGTCTAGTAAGAAATGGTAAAAAGAGGGGTCTTATGTGTGGCTATTTTACCAGGTGAGTGCCAGATTTCATTGGACATGACTTAGAACAGTGTGGCTTCTTTAACAGAGTACCGTGTATGTGAATAACTGAACAACCATCATTCCAGATACATCTTCCAGTAAAACCTTTTGCCACATGATGAGGAAGAGAATCAGATACTGTTGTGTTACTGAAACCCTACATTCAGCAAGAATATACAGACTTCTCTCATCAAACTACAAGATTTATTATGTTCAGATATGTAAAGATACATAAATATTAATCTGCTAATTTCATCTACCTTTTTAAGGTGTATTGCCATAAATTTCTGCATTTGTTTATTTTCCAAAGACAGTGAAGTTTGTTAAAGATGGAGAAAAAGAAAATGATTCCCTTTCTGGGATGAAATTAAATAAAAATAGTTTCAGCTTTCGTATTTTTGTGGTGTTTGACACTATACAAATTTAGCACAAAACTAAAACAAACGTATGTTTGCTCGATTCTTTCTCCTTTTTAATAATACTAACCGCTTGTTACATTTTATCTTTGGAAAGCCAGATTAAACACCTTTATAAGTAATTATATCCCATAAGAAAATGAGCAACACTGCTGAACGTGTATGAATCCCCCCCCCAATCCATGGCAAAGTCTCCTATTTTTATCCACTCATGTTTGATTGTTTACCTACAAAGGAATATTAGGGTCACACTGGGAAAAAAAATTGCGGAGGATTTTTTTTTCCTCCCTTCTTCACTGAGTATAAACTTGAAATGTCGAGAATAAAGTTGAAATACAGTTTAAAGAATAAAGTTGAAATGACGAGAATACAGTCAATGAACACTTTTGAGAATAAAGTACAATAAATCAAATTGGAAACAATTGGAGTGTTTAGCTAACAATATCTGATCAAGTTAATTAGCACACTGTTACCACAGTCATAAATCTATTCACAATATTAATAAAGGTAAAGGATTTATTGATTTATTGTTCAGTAAGTTGTTTCTACTGTTTTATTTTGACCAGACCGAAAGTCGGCGATTTGAGGATGTGAGAAAAACGTGATTCTGATGGAGTCTGACGAATAAAGACAGCAGTTGTTGCAGTTCTGCTGAACTTCTCCATGTTCTTATTTTATATGTAATATATGCAATAGTAACAATAAAGAGATAAAAACGGCAGAATTTATTAAAACTGCATCATGAACTCAATTTCACATTAAGAAGCTGCTCATATGTAGACCTATTTAGTATGTGATCACCCTGTTTTTTAACTTTATTTTCATTTCGACTTTATTCTCAAAACTCTACTTCGACTTTATTCTCATCATTTCAAGATTATCATCAAAGGTAAGAAGAAAAAATCCTCTGCAAATTTTTTTTTTCAATGTGGCCCTAATACTCCGTCCTATTTACCACATATGTACCAGTTACAGATGTATGACTGGCACCTCACAGATACACATATGGGAATGAGATTTTCAGCCAGTTGGCCATTATCTCCAGAATCTGTGACCTAACTTCATCCTCCAGCATGAAAACACTACCTCCAGAAGTTGGAAGCGAGGATAAAATGTCCAGGTCTCAACCCAATGGAACATTTGTGGGATCAGTTTTGGGTTTGCTGTATGTGCTACAGTGACTAAAACCCCCTGATTGAGGGCAGTGATACCATCCCTTCAGCCAAACAGGTGACCAGGTCGAGGACGAGTCGCCAAGCAGCTGTGACTGCATACTCACATAGCCCACAATCCTTACAAGTCATACCTCTTCACGTATCTTTTGTGTTAGGTTTATGTAAGATCTTTTTCTCTGCAATCACAACAGTTAGCAAAAGAAAAAAAGATCAAGCTGCATTAAATCTAAGATCTTTTTAAATCCTCTGTAGGGATCCAAGCTTTAGTATAAAGTTCCAGCGAGACACACAACACCTCAACTAGAAAGAGCTTGGATGTCAGAGGTGTAGATGAAGCAGAACCACAGATTCTCATTATATGGGTTGGAAAGTGTGACAAATGCTAGCATACAATGTCAAACTCGTGTTGTTTGAGGCAATCACCTTTATTCTTCGCACAGTCTCAGAGAGGTCAAGTGTTTGCTTTATCAAATATCTTGAAAATGTCAACAGCTTCCATGAAGCAGATTTATTTTTCATTCACTCTTTTACTATGCATGTGTTGATGTGCGTGTTAGAGGGGCATTTAAAGGTTTACAAATTTGACCGTCACAGGAGAACGTAGGCTCAGAAGCACACAAGCCACAGTAATGGCTTTTTTTGTAGGCTACACGAGCAGATCCCTGGTGTTTTAAAGGTCAGATTCAAGGAAATGCAAAAATCAGATTGCTATGGCCAGTACAACAATACAAACTGAATCACTAAGATAATGTTAAAGATAAAAAATAAAAATTTCTAGTGAGTGTGGATAAATGTAGGCCTTTGGTTTTACTCTGGTTTTCACATAGTCTCTGTGATGCTGATCACATTGTCATTAAAGACTTAAAAATAACGTTGCTATATAGAGGGGGAGCTGAAAACACGGGAAAACTCTGGCGAAAAGGAAGATAAACTAGTTTGTCTGGAAAAGAAAAGGGAAAAAGGAGTCCTCCTGGGAGGGAGAGGAGCGGTTGTCCTACTTTACCGTCACACCGTCTTGCCATACGTGCTCCTTCTGAAGCTGCTCAGCTTCTCTTGCCAGTTTCTACAAGAAAACACAGAAACAGCAACATGAGTGTCAGAGGTCCAGATCACATGTAGGATCTTGTTTGTTTGTGTGTGTGTGTGTGTGTGTGTGTGTGTGTGTCAAAAGGAGATAAAAATCAGCAGACCAAACAGGTTGATGAAGGTTGTAACCAGTAAAACTCAGTCTTTTGTCTTTTCAAAGAAAGCTATTAAGATAATAAAAAATAAAACACAATCTTCATAAACTAGGAAAAAATATAAAAAAAGCTATTTTTATCTTATATTTGATGTTGCCTGTGCAGGTAGTTGGATGGATGTATGCACTAATACATATAACATCTAAAATGTGTTATAAAGTTCATGGTTCTACTCATTGAGGACTAAGTTTTAGTACACATTTCTTTAGTATTTATCACTGTTTAAATATGAATTTACTGTGCAAATAAATACTGTACATAGGAGGACCTTTGTGAGACCATCGGCTATAAAATAAAATGTTCTTTTGTCTTTATATTGAAAACACAACATCAGAAGTACAGAGTTAATAAACAGTGTTAGAAAATATCCATCAAAAGCTTTAATAAACCACTCAGAGCTGCATTGCTTTACTGGTAAGTACAAGACAGTCATGAAAATAATCCAAGCCAAAACTGTTTTTCATTCCAGCTATTAACATATCCTATGACATCTATAGGTTGAATATGACTATCAGGTTCGGACTTTATTTTTTTTAACACTTTAAAGCCTTTAATTCTGTTCTTTTTTGTTTTGAGTTGAATTTTCTGCAGGAGGAATACTACTTAAACAGATTTCAGTCAAATTATGGCACCACTAAAGCAGCTTCTTCAGGGCTGGAGGTGCAGCATGTGTTGAACCATTGTCCATCTTTATGAAGCCATTTGGCAGACATCACATCCCTGTACGCTTCAGATTTAATCCGATTCCTTTATTCTCTCAAATCTCCAATAAATACTACTGACTTAGTGCCTGCAGACGCATGGTCATCCTGTAACACCGTCTCTATGTGTTTACAGATAACAACCCATCAGATTTAGAGTCTGTCCAAGTCCTGTTTGGGTTTTTTTTCTCTGTCACTGTGGTGCAGATAAATCATTGGTCTAAAGGATGTTGTTTCAGATACAGAATGGCATTTTGAGATGATTTTTTAGCCAAGTCCTTTTTTTTTGGCTTCCATATTCTTAAGGCTTACAACTAGTTCATACCTTGTAGGCAACCCTTTTCAATGCACACTTTCAATGTAACCATGAATAACTACACATCAGCCTCCTGGAGAGTGCTTGTTATTTAGCTAGATGCTGTGAAAGGGATTTTCTTTACCATGAAAATGATCCTGTCACCTTTCTCTTCTCCTGACACCCAGGCTCAAATTAGCACATTAGTATGTTCCTGTTTTATTCTCAAAATGTACCAAACTGGTGATTTGGCAACTTGTGGAATTCATAACATCTCTCTGATGGATTAGTTTTGTGTTTCTCTTTTACCATCCACTGACGTCTGTGGGTGGGTCTGTGAGTGTAAGTTGTGGGTTTACAGCAAGTTTCCAAATGCAAATGTCACACATGAAATCCACTCTGCAGAATTTTATTATTTTAACTGATGAAATTTTAATGCAGAAAATGATGTTAAGTCCAAAAACAGGATTTTACAAATTAACCTTCAACATAAGAATTTGTTCCAATAATATTTTTATTTCATACTACTACAGTTAAACACCACAACTCATTAATATTTGCAGAAACGGTTTGACCCAATTTAACATTATTAAGCTTCAACATCCCCCTCAAGACACTCACTACATGCAGGAGCTCTTATAAAAAAAGTAATGCAAGTGGAAAATACACTGCAGTCTTAGTTTTCTTCCTTCCCTACAGCGCATCCCTCCCTCCAGCCATCAGCCTTGGTATCTAGGTTTCTCCAGACCTCTAGGGGGCGATCTTATTTTATCCCAGAATAGTGGGGTTGGCTGCAAAGTCCCAGAGTTTTAAAATGACGAACGCCCTTTACACGCCCTAATGCAGTGAGAGCTCATTCACAGAGAAAGAGGCTTTTTACCATTTCATGGGAGACTTTTTATCTATAAAAAACACTCAACACATAAATTGTCATCATAACAAAAGCTATCCCTTTTCCCTTTAAGTGCCCCAACCATTTAATCTGAGCAGCACCTCCGGACATAATTTCAATACATACAAGAGGCACTGATTTCCTGCTCAGAGTAATATTATATAATGACATTCGTTTATCTGTAGCTAATTTGTGGCTCATAGTGGTGAAAAAAGGAGAGTTCTCTGTGGCATCATATATGCATTATGATTTAAATCACACAAGCAAACCTTGAATAATGATAAGATTTAATTCATTTTCTAAATAAAGAGAACAAACACCTGCAACAAGGAAATAAAGCTCAAGTTACTTTACTGAAAAAATATATTTAAGAGTATTATCAAAAGTAATTATGTAACTTTTATTAAACAGGGCTTATTAAAAGCAGAACCATTGTGGTAATACATGCTTTCCTTCCTTCTTTCTTTTCGTCTTTAAACATTTATCAACACCACACTACAATTCTGGATCAAAACAGCAGCGAAAGCATTTAAAGTAAATTACTTTTGCTTAACATTAGCATCGTCCATTTTTTATCTAGTGACCCTTTCATCCCTTTAACTTGTTTTTTCCAGCCTTCAAGATTTAATCTGCCAGTAAAAATCCTTGCTTATTGCTTTTGGAAATGCATTCGTCTCCCATTGAGAGGCCAACACATCTTTTTTAAGCAATATGTTTCTCCAGCTGTTTCCTTCCAGGTATTCTTCCTGCTATCTCACCCTGTAAGGCCACCATTTCTCTGGAAGCCTATCTCTTCCTGAGCAGCTTAAAGCAGTCCGCCTGCTCCAAAACAGTCATGTGTCTTCATGCGTCTTTCCCTCTTCTGTGTTGGCCCAGATGGATTGGCAAGACAAACAGCCAATGAATCAGAGTGAGAGATGTGGGAAGGAGGGGGACAAGGATATATCATCTATGCTGGTGGCTGGAGCCCAAGCAGCTTATAGTACTGGATGAGCATAGTGAGATCAGCACAGAACAGCTCAGATAAGCTCCATACAGGCCCACACAACACAGAAAATAACACCACAGAATACAGACACAAATGCACCAGAAGTCAACAACATGAACATGAAGCTTTAATGCTACTGCCATCGTAACCTTGATGCACAATGCATCATATGTTAGGCCATTTGTCACCCAGTCCTCTGGCAAGGTCGAGAACTGTGCACACAATTTTGAAATGGATAGTTGTACGTGAAGTGCTGCCACAAAATCTACAAACCTAAACATCACACAGTGAAGTGCGTCACGCAAGCAATCACTGTATGTAGCAGTGTAGGTGACAGCATAATTACACAAACAAAAGAAGAGCGAGCTGCAGTTCAGCAACCTCTCCACTGCCAAGGAAGTAGTGCCCCCACAGTGCAAACTCATAGAGCAAAAAGACAGCAGGAATAAAAAATCCCCCCCCCACATAAAATCTCAGTACGAGATGATTAGGATCTCTAATATTCACTACTGTTCAGTTTGCTGTGTTCTGGGGGGTGGGGGGGGGGTGGGGGGGGGGGGTTAATCAGTCAAAGTCATGTTATTTCTAAGGGAATGACAGCACACCAGGGACGGACGGCAACATGCTGTGGTGAGCTCTAACTCAACACTGGCTTGCCTGTCTGATTCCTGGCGCCTGTTAGGCTTTTTCACTGAGCATTAACTTAAAGGGCACTCGACACACCACATTGTCGCCTGTGTGATCTACAGGGACTCTTCAATACAGCCCTACAATGTGGGTGTTTGAGTGAGAGGGCACTTGAGAAAACACGACACACACTGTACATGTGATTGCAGCTTTGAATAAAGTACTCAACATGTTTCAAATGAACCCCCTTCGCTCAGTTTCTGGGAATGCTTGAGTCACCTTGGGGACCAAAAGACTGTGAAATGACTCAGCTGGGGCCACCTAACCTTCTCAGAGTGACTAATGTGGTAGTGAAAGACCTTTAGTAAATTTTGCCATAATTGGCTGCTGTGAACAATAAGAAACACAATGACAAGCCACTAAACTACACAAAACCGATACCTAAATATAGAACTACTTGAGAAGGGACCTTCCAACCATGTAGAAAAATATCAGCTACACTATCACTAAAACACTTTGCACTTTCTTTCCCGATGATCAAAAATACAATCATTCTTTCTGTTTACCTATTTTTTTATTATCTTAGGACAGTTTAAAAGGACATCTGTGAGTAGATTCAGAACATATATATTACTGACAATGCAAAAAGATTTCCAGTTTGACTGGAAACCACTTTAACTTAAAGATGTTGATTATTTCATGTTAGATAAAAAGCCTCTCATCTGCCATGGCCTTAAAAGCTGCTCAAAAGGCTGTGCCAGTGCAGAGAGAGGCAATGTCTTGCAGAAGTTATTCCATTAGGGGGCGGCAGACAGAATATACCAGTGAGCTGCAGCAACAACAGCAGCCAGTGGAGCCTGTCAGAGTGAGAGCAGTCTGCTTTAAGCTCTTCATTCTGTCTTCTCCACTCGGCCGGGATTAAGGCCAATCATAGAAATCACTGAGTCAGAACCGTCCCACAATAACAGATGGAGGGACTTTCCACTCCAGAATTTTAAAACATCACAGAGAAACTCACTTTCTCTTTGCCTCGCACCCTCGCCACCACCATCCCCCAGCACCACCACCAGCCCTTTTATCTTTCCTCTTCGCCCGGCTGTTTTATCCCACCATCATATGCTGTACTCCATTTCCCTCCATCTGTCTCAGTTTACTGCCCTCAAACTTTCCCCCTCCTTTAACGCCATATTAAGTCTAGCCACACAGTTACAACAGTTTTCAAAACTGTTTAATTGACTTCAATGTGGAGAGCAAGTCAGAAAGGACGACGCTTAGAAACTTCTTTTAAATGCTTTCATTATTGCATTGTCTTTTCAGTGGAATGACCATTTCAAGATCCAGAATAAATGCTCCTCTTCAGAGCCAGTAAACAATAAACAAGTCCATAATAAGATGCAATAATGATCCTTAATTCCAGGTCCCGAGTTGGTTCACTGCAGGAAGCTGGGAATTGTAGTCCTTATTAACAAACTGTAACAGAGGATCTGCTTGGATAGGTGGGAGACCACGTCTTTGTTCTCAGATCCAAAGCACCCTTTGGCAAGCCAGTTTGCAAGCACTATGCATGTAGCGCTATTGTAGCATGTGCTCAGATAATCCCTGCCTTTGTTTCCAGTCCATAATCTTCCTCCAGCACCACGGAAATGTTAACATTTTATTTTGCATTTGCCCACTAGTAGCAGCGCACTCCCAACTCCACTTTGGTGTTTCCAAAGAGACTGGATGTGGAGGATGCAAGCTGTCACTTAAAGCAGCAGCAACTCAACAGCTTTTGGAAATCAAACACCAGCTTTTTATGCTGCACACAGACCCTGAAAAACAGCATATTTTCACAGTAGATTGCCAGCATTGTGCTAAAGATCAATGAGACAAAAAAACCCCAGCTGTCTTTACTTTAGGACAAAGCCTGAAGCGGCTAAATTCTCTTATTATGGATCTTCACAGCTTCACTGCAAACAACTGATCTTGGTTGGAAGCTCTTGTGTACTAATAAAAGCATTTTTTATTTATTATATGGATATATTGTAAATATAATTATAACAGAAGCAATGTCTAAGGCACAATTCCACTATTATAACATGATACTTAGTACTTAAATAGCTCTATAAAACAATTCTGACTAAAAACTAATTCAGTTTTAATTGGAAGTGTTTTGTTTGAGCAGAGACACTGAACTGAAAATAACATGCATTCACTTATTAAACAACTGATGCTCTGTAGCTGAGTGGCAGTCATCTGAGCCCAGCATATGAACAAAGAACACGCATACAGATTAATCACTGCCACCATTGCCAACGCTAATTCAAATAAACCCCATAATAGTATCAATCCTACAAAATGTTCTATCTATATCACTTAGTCACAGGCGATGATGCACATATGTAGGACAAATTTAACCGATCCAGATCCAGAGGTCACACAACCATACAGATCTGCAGCCTTGTGTGTTTGCAGTTCTTTTTTTTTAAGACGTCTTACATTTAGGAGACCAGCAGGGGGCTCAGGGAGAGCGTTCAGGCTGAGCAATTTGTTGACACAGCAACGATCAGCTCAGTGACATACGAGGGTCTGGCCGGTGGAGCTCACTGCCCATTGTTTGACGGATACCCGTGGACGCACAGAGCTTTCTCTGCTGTTGCTGACATCGCCCAGACAAAAATAGTGGAGACGGAGTGAGAGAAGAAGGAAGCCTAAAGTGGCATTTTACAAGAATAAATGATTATCCATCATGCCTCTATAGATGCTCAAAGAATGACTCAGAAGGAGAAAAAAATGGCATCTACACCGTCTGGAGCTACTGATAAATAAAATAATATTTCACTTAAAGGATTTTGAGCACATAACCACCATATGTGCATACTTGTTTCATCAACATTCTTTGTGGGCTGAGTGGGGAGAAGCAGAGAAAGAAATAGCACAAAGATACATACAAGTGCACGTAGCCACAGCAACATAACAGGTCTAAGAGGCCTGCACACTGGTGTTTCATATTATTACAGAAATCTGTCATTTGGCTCTCATGCTGATAAAAACAAGACAAAATGTACTAAATGAAAACTTACGCCATTTTGATTAAAAGTTAAGCACAGTTTCAGTCTCTACTGGTTACATATAAAACCAACAACTCAGGATTTATGTACACGGTGTAATCACATCAAAAGAGCTTCCCTAATTAACTGCAATCATTCGTATTCTCTGTGCTCTTTCAGTGGCAGACATACACGGACGAGGGAGCCTGGACAGATGCATTGTTGGAATTGAGGAGTGGCGTTTTTTGTTCATCATGTGAGGGGCAACTTCATCAAAACTGAATCCAAAAATGTGTTTGTTTTAAAAAACTGGCACAAAAAACAGAGTGGCTTTAAAGGTGGTTGGGCCAAAAATAATGTCAGATGGGGGAAAAAAGCAACCCACAACAAGTGAAGCAGTTTATTTCTTTTTTCTTTTTTCTAGAGCCAAACCAGTAAATATCTCAGCCCACCAGCTTAGCACGTGTCCTTTCACCTCGCCTTTCTATAGCTCCCTCTTCGTTTCAAGGGCAAGTTTATTTTTGCTGTCCAGTTTTGCCCTTTACTTCAATCAAGTTTCCTCTTACTTAAAGATAACTGAGTTTAATGAAAGCGGTTAATATTCAATGCCGTAGTTTAGGACAAAGGTTGCAATGTGTTAAGACAGAGATATTTTATGATGTCTTACAGATTTACTTTGCTCTCTCCTTCGGTCTTTACTGCTACAAAGAGAAAGCACATGGTGTCCCAGTCTGACAAAACCATTGTTAAAGTGCCAGAGAGACCAGTGACAGCAGTTGGTGTTTGACAAAGTGTATCACTGACAGTGTGTGGCCAGTCAATTGTTCGGGATTTAAACACATGGACACACATGAGCGCACACCTTTAGTCGTATTCATCCATGCACACACACACTAACACGTACACACTCTATCCAGTATTCCAGCAGACATAAGAGTGGAAAAACATGCAGACACGACCGTCTCTCAAAGCAATTACAGCAGATTGAAACCAAATTAAATTTGAAGCCTAGAGCAACACCAGCCACTGAACGTCCATGACAGATATGACAGGGGAGGAAGGGGAGTGCTGCAGGGCCAAAAGGTGGAAGGAATGACGGAGAAAGGCAGGTATGGGTCACAGAGGAAGAGAGCTACTTGGGTGGAGGAGTAAGTAGGAAGAAGTAGGACAGAGTTCATGAAAGCACATCAGAAGTCCACAAAGATAGCTGTTGATGCATTTGAAAGCATGCTATGCTTTTTTAAACATATCTCAGGAACCACTGCTTTAAAATGATACTACCCTGATATACAGTTACAGACATTATCATTCATACGTTCATAACTGGAGGCTTAGCTGTAGCATCTTAATGCTAAAAAAGAACAAATCTTCAGCATCTAAATTCCCGTTATCCCAAGCTATGCAGTATAAATGATATGCTCATCTTTGAAATCACAAAATATGGATTTTATTATACAATACACTGTGATTTGACATGTGCAATTATGGCAACTGCACAAAGTTACCATTGAGCATGTAATTGTTTAGTAATAATGTAATAACATTAATAATAATTGTAAATAACATTAAATGTAATAGAAGCACATTTTGTCATCGCAGCAAAAACGATACCTACAAATATTTAACAATGTGGAGACCGTTCAGCATACACAAATATATGCTCAGTACGGGCACACTCGTTTCCACTTCCTCGTGAGATATCCGTTCTCCATTTTCATTATTCTAGTCCAAAAAAATGACAGGATTAGTTGTGGCGGCTTTTAAACATCTGATGTTATCTTGCTCTCCTGAGTGAACAATTAATCCTCCTTACTTCCCCTCTTCTCATCATCCTCTTCCCCTCCATCCAAGCTTCATCTTGCCTCCATTACTACACTCCTATTTTCTCCCCCCCACCACCACCACCACCATACCATCTCTCTCCCTGAGGAGATCTTTTTTTTTACTGGAGAGAAAGGAAGCCAAGTGGCTTCACACAGGTCTCACAAGTACCGACAGCATATCATAGAGCTATTTGAAAAAACAAAAAACTCACTAATCAGTGGTCTTAAAGCACATACTTGTGTTTATTCACTAAGATTAACTCCACCCATTTTCTTTTTAGCCAACCTGAACATGATAGTTCCATTAGTGCAAACAATATTAGATGGGTCTATAATCAGGTTTAAACTGCCTGCACAGAATGATGACATGTACAATTATAATCTGGTGCACTTTCCTGTCAGTACTAACAAATGAAGGACATTTTGTCTAAAGAGTAGCTACATTGCATGCTGGTTTCCTATGTTAATGCAAATAACAACTGGCAAACAGTGCAAATGTTTGATCAGTCTGCTGGGTCTCATGCGCATACAGTTTATGCTCCTCGGTCACTGGGAGATGGTTTGTTTTATAGGCAGCAGAACATTGATGCTCGGCACGTACATGTGCTGCAGATGATAGTAAAATATCCAAAATGTGCATCCTCGTCAATCTCATTTATAAACAACAAAACTTAAAGTGAAAATGAACAATGACACAAAAAGTCTGTCTTCATTACGGTTTGTAAAAAAGCCCATTTTAACACATTATGCAATAAACACTGCTGCATTTTATGTAGTACCTCATTGTCATATCTCTGTTTTTTTCATCTCTCTGATGCCAACTTATTTCCCAGTTATGTAAGAACAAGCTTGATGTTTCCAGAGTTTTTCCGCTTTTTATCTGCAGATGTGTTGTGTTATGGTGACTGACATTCATTTCCAATTTGCTGGTTTTCTGTTAAAACTGGACGGTGGCACAGTTGGTTAGCACTGTAGCCTCACAGCAAGAAGGTTGCTGGTTTGAGCCTCAGCCGGGGGAAGGTCCAACCTTTCTTTGTGGAGCATGTTCTCCCCGTGTTAGTTTGGGTCCTCTCGGGTACTCCGGCGTCCTCCCACAGTCCAAAGACATGCACCTTGGGGATAGGCTGATTGGAGACTCTAAATTGTCCATAGGAGTGAATGTGTGTGTGGTTGTTTGTCTATGTGTGTTGGCCCTGTGATGGACTGGCGACCGGTCCAGGGTGTACCCCCCACCCTGTTTAGGGAATAAGCGGTGATAATAAAAGGATGGATGTTTTTCTGTTATAATCTGGACTCTAATGTATCATCCAGCACCCATCCACACTCTAACTGTTAGGGTTGGGCAATTAATACTAAATTAATCAAAACAAAGTCAGAACAAATAATTGATGTAAACTTGCGTTAGTCAATCATTTAAAGTGCAAGTCAATCATTTTAAATATCTGCTCTTTATGAGGGCTAAAAATGATGCTATACTGAAATAATTGCTAATACTTGCTAATACTTGCTAATCGAGGTAACCTTATCAATGAATTATTATTTTGATCTGAGGTCAAATCGTTCAAACCTACTAACTAAAATCTGTGAAGCTTTCATATAGGATTACTTTTGTTATATTTAATCAAAAGCTGTAAAAAAACAAAAAGGTTTCCACGGTTTATCACTGTGCATGTAGCTCATATGTAAAACAGTGACTGAAAATAAGAAGCGCTTCAAGTTCTTACAAAACTGGACCATTAAACACAGAAAAACACAAGATTCCTGTCATCACATGCAAAAGCTGCATTAAATTAAACCTTACAATTTTTCTGACGCATACATGCACTGGTTACACTACTTGCTATGACAGAATAAACATGAACATGGCATGTCAGTGAAGAAGCTGCAAAGCCATTTTTTCTTATTTGTTAGATTAATGATGGCATTGCAAGTGCAAACATGGAGAGAGCTGAAGAAACCGCAATAAAAGATGGTCAAAAATAATCATTTAGCTATGTAATATACTCTGATAATAACTTAAATCACATTAGTATCCCTAAAATAACAAGAGCAGATTATAATGTTAGATCATTTTTCTTTATTTAAATTTTCTCCTGTTTTTTTTTACCTATATGTAAATGGTGTTGACAATATTCACCCACATATGCATTAATGCAATGAGACACAGACGAGGTCTCAGACTTGGAACCATATTTGCAAATGAAAAAAATTGAATTTTAAAAACATTTGCCCTGATGAGTTACATGAGAGAGAGGAACTGAGCTAATTTATGCCGAGCATGAGAATAACTCAGTTACTGATAAGTGAACTAGAAGACAAGGGGTAGAGCCCAGGGCAAACAAGAACATTACCAATCCTAATCAGACTAACAAGGCCAAACCAAATATTAGAGATGTCCATTTTCAAACATGATAAAAGAGGAGTGAGTCATTGAATAAAAAACACACTAACATAGCTCACGTAGCCCCAACCTGCCCACAAGCTGTTCACAGAAAATGACTTAGTCAAATCATTCTGAAAGGAAAAACTCATTTTCACAAAAGCTTGTCGCACGTTTAGTGCTGTTTTCGACTTCACAAGATGAACCCAGATAGCCAGCTATGTTGGTGTTTATGAGGTCAATTTAGAAGATGCCATTTTCAGTTCCTCCTTCCATGAGTGGTATACACTTATCTCAGTGATAGCAGACCAAAAATATCAGCCAAAGTAAATGAAATGGCTCTGCGGAGTATCTAAAGTTACAGAAAACCCCTTGCAATAAAGGAAATGGTGAAAGATAAAAAGAGGTAAGGTAGATGAATTCAATAAGCTAAAGATATGACGGAGTGAGAGCAAGAACGGCAGGTAGGCAGGACTCGCACAGCCTAACCTTGACAGAGAGCATCTTCTGACAAGCATCTGCCTCCTGTAATAATTTAGAAATAATCTCCATCCACAAAGGCCCAGCAGTCTGGTGGAGTAAATGCTCTGTGCCTGATCGATCACTCTGATTCAGCCAGCTGCTGGTCTCAGTATGCGCGAGCCTAACATCGATCTCAATCCTTCTCTCTCTCTCAGTCGTACAGAGGAGGATGATAGAGTAAGCAAGAGGATGAGAAGGTGAGGCGGAAAACAGACAGATAGGGCGGAACCAAACTGAGAAAAAAAAGATACTGATTAGAAAACCGGTGCAATGAAAACAGAGTAAAATAATAATATGGGAATTTTTTATGATAAAGAAATTCCATTTAAATGAACTGACCAGGACAAACCGAGGCCGGGCTCTGTGCTTCCCCACAATGCTCTGGCACCGCAAATATAATCTCCTGGGCAGCTTTTTGTTCAAGGTTTTTGATGGTGCAGCAGGTGGTCCCCCAGTTTCATAGAAGAATACACACCACCGTGTGCAGGCACACCCCGTCAACACATCTAATTACTTCTCAACCTTGTGACAGCATTAACTGCCACGGTGTATTTGGCTCCTAGCAATTAATTGACTTTTAAATAGTCTGCTATTAGCACCAATTTAAATGAATAGATGTACTCCTCCGCCCTTTACTTAGCATGCTAGCAGTCCCATTGAGTCGTCTGAATTGGAAGTTTAACAAGCAACATTTGAAACACATGAAAAAGTTGTGAAACTTTAAAATGTGTCATTACCACTGATTTATAGATAATGATTGTTACAGCCCCAGCCTATTGCTGTTAATGAGAGACTTACATACAGAGACCTCCAGCGACGACATAATTGGCTGAGCCTCTCTCAACCTCCGCCCTCATCCATCGGCCTCCTGATTGGTGGGATCTCTTCCTGACTCTCTCAGACTGGCTCGTATTCTGGACACTCCACTACTAAAGGACCGCATCATCTTCATTCGAGCAGCTGGGACTGGTTGTGACCCAGTTTGCCAACCTTGCTTTCGGACTTTGTGACTAACTTTGGAACTAAAAACTATTTGTGCTGTAGATAGTTTGGTCAAACCTGTTTTTGTTTATTTAGCTTGGTTATCTTAGTTGAGCTGGGTTTGCTCAGTTTTGGTTTGTTTTAGTTTTGTGTGGAAATTGTGCCTGCGTATGCAGTGATTTTCAGTTTTGAATGTGGACTTTTGGTTTAATGCTTTTTATTTTGTCACAGTATATATTTTAACCCGGATTTTTTTCTTTATTCACTTTGTAAATAAATCACTGTTAAATTGTACTCGTTTGTGTTGTGACCTCCTTTTTCTCCTAGATGACATGGGGGTCCTAACAATGATCATAGTATCAGCAATACAGTGGATTTCACACTTAAACAACTGCATACAATGTGCGTAAGGAGCAACTCAAACTTTCCAGGTTTTCCCTCGATTTGTATACCAACTCTCTAAAAAGAGTTATTATTCTGTCCAGCCCCCTTGTTTCAGATTAAATAAGATGTCAAGTCAGGATAAACTCACATCACAGTTATACAACTAACCGGACCAAGGAGTCTGCAGTAAGTAACCAGCAGACATCAGCCTCACAGGAAGACTCCAGGCAACAAAGAAAGCTTGAAGAAAAAATAATTGAATCTTGTGTTTCTTTGGTTTTAAGCAACAGGAGGCGTGTTTTAAATGATTATAAAACTGTTTAATTACATTACTGTAAGAGTCATTTGTTGTTTGTTGTGATTTTAATGTGTGCATCAAAGAACCGCCCTAAGCGTGCCACCTCTGAGGACACAAAGCCGACGTTCTGGAAAGTTCACACGTTGAGTAGCGTTTGCTATTATGAATTTTACAGTATGAGAAGAGGAGGTCAAACAGTACAGGCTTATTATGATAAGCTGAACCTTAACTTGTACGTTTGTAATCAATGATGGGGATTAATGTGTATCAAAAAGAAGAAAAAAGAGCTATGCTGCTTTTATCTGAGGCTGCGAAGATTAAAGGGGAGCGAGCGAACACACCCATTCACACACACACACACACACCCACACACACAGATTGGGGCAGCTTGAGATAATAATTATCATAGAGGTGGTCTTCCAAGGTCAAAGTTTGAGATTCTCTTCAATTGTCTCTTTGAAGTAAAACACCCTCCAACTCCCTTCAGTCCTGCCTACAGGAAGGAAAGTATCTCTCTCTCTTCTTGTCCAGTCCAGTTCCTCTGTCACTCACCCAGCAGAGGAAAACTGCGTCCCTACCTGCTGGTCACTGCCTCGAAGGAACTCAGGCAACAGCTTTTAGAGCTTTCCAAGCACAGAGCAAATAAATGGCCGATAAACAACCCAACAGGTTGCTTGTATATGTATTTTGGGAAACCGCCTGTCAGTCACTGAAAAATGAGGCAATTGGGCATTAAACTATTTCTCCCAAACCCCACTGTTTTAGTCTATAAAACACACACACACCTGTCAATCATTAGGTGTCAGGTCATTACGTAAAGAAAAGTTAAGACAGGCAAACAGAGTTATGTCAGTCTGTCAAAGCTGAAGACATGGGGCCAGAAACCATAGATCGGTAGAAGCAAGAAGGGTAATGAGCTGCAAAGAAGAAGCAGACGAGGCCGAGTTTGACAGTCTGAACTTAAAACTCGCTTTGACTTTGAAGGAAAGTGGAGAGTGAGATCACTTAACGGAGTATAAAAGTTTCCAAAGAAATCATACAATCACGTTAGCAATAAAAGTATTAAAACTGTATGAAACTGGGCCCAGAATATAACAAAATAATGTTAATTTTATAGTGTTAAAAACTAGTAAAGGTTTGATTTGAGGGAATTGTGGGTGACACCTCAGGACTGCATGTCAACTACATTGTCACTCTGGGATCTTATTTTTGGAATATCTTAATAGGCAAAGGCTCTCCTGAAAAATAAAACAAAATAAAAATAAATGAAGACCCTTATGATAGCATTGCCCATTTACAACCTGTAAATCTGCTTGGTATTAATGATGTCTTAACAGATGCCCGTGGCATGTGCACTAAAGCATCACTGTACCATTACTGATTTTGAACTGTAATGGTAAATGATTTTGTATAGCGCTTTTCTACACATCAGTGCACTCAAAGCGCTTTAACACTATTCGATATATTCACCCAAACACTCACACATTCACACACCGGTGATGCAGCACCGGTAGCAACTGGGGGTTCAGTGTCTTGTTCAAGGTGGACGCCAGAGCCGGGATTTAAACCGCTAACTTGCCAGTTAGGAACTGACCCGCTCTACTACATGCGCCACAGCCGCCCCTGTACACTGTACACTGATAAGGAGTCAAGTTAGCTCCTATCCTCTTTAGCCAGGAGGATGTGGTGTCAAAAGAACTTAAAATGTTGATTTGTCAGACCACAGGCAGTGTTTCATATCACCTCCAGCTATTATAAATGAGCTCAGGCCGAGAGGAGGCTGTGTTTCTAAATATTCTTCATGCAATGTGCGTAGTTCTCATTGCATTGTGAGAATTTAATTGAATTTGTGCACGCAGTTATAAACAATCTTCACAGACAATGGTTTCTGGAAGTGTTGGGCCAAATCTGGGATTCCTTCAAAAGAATATCTTCCCTTTTTAATGCAGCGCTGCATGATATTATACTTTTTATATTTGTATAAACAGAAGAAGTCAGGTTCTGTTCATTTTGACCCCTTAAAGACTATTTTTGTACTTGATTATATCACTGACTTGTTCCTATTTAAGATATTAGGAGGCATTTATTTACAGTCTTTTGCTGCTCCTGTCACAGCTTTGAATTAAAATACAGTTATACCAAATTTGTAAATATTGTTTTCTTGTTATGTATAAATTCACTAAAAAGTGTGTGACTTTCACTGTGGGGATGATATGTATCTGTGGAGGACTGCTGGATTGAAAGCGATTTTGTCACAGAACATCAGGCGATTAAAAAAAAGTCCAGATAGTTTGGTCGAGGATGGAAATGTAAGGAAGAGGTGCTGAGCATCAAATGTCGAGAACGTGAAGGAGGCAGAGTATGATGAAGAAATCATGCTGTGGAAATTAAAGTATTTCCTTTAGCCGATGAGGCTCCTTGTTCTGTTGATACGAGTTCTGCATGTATCCAGAAAAGTGGGAAGCAAGTGAAAACAGAACACAAATCAACACATAAACTTTTATCAGCAGAAATAAACACACAAACACTACATGCTCCGGACCTTTTGCTGGCATGTTCACACAATGTATCACCTGCTGTTGATATGATAAAAGTCTGATTGATTTTAAGATTTTCTTCAAGGTTTGTGTGGAAACTCTCCACAGTAAGCCCAGAGGGATTGTGGCGCACATTTCCGTACCCAAATGTTGCCGTCCGGAGTATCTCTGGAACACTTCAGGGCAGCACTGCATTTTTTAAAGTGGTTTCTAAAACATGAATGAATTAGATGTCATTTACATTCCCAAAAGCATTTTTACACAAACATTTCTGACCCATAATGGTATTCATTAAAGCTGCTTTTACTGGCGTTTTATATCCAAGTTTAGCCCATTCCATAGGACAAATATATTTTTTAAATCTATATGCTACCAGTCACAGGCTTTAGTCACATTTAGCCCCAGAACAGGAGTCTAAACCTTTGACTGTATGCAACACAATGATGATAAAACAATACAGATCTTTCTCATGTATAGAAAGGATGAATACTTTGATATATACACACAATAATGATATTTTTACTGAATCAGCTGAAATCTTCTCCAATTTAAGATGCTGCTATGTCTCTGGGTTTTAAATAATTTGTGGGGTCAATATCTCTAAACCCTCTGCAAGGAAAAACAAAACAAAGATGTCAGTTTAAGTGATGTGAAGCTGCAGCTATAATCATGGTGGTTACATGGACCATACAGCTCGAACACACATGTGCGAGTCCCCCAAACAAACCAACAAACACGCAAACATGCACAAACCATGTGGCAATCACCTCTCCAAATATGCCTGAACACCAATAAAAGCTTGTTTCTATTTTGTACAACCACCATTTCAGCCCAATGCCACAACTGATCTCAGATGATGCAACAAGCCGAGACAGACCCTGAATGGCTTCCACTTAAGAAACAAACACAACAGAAGAGAAGTGACAGCGCAGTGCAAATTAATGCAAACTTGAGAGAAATGGAATGGAGAGAATAATTCAATCTGCTACCACCTCCTCCATTCAGCCAAGGAGAAACGTAGTGAGGGGGGGACAAAGGGGCAAGGCGAGGGAAAAGTAGCAGAGAGGGTTGAGGCGTGTGATGCCTCTCTCCATGAGCAGGGCTAAGGTGGCAGACACCCAGATAAGCTGGGGCCAAGCTAAGATTAACTGCTTGCTCAGATGGAAGAGCAAAATAAAGGCAAGGCGACCTCTGATTTCCTTGGCCCCTCTGCGTGAGCGTCCTTGCCCAGGGGGGACAAGTCGTCAGGATTGTGTACATTAACCATGATGAGAATTTTTAAACAGTCAACAACAGCCCAGACTGAAAACATACCATCGTCATTCCTTCTGTGAGGAACCGGAGGCGCACAACCTCTCTTTTATTTTGAAACTTGTCGTTTTGTCTTTCACAGAGTTGGTTTTTTTTTTATTTCCTGCAGTTCTTTACTACAGAACAGCACAATAGCTGTGGAAGTTACACCTGCAGAGCTGGCAAACAGCTCCTCTGAACACCGTTTCCCATTGTGTAAGCCCATCCAATACTTGAAGCACAGGTATTACAAAAAGATAGAGGCTTCCTTGTGAACTGAAAGGTTCTGTGGGAGCTGTAGTGGCCCTCTAAACTTGATCTCTTGGATCATTCTAGTGTAGTTAAGCTCAAAGGCAGAAGCTCCACAAAGAACAGATCTTTTCAATCAATCCATGAGCTTTCTCTCCTTTCTCTGCACTTGTTTGGATTTTTTTTTTGTCTTTTGAACATATTTGTATTTGAGACCATTATTTTTAGTAATTTGCCACATAATACATTTACTGGTATTTAGAGGAAGCTGAAGAACAACAAGCCCTGGTTAGAAACTATTGCAGGGAATATAAGACAATATTCTGCCTGGCTAATTAACCATCTGCATGTAAAGTGTTTTTAAGTAAGAAAATATCCTTAGTCCAAGTAAAATCATTCTTTAATTTTATGCCTAAATATAATAAAATTATAATTATAATAATAAAATAAATTATTAGGCATTAAAAATGTACATAAAATTTAGTATATGGAGGTGGTCTAATAATTTTTTTAAGCACATTTAAGCATCCAGGTTAACATAAATCTAAGCATGATACTTTCTGTAAAATAAAACTGATCTGTCTGTATGCAACAGAAACCTGCACATGATGCACTGCCATATCTGATAATGGTGCAACATGAATCTGCTGTTTTCTGTGTACATACAAGTATCCGCTTATGTAGGAGCAGCATACTGTGAAAATAGCCCTTGTTCTCCTGATCAATGGTCTGACAGGAACTAAGCGCTCCTTGTCACAATACAAGCTCATTATTTTCTCTGTCCCTTCCATAAGGAATAAAAGGAGAAGCTCACTCAAGCAAACTAGACACTATCACACTGGAATTAAAGCCCAGCTTTAAGAGTCCTGAAGCAGACTGTGGATATCAGGCCACAACTCAGTAACCATTTTTTTTAATAACTCACAAGTAATTTGTTGCTGAAAAACAACGTCCAGCATTTTGACTCAGGTAATGAAGCAGTGGCTAATAATAGACTAATTATACTGGTCTGGAACAGCTATTATTTTCACATCTCTGTGATTTGTACAGAGAAACATCAGCATGCTGACTCACTGCTGGGAACCGTTTGCTCATCGAGCCTCAGCTGATGATGTTGATAAGAGAACCGGCAGATAATCAGCAGGGTGGTGAAGATGTAGCTGAGGTGAAGGAATCTAAAAGGTTAATAGGGGTAAGGATTAAAGGGAAAGCAGAATTTGGCTTGCTCAGTAAGGAGAACATTATTTTCATGAACAAGTTATTTTGCTATTCTACTCCATGGTCCTACTAACAAAAACAGATGTGCCATTATGGCTGTGAAAATAAGCATTTATCCAAACAAGCCACTATTTTTATGAAATACTTTATTCTTTCTGTCACAAAGCGGCATGATGTACATTTTCTATTTAAAAGCTAAGGGGTTTTGAAAAGATCCTTTTATTTAAAAAAAAAAAAAGAAGATATTTTCCAATTGTGCCCTCAAGGAAACAACAAACAGGCTAGAGTGCTGCCTTACCATATGACAGGAGAAAAAAAAAAGAAGGCTGCGTTTCAGTACAGCAATTCTCAGTTCAAGTGTCTGTGTCCTGTCTCCTCCGTTTGTGCAGACACAAAAACTGCAAATGGGAAACTGGAAATATACGTTTTACGCAGCTTGGGGAGACGGCTGCATAAAAGCACAAAGCAGTCATTTCTAGTCATTTGTCTCTCGCTGACGGGGGAAAGAAGGAGTGGAGCAGATGCTACAGCTACGTGAACAAGTTGCTTAAATACAAAAAGGCTTTTTTTTATTATTTCATGAAGTTGGATAATTAGATGCTGAATCAACCCCCCAACACTTCCTGCCAGGAATGTAATGCATATTGTGTATGCGTGTGTGTTAAGACATTCACAATGCATCATTAAAACTTGGATGTTGAACAATCATCTTTTAAGGAAGAAATCTGGTAGAACAATGTGAACACCTAAGAAAACTATAAGACAGGAAAGGCAGGACAAAAAAAAAAGGTTTTGAAGAGTGGCTCGAGCTAGAGCTTTGGAAAAAGGTCATGTGGTCTCATAAGTTCAGATTTACCTCACTCCAGAAGCATGATTGTAGGTGGTGCTGTACCTATAATGCCTAGTGCCTATTTAAATGCTTATAGTATAATGTTATAATCTGACGTTGCTTTAGTTAGTCAAGTGTTGGTTTTGCAATGTTAATAATACAAAAATAGGTCAGCTGACAACCCGAACAACCAAGTTTTTCCATCTGTGGCTTTCTACCCTGATGTCAAGGACGTATTCCAAGAGGGTAATGCCAGGATTTATTAGGCTCAGATTAATAAAGAGTAGCTCACGGTGCATGAGACATAATTTTCTCACATGGCTTGTCAAATACTGAGTCCAGATGTAAACACTATTAAAAATCTTTTCAGCTTTTCAGCTGTCTGTCTCTTCAACATCAACATAGATCTTGGCAAAGAATCGTTGGAATTCAGGAAGGAAATAATTGTTGTGACATTGCGTAAGCTTATCAAAACAATGCCACGGTGAATGCTTTCTGTGATCAAATATTTATAAAAAAGAAGCAGAGCATTCAAATGTAGCTGAAAATTGTACCTTCAGCCCTAAAATATATGTATGCAGAGGTGATGAGAAGAAGTGCTGGAGGCTGTCTGCTGCCATGAAGTAGATCAAGTTCTGACATTTTGTCTAATGTGAAATGCTGCCAGGCAACAGTAGGTGTGATATTGTGACCTTTATCAGTGGGAATGACAAAACGACCAAACACTCCAGCTGATATAATCTAGAGATAAACAATCTCCTTTAAAGCATGATGCTAAGACCTATACCTCTGTGTTTTTAAAAATGACCTCCCATTCTGCCTGTGTGCAACAATGTGTGTAGCATGAGGGTTGCTGACCTGACGGATCCACCGTCGACAGCAGCGTAGTGCATCGCAAGGGTTTTAGGCTGAACGTGTGACTCCTACTTTGAAGGTTAAACAGGCGATTCTTCAGCAAACTCTTTCCAGGATTGGAAGAAGTTAGCCTGCCATACGCTGAGCGAGGTAAATGTTTTCATTCATGTGTGTGTGTGTGTGTATGTGTGAATTGTAATGGCTTTGCTGCAGGTTGTAACAGATGGTTGCTAATGGAACTTCATAGATCTGAATGACAGGGGCCAGGGGATTGGGAATGAGATTAGGGGAGGCGATGTGCGGTTTTGTGCATGCATATGTGTATGTGTGTTAGTTGAGTGTGTGCACAATCATGTGTTGGATTGTGTCTTCCTGTGCATACATATGCACAATTAGTGTATATAGAAGTAGACCAACTGGTCCTTCTAGTCCTGTACTTTGTTCTTGATGCAAATATAATTAATGGACAGACTGTCATGAAATTTGGTGAAGAAATCCATGATGCACTGAGAATTCGTTCTTACACTCCAGGGGCCTGATTTATAAAGCGTGCTTACGCACAAAACAGGCCTGAAAGTTGCGTAAGAACTTTACTAAATAAAGTTGTGGATTTATATAAATAAACATGACGGCTGCGCTAACTGTGAGCCTTATGGGGTAACATTTTGTGGAGGGAAAACTGGTGGCACAACTGAAAGGATTACACATTTACTGCTTCACAATGATGAACAGATGCAGACTATGCCAACAGTAAGATCAGGATGGGAAGATTGTCCTTGGATGTTGAACAACTAAGATGCTCTGCCCACATCTGTGTACTGAACTGGGACCAGAACCTTGCGGGTTTTGTATATGTGAACCACATAAACGTGCAATCAATTCATGTGAAAGTTATCTGTGACTTAGATATGGTTCCAATAAATGTGGTTGCACGGTGGCCTGGCTCTGGCTCTAGATGAAAAATAGCCCTTTGGCTAACTCTGGCTTTGTTACTCATGTATCATGTGTATTATTAAATTACGTAGTCCCCTTCAAATAAAAATAATCTAATCTAATCTATTTATCCATCCGGCTTTGCATTGACTGTGTATGGTAGAAAGAAAGTTTCTGTCCTGCACTGCTGAATGTATAGTGTTAAAATTTCACAACTAAACTGGCAACTATTGTGACCAGGCAAGTTAGCATTTAGCTCAAACCACTCCAACTCTTTAAAGCTTTAAGGTACCGGTAATATGATAAAGGTTTTAAAAACTGGTGTGTTAGATGTGTTGTTGATGTTGAGCAGGTTTATAGGCCCTTTGTGGAGATATTATGCTGACATTAACAGAAGTTTTCAGCCTTAGCAATATAAAAATCAACAGATCAATTTTAAAAGCAGGCTACGTTGGCAACTTACCGTATCCCACACACATTAATGAGTTAAACCACTAAACGACAAAACATCCACCAAAATACTGATTCTAAAAAGATTTTCAGGACCTAAAAAGTTTTTTTGTTTGTTTGTTCTTTTAAAATCCCATTATTTCAACCATAAATGGTACATGTCATTACATATTTGATAACCAGTGCACAGTGCAAATTACAAAGTTTTCTTCTCTATTTTTACCCATGTAGAGCTCGGCCTACTTCTCGTGTTCTTCCCCGATGGGACCTGAGAGTTATAACTGCCTCTCAGAAGGCCTACAGGAAATGGAAAATCAAATTGCTTTGTCAGAGACTCTTCTTTAATTTAGTTTCTTCACTTTTTTTGAAGTGGTGAAGGTGGGAGAACAGGGCTTGTTCTATGTATTTGTATTCCTGTTGCTGTACAGCAGCACATATAAGTATACCATGTACAGTATGTTAAAGTCCATATTAGTAGTTAGATGTGTTAATTATTCCAACCATTTGACCTCCCCCCCGAGCACTACTCAGACATAGTCATTATGAAGCACTTGTAATTCATTAAGCTCCTTAAATGAACACAAGCTATACCAAGAGGTGCTTGCTATTGCTGAGTGGTATACTGTGCTGCAGGGAGGTTGGTGGCAATATGGAATCAGTTTAAATGCTACAATGTAGGTATAGGTGGGAGTTTACAGCAGGAAACAAGGTTAAAATGTGAAAAAACATAAAGGTGGTTAGCACAATGCATTTACATAAAACCAAAGCTACTGATGTTAAACTATAGCTATATTATACAAAAGTATTCTTGTACAACTTATACTGATAATAATTGCATATATTTTTAATTAATTCCAAGCGACAGCACTTAGATGTTGCCCAACAATTAGGATAGAAGAGAATGAGACTGCAGGGAAATTTCCTCTAGCAAGCAAGAGTTAACTCTCAATTTGTCATCGCTTTGTGCCACAAGGCGGGGAATTACCACTCGCTGTCTGTGATGTTATTTATTGCAGGATTACAAGCTGCTGCCATTTACAATGTCATGAAAAGTAGAAATCAAGTTTGAAACAAAAAGAAAAGAAGAAAAGAAAAGCAACTAAAAAACAGGAGTAGATAACTGGTGAAAAACTCCAGCATCAACACTGCAGTCATCAACCAAACAAACATCAGAGAAAGAAGTTTCACATCGCTACTGAGGGCCAACCCACACCAAATGTCAGATCACACAACACTCAAGCAAAGCAGTAGCCTGATTTCTTTTAACTGGTGGGTCTTCTAGAGACCAAAGGCTAAACTTAGCGGTTATTAATTGGCCATTAGTGCTGGATGCTTATTCAATTTAAGCCAGTCTGAGAACTTTCTGACAACTCAATACATCAACCAAGCAGCTGTTTCCCTTCTTGGTGTTATGTTATCTATAGAAATAAAGGCTTGTTCTCCCAGTACTGTATTGATTGATTGAAATTACAAAACATATGATTATTTCCATTTTGGTTTTTATAATTTAACCAAGGAACAAATTTTTCTGATCAAATCAATTAGTTGATTTTATCTGTATGTTAATGTGCCATAAATGTTTTGCCATAATTTGTTTTTCTACATATTTGCCTGCAGTAAATTTCAAGAGTTTCACAAAGGCTAATTCTATGGTCAACCCATTTCGTGGCTATGTAGACAGTACATTTTGTGACAATTAATATGATGCAAGCTATCCCCTTATGAGCCTCACAAAGATCATATATTTTGGTCATTTCTTTGGTGACAATACAAAGGTGTCTCATTTTCAAGTAATATAAAAATGTCATTTACATTGCAAATAGGCTCTTCTTAGCATGCATGTTGGCCTTGCATGCCACATGTGATAGTTGGCGTCTTACTGAATTATTAATGAATGTAACATGATGACAAATGACTTTGAAGGGCTTCTCCCTCCCCATCTCTGACCTGGCTGTGTCATCTTGGTTTTCATGGTTAGAAAGACAGACAGGACCATGTAGTCTGATTGATTAATACTGTCAAGTAAACTTCTGCTGTCCCTGCACAGTGTCCGGTCTGAGCTCTGCTGCCATTTCTCACAATCACCAACAGCATGACTGAGTCACTTCACTATGTGTCTCCAATTAAAAGAAAAAAAGCACCATCTTGTTCAGGTTATTTTATATTCTTCCATAATTGAAGAGACCTACTTCTATTTAAAAAACAATACTCTTTGTCAGCAACATAAGAAATCTCTGTGCAGGTTTGTCTCTTCTAGCCAATAAGGAGACCTTTACTTATTCAGTGTACCAACATACCTAAATTATGTTTTCATTTATCTTCACAAAAGGTTCAGTAGGTTTAGTCCATAGCAGTTTAATTAGCTTTGGTTGTGATAACTGGGTAAATTCCATGTACTGGATAAAATTACAGAAAATGTGAAGCTTAAACAAAGAAAACATGGACCCCAAATTACAGGAAATGATAAATAATTCTAGCATAATATGTCTATAAGGCTTGAGCACTAAAGGTGGCCCAAAGGAACTTTATTATTAAATTTATTATTATTATTATTATTATTAATTATGAAAAACATTTAAAAGTCCTAAAAGACTAATTATACTTGTAGTGGTAGCGTAACAGTACCACTCTTGTGCAGGACGTGAAGTTTCTGACTTGTGAAGAAGGAAAAAACTTCACTGGATACAAGAAATTTACCTCAGTTTATTAAAAAAGGTCCAAAAACAAAGTGCTGCATTCCTAAAACTACAGCAACCACTAAACAAAACAAAATATAAACAAATACAAACGTATATTTACTTAAAGTCTGTTTTACGGTCAGAAAAAATGTAGCTCCTCGTCCTGCTACATCTACAAAATATAAGGTGCATACGCTATCTGATGCGATCAGCCGCTCCCCTATCCTAAATGCAGGACATTACAAAGGAGCCAACAAAGTGTATTTAGCTATAAAAGAATAAACTATAAAACTATGCAGATAATAAACAAAAATCCAGAGAAAAAAGATGCATTATTTAACCTCAAAATTATTCTGTTACAACATTATGTATTAAAATAAACATAATGTATGTATGGCTCTAACGATGCTATTTGCATGTCCAGTATAAAATAGTATAATTTACTTGGAATCAAATAAGTGCATTTGCTATTTTAAGTGTAATTATTAAATAAAATATTTAGCATATTATACATTAGTTTTAATTTGCTGTAGAAATCCACTTAGCAATCCATCTTCAGGCAATAACTTTCTTTAATAGTGGGATTGTAGGTTGCATACTTGACCACAGGCTCTTCTTGTCCATTCTGCAAATTCTTTGAGGCATTGTAAACCAGATAACAAGAAACTCAAAAGATGCACAGAAGAAAACCTTCTTTACGAGCTGGGCTTTATTAGCAGAAAGCCGGTAGGAAAGCATGTTTGTTCTGTAGACGCGAAGCTAATAATTGGTGTGTCCAGAAGTGTGCAGGGATGATGCCTCGTAAAGTCCCAGTATCCAGCAAGAGGCAACTGGTGTCTGAGCATTTAAAGGGAACTAAATGGGGAGGCAGTTTTGACATGGTGGTTCAGCAGATGTCCAAGAGACAGACAACAGCTCTTCTCAGTCTGCAGAAAGACGTCTAATTACATTTAAGAAACATGATAGGTGCAACTATATTATATGCATATTTAATGTAATATGCTTGTTGCAGATCTGGTGTTACACTGCTACACAGCCTCACCCATTTCTGTTTATATGGGTCAATCTTCGTCTTTTCAGAGCAGTGAAGTGGGTCTCAATGTTTTTCTTTGTAGTTTATCACAGCATCTGCCTCCTTACTATCTTAAGTCCTTTAATGTATACATTTTTAAAAACCATTATCTGAGCTTCTCCGTTCAACACCTCCTCTCTCGGTTCCATGGTCTGACCCTGCATCTATCCAAACCCAATGACCAGCTGAGTGGATGGCTGTGTGAGCTCCCATCAAACAGCATGCACAACAGAGGTACTCATCCTTCTGCTGTAAATGGTATTGGAATAGTATTGAGATCTGTGTAATTGGATTATGCCAACCTCAGTCCTCTCTTTATTTCATCAGTCACCTCTGTGAAATGAAAATGTACAAGCTTTGAAAATGGTAGTTTTGCCATGCAGCTTATTGGAATGTAGCATGATCTCTGTCTGTAGCTTGTGGCTTCATCTTCCCTTTCAAAAGCTGGAAAATCCCAGCAGCTGCTTGACTGACAACGTAGCCCTGACTAGATTTGACAGGGTACGGGATTTTGTGCAGTCTCTGCTGGTTTTGAAGGGACCCAACTGATCTCAAGCATCTGTGGCAATCATATGGTTTATCACAGAGAGAAGAAAAAGAGGGGATGAGGGCTAAGACCTCCTACACTGGTAGGACTAGTGTACACTATCATACCTGTTTGGCTTTATACACATGACAGTTCAGATGAAGGGCTTTGTTCTCCCCGTCTACTCCGGGTTAAAAGACCTGTCAGACTGACACTTTTGCAGAATAAGTAAAAAAAAGGAGCTTGTTGCACAGAACCCCCCTCTACACACACACACACACACACACACACACACACACACAGTCATGTTGTATTTAAGCATACAACAGATTTTTCTGTGATCAACAAAAATGATCCCAGAAAAATCAGGTAAGTTTCAGTAATTACACTGTTTATCATATCAGTACTAGATTTTTCTTTCTGTAACTGGTAGACAGCAAGTATTTTAAAAGTCATCAAGTCAAGTTACAGACAATAAAATAATACTGTAATTTCCCAGCTCTGCATGTTTAAAGATCAACTAAATATCTTTTTATGGCGGGGAAACTGACTCTACTTGACTTAGTCAAACATCAAACGCAACCAAAAAATACTGTGTGGTTTTTGTGTTTTAACCAAATTAGTAGATGTATTGATAATCATGAATTTATATTTATATATATAT
>JBAMHV010000003.1:17612428-17630962 GCA_037177535.1 Pseudomugil gertrudae | reverse complement strand
TATATATATATATATATATGCATGCACAGGTATTAAATATAGTTTTCTATTGAAAACAAACTTATCCAGCCAGCAAATTACATAGATTTCATTAATGATAATAAAAATAAAAAAATACTTTCCTTATCCCAAAAGGAAATTACAAATGGATGTCATTTGCTGCTGTGAATTCGTTTAAGACTTTTGTTTCTTGAAACATTTTCTACATTTAACCTCATACATTTACATATGACAGAATAGCTTATAAGGTTCCATATATGTATCAGTTTAACTGGCTGTGACACCAGTGTGCTTTATCCACCTACACAGGATGGTCCCTTCTCCAGTGACTGATGCAGATTTATTATTTTAGCCACAATAACACAGCTAGTCTCACTTTCACTCTGTACAGAAAACGGCTTTATTTTCAGAACCAAATCATATTTCTTTACCATTATCTTACCATAATGCTTTTTACATTTTTAAAAAGTAAATACAACTAATAACTAATACTAAGAATAAAGCAAAGATATATAATACTGTAGGATGACAAAGCTTTCTCTTAAATGGGTCTTTACAAGTTCCAGTAACTGCTATCAACCAGACTGCACTTTGGTTAGCCAATACAAAGGCAGCTGGAAGAGGACCAGAATGTAGACAGACAACACATGGCTACTCTTCCCTGACAGGCCTGAAGAGCTTTGAATCCTTTTTGGCTAGAGGCTGGAGATGAGTGACCATCATTGCTGAAGGGCCATAGGCACGTCAGCTTGCTTGAAATTATATTTGAGGGCTTCAGTGCTTGACTCATGCAGGTAAATGGGGCAGCTAAAGAAGAAAAACGCTGTGGCAAATAATCATATCCACTGTTTGAGGCAAACCACTTGTTGACTCTCGTGAAAGAATTAATGCCAGTCATTTTGCCTTAGTGGAAAAATCTGCAAACTGAAATGAGTATGGTTTATGGTTAGTTCATCAAGATAAAAAGTAGGATACGTGGATTCATTGGCCTAAGGTACAAAATGTAGTGTTAAAAATTAGAAAATAAAAGTAACACTGGTCAAAGAGAACAGTTAGAGAACAACAAAGTGTAGGCTTTTTTTATTTTCCACCTTTTTAATGCAGAAATTAAAGAAAACACAGTGACACCCGACATCTTTTTTTGTTAATGTTTATTTAGTATGTGTTTATGAATGATTTTTACATGCAGTTTAAAGTATAAACAACAGTTTAAAGGTCCAGTATTATACTTTTTAAAACATTATTTCATGGGTGTCAAAGGTCCAATGTTGTTCTCTGTGTGTATTACCCCAAATTTACACTTGGTCCTTAATTTCAGTGGTTCAAATGGGAACAGGCTGTTTTTGTGTTTGAACACTTAAATGTCCACGCAGCTGTCGGGGAGGGGATGTGACTTCCGCTGGCACATGCGTGATCATTTCAGCGGGCATGTATAGATAGCTGGCAGGTCAGTGGCATTATCCACTACCAGGATGTGTGGTTTATTTATTAGGTCACAAAGGAAGACATCTAGAATCACATATTAGCTAAAAGGTTGCACAAGCAACTCAGGTGACTGAATTTTTCCCATTTTTGAGCCTCATACACAGATTAGGGGAAAAACAGAAAAACTTTAGAAAGTGACTTTGACATAATATGTGATATTTAGAGATAAAAGAATGAAATATAACATTAACACAAGCATTTAAAGCAACTCAACAAGGTGACGCAAATGGTTTTTTGAGATATATATAAGTAATTAACATTTATTAAATTTGTTCTTTTTTCTGTCAACATTAGAAGTCGTGATGTGAAGTAAGTAAACTTCCTAAATACTCTGTCGGAAAATATTCATATTTCAGCTCATTTACTATGTTCAGTTTTACTGAAGAGGCTTGGCTGCTTAATAAACAACTGATACAGTCTGATCTAGGGTCAGTTAGACCTTGCTGACCCAGGCTCTATCTGATACACATTGAGTTTCTCCAGATGACCAGAGAACATCTTAACTCATGAAGGATAAGGTGGTTATGTAAGACATGCGTTTCTATCGTAGAGGCATTGTTAGGATGACTAAGCGTAAAAGTGTAATCTCGTCCTTCCAAGATACTGTGGATTGATGACGGCATTTAACTGATTATTTTACAGCTGGTCAGTGTATTGCTGGAATACCTCCTGTCTGCTGCATGCGGACTCTGGACGGATTGCACTCTGCTTTATTCTCTGTCTTAATAAACGTATCATTTTCCACTTCAGCACCAGACTCCTCGTTTTTGATAGACTTTTTAACTCTACACCTCAATTAATAATTAAGTCATAATTATTGTCCATAGTAAATATAATTTACTATTGAACCAGTTGTTGCAGTGTACATCCTGCAAGTTTGCAGGGAATAAATATTGATAAATTTATTATTAACGTAATTATTTGAATGTATGCTTATAATTCTGGTATTTTTTTCCACTAAAATATTAAGGGCATGGCCATTCATATTACATAGACGAGTCAGCACAAAGCAATATTTTAATGTGTAAAAATATAAAACAGAAAAACCATGTGAATGTGACAGCTGTGTGGAGTCCATCCTTATTATGTGAAAAGGAACAATAAGTCATGAATGTGAGTTGCTGTGGAGCAAATTAGCAGTGTTAATCAGTTATGCTGTTGGCTCCAAGCTTTGACGCTCAAACAGCTTTGTGTGTAGGCCTGTCATTCTCACAGGAAAAGAAGAGAGGTGGCTCTGCAGAGCGCCACTGATGGCCAACCAAACCTTCTGCTGTTGACGCTCACGCAGGACATGACAGAACTCTGCCAATCGCAACCAATATGCTGTCTCTGGCAGCCAGGACATCAAACACACACACACAATCTCGCACATAGTGAAATATGCAAATGGACATTTGCACAAACTCGCATTAACTTTCTCTGTACAGTCCGTACACGTCACACAAATGCACGTCCCTCATTAGTCGTGTTGACTGGTTTCAGTGTGCCAAAGCCTTAGCGTCACTGTAAACACACAGATGGTGAGACAGAGGATGGCGAGACTCCAGAAAGTTTCTGTTGAAAGTGGTATGCAGATTTAACTGGCTCAAAATACTCATCAACAAGGTTCTCTGCTTTGCAAGTTAAGTCCCCCACTCTCGGCTTAAGTAACATTGTAAAAGGAAAAATCATGTTAATGCTGCATAAAAGTTTAATAGAAGCTTGAAGCTGCACACACAAAGGGAGAATATGAAAACAGTAAGACTGGAAACAAAATTATTTCTGTCTGCTTTGGCTTTTTAAAGACTTGTTTGTTGACTTTTTTACTATGTACAATTTTTTTTTTTTTTAATGTTGAGGATGTTGCCCCTTTGACTATGTCTAAGAGAGGACTGCTTATCTCACAGTAAAGTCAGCCACAATAGGGTATGTCTGGCTGCAGCATGCAAAAGTTGACAGAGACAGATGCCACATCATTAAGGAATATTAGTGGGCTCTGCTGAGCAGACCCAGCTACCATGAGCCCCAGGAAGAGCTCAATAAAAGAGAATTCATAGGGAGCCCACAGCCCCTCAGAAGAGCTCAATAAGACACAACATACCAAAGGATACTCTTAGCTCAATATGGCCAGAAGGCTCCAGAGGAGTCCAGGCAGATGCATTAAAAGGAGAAACATTGACTCTTACTGTCACACTAGTTTCCCAGGGAGGTTTTCTGCCAAATGAAATAGAATACAAAAGATAAACAAATAAAAAAAACACACTCTTAGAATGAGTGTCTGCTGGGAAAAACATGTATAATTTATCTGTCACCAGTTTGATAAAATAAACACCTGCTGATTGTACACGAGGGCTTGCTTCATAAAAAGCACACCAGCACCAGATAACTTCAATGTAAGTGAAGAAAAGAAAAATAAAAACTTTGAAGAACTAAATTTTATTGTTGATTTCCTTTAAAATGAATGGACTTTATCAAAAGAATTACAAGATGCTCAGGCGAAACAGAAGTCTGTAACCCATAGATTTCAATTATAACTTGTGTTCCACAAGTGCAAGTCCAGCCTTTCAAACAGATATATAAATGCATATATATTTTCTATCATGCAGAATTAAATAAAATGAGGAAGCTGCTAAACATTTACCACAAACGCTGTTCATGAAGTGAACATCCAAATCTCAGAGTTTGGAGTAAATCAGAAACCATGGCAGGAAAATGCTTCCAGTCAATGTACAGTAAGTGTCCGGTCATAGATACTCGGTGTACAAAGGCACACAGAGTATCTATGACCTTGCAGCCTTTTCATCTCTTCTGTTATACTGAAAAATTAGCTAGTTACGGAAAAAAAGCCAGAGAAAAATGTCAAGACAACTCCAAATCCTAGTCTGATGCTGTGCTGAGGGGTAGGGTAAACACAGGAATGAGGATCTGAGCATATTACACCGACAAAGACAGAAAATGCCATTCCTTAGTTTCAGAACTCACACAGAACAACTCAGTATGCCGGTGTTAACACAAAGTCACTCAGAGCAGATTCCATCCTGGGCAATGATCCCAGGAAACAAAGGCTGGGCTAAATATTTACATGGAGCCCATGGGGAGTTTGAGATTAGAAAAGAGAAGATGAAACTGGGGGAGAAGGGAAGGATTGGATTCTCTAACATTATCACAGGGACTGTCAACCTGCAACACAAACAGGTCACAACAAAGGAAAACATTATTGGCTTGCACAAAGCCAGAACCACAAACAAGCAAACAAATGCCCCACAGAGACAGGACTTTACATATGCTCAACTGCATCTAATCTCCAACCTGAAAAATCCCATTCAGTAGCAGGTACTATATTCAAATGTCAGAGTATTTAAACTTGCTGTCAGTTTACTGTTTCTCATTGTGCTTCATTTTATCTTTTTTGTATAAAGAACGCTGCGATTATCATCTCAACCGAAGCTTCTGTACAGTACGCCACGAGTTACGGGATCTAAAGGCCCCTTAAAATGGTTGTAAATCCTGTTTAGTGACTTAGATCTCTAATAAAAGTGGTCCTGCTTAAATGGCAAATTAAGATCTTTAGTACAGCAGTCACTGAACTGTTTCACATCACAGTTTATCTATTTCTGTTATCAAACAGACAGATAAAATAAATGACTTCAAGCAATTAAAGCATGCCAATATAACAGCACGGGGGTGCGTTCGCAATGCCAAGCCACAGACGGGGTAAACTAACAGGCAAACATGACCAGCTGGATAGATGGAGCCCCCAGTGATCTTTCAACTACCCAGAATTGTATCTATTTATTAATTATCCCTGTCAGCCCAACCAAAGGGTCGTGCAGAAGCTGTGTGTAATTCCAGACCTGCCCCAAGAAAGCCATCCAGCCAGTTGGCAACTATGAGACAGAGAGATTCACAGTAAGTGACTTGTTAGAGCGAAGAAGGACGAAGGTAAATGTGGGGCACCGGCTCCTCGCCTCCCCTCCATCCTCCTTCAGTCAAGGTATTTGTCTTTCAGACAGAGATAAACTGTAGCCTTTTTATTAACTTGCTGATGGTCGGGAATTGTTTTTCCCATCCAGTAGGTTTTCTCAAATAGACAGAGGCAAAAATATTCTCTCAATAATTCTTCCAGCCACAGTTTCTCTTATTTTCTTGACTTCCTTAACCCCCCCTGCCCACTTACACCCCCTATTCAATATTTTATATAACACTAAAACTGCCTGCACGTTGTCCCAGTAATGTCTGTGTCAGGAGCTGCTGTATATCAAACGCACAATAATCCGCATCCCATCTCACACTCCATCGCATTAACCCACAGCAATAGCAACAAAACATGGGATAAATGCGTGCTCGTATATGTGCGCGAGTGTGTGAGAGCGTGTGTGTGGGTGCACATGAGCATTATGTTTTGGATAATGGGTGTTGCCAAAGTTAGCCTCAAAAAGATTTGATTTAATGTGTGAAACCCTGCACATTTAATTTGGTTCTTTGCACAAATTTGTGATTGCATGGATGTGTTGCTAAGTCTATCTGCATATATGTGTGTGTGTGTGTTTGATTAGGTCATAGAAGTCCTGCTGAGGAAACAGACCCTCAGGGGGGCTTCTTGCTCTGTAACATCATCTTTACCTGACAAATTGCTGTCACTTGCACACAAAAACTGTCCATCAGTCCAACTATGAGCTTCATATACTGTATCTAACTATTGATACAAGTGGGTCTATGCATCGTTTCATGCCATCCTTCAGTAGAAGTTCATGCGGTGCATCCTCAAAGGCAGTATTAAAGCAAAGATGGCAGTTGTTGTTCATTATGCTGTTGAATAATCACTGTTCAATTGTATTATTTTGGGTTTGCACTTTATTGTTCATCATGATGTTTTTCTTAGGTCATCTGTGTAAAAAGTAAAGACTACTGCTCTTTCACGCCCTCTGCCCGTCGCTGGGATATCCGTCACATCTTGTTTTGGTTTTTTTTGCCTGATCTCTCTAACATGACATGAACTATTGAACTTCACATTTCTGACCAAAACTGCCAACTATAAGCAAATACATTTTGGCCTCAAGTGTTTTTTTTTTCCAGTTTCTACTAAGAAAAACTACATGTAATAAAAATGTTATGTCTCTCCGGTAATCTCACTGCTGCTGTCAGTTTTAAAAATAAGTTCTGTATTTCTCCTCTGCTGTGTTTGCCCTCATTAAACATCAGTAAACAAGAAACAAAAATTCAGGAGGCAACTTCTATAGCCAGAGACGAGCATAGTATAACATGAGGGTTAAGGCTTTATGGAGGTATATGACATCAAAAAGGTGTTGTATAGATTAAATAAATGGAAATATTGTACTTGAATGCAAAGCCGTGGCAGCTCATCAGTACACTGCAAAACAAAAGTTTACTTTCATACAAACTATTTGAAATTAGCTGGTTTAGGATGTTCATTTTAAGTATACAAACAAAATTACTGTTTTTCAGAACATTTTTCTCTTATTTTAATCAGTCTGAGTAGCATTTAGTCAGCAGAGTTGGCTGTATTTGTTTTTTTAACCTGAAACAGTGTATAGAGCAGTTTGCCGTGGTCTTGAAAAGGCCAAAAGAAATCACGAAGCACAAAACTCCATAACTGACCGATTCAATCAAACTACTTTTATTTATTTCAGCCACTAAATGAAACCAGAGTTTTTATGTTTTTGGAAGATTCCAACATCCAGAGCACAAAGCTGGGAAGTAAACTCACCGGCCTATATGACATGCATCATTACAAAATAAATACCTTTAAGCACATTTGTTTAGTAAAAACAGGCTGGAGACGGTTGCTAAAGTTGCAAGCACATTCATACCATCAATGACGTTCCTTAAATCAAGTGCAGCTTGTTTGGAGAGTTGGGTTTCACATGTGACTTTGCAGGCCCAGCACACACCTGAGTGACAGTTACTATGACAGCCATTTTCTTCTTGGCTGACTTATCTCTGTCTTACCACAGGCAGAACAGAGTATAGAGGAAGGAATCCAAAGACAATTTAAACTCAGTGCAGATTACATTTCAAACCTCCCAGACTGAATATTTAACCCTCTTGCCTTTCGATAAGCGATATGGGGATTTTCACTGACTCAGGAAGTTAATTTAACCTCCCCTCTGAGAGGCGAGGCTGTCGAAACATCCTATAGGCTTGCCCTTGGTGATGGCCAAAGCTCTTCCTCCTTCTTCCCCCACTGTGTGCTGCTAACACTGACTGTAGGGACTGATAGAGTGGCTCCATGCTATGTCATTACATGGAAAGCACAGTCTAATTACACACATACCCCCGACCCCCCCTTCCTGTAACCTGCCAACAGGGTCACTGCTCTTAAGAGTGACAGAATTTACGGAACAACTATACAAACCTTGGTTTGAAGATAAAAAGTGTTGGGAATGTTTTCTGCCTGATATGTGTATCTCTTTGTGAGGAGGGGTGCACCTTTAACAACCTTCCATATCTGCCCCTGTTGAGCGATGTCCGAGTCGTCTCTGTCCCGAGCTTTCCCCTGAATACTCTTTACAGCCCGTCTAGCGGTCCGAAGAGGTTTGCAGCGACTAGACAAGCTCTGGGTGATGGGAAGATAGTTCTCCATACTGAACATCACAGGGCTGCTTTTTCAGCATTCCAATTTGTGTCAAACGGGTTGTTTCCATGGAAACATAGCACTTAATGGCCTATAACAGAAACGACCTGCGAGGACAAAAAAAAGGGAGTTGAGAACAAGAATGAAAGACACTGACAGAGAAAGATGGAGAGAGAAAGACAGGGATCTTGTGGAACAAAAGAAGCAATTTAGTATCGGAGGACTGCGTGAAGCCTGATTATGTCGTCAGTGTAAATGATCATTAATTTCCTTCTGTCCAGCTGGTGCAGATTAATGTCTACACATTCTGCACCGGAGCTGGAGAGCCAGCTTAACCATTTCACTGGGCACCTCTGCAACAGCATCTGTGGCCTCAATAAAATTCTGACATTTGACCGCAGAGGCTCTCATAAATGGACAAAGGATGGAAAAAAAGAAGAAAAGAATATACGTGCTTCACAGAAACAAATAGCACAAACAACTGCAATTATTCAGGTGAACAGTTACACCCTAATTTCTCCCACAAACGTACACATTTATATTCTTAGAACGGTTAGCCGACAGCAAAACAGCAAAAAGGGTATTCATTTGAGTTATTAAACTGATGACCAGAAAACCTTTCAGCTTCCAATAATTTGTACAGTAATGCAACAAGTTAGTTCAAAGGTAAACCCTATTAAATTTATATTATTGATCTAAATACATTTTTTCAAATAGACCTTAAATTATGTCTTCTTGTGGTTATATTTTATTATATTCAAACACTGGACCTGTTAAATCACTAAAACGCTCAATCCAGGTATTACAGATGGGTTTTAAAGACAGAAAAAAGCAAACAGTGCAAACATACATCGATTATCTGCTGAGCTAAGTCTGTGGGATGATCTCACACATATGGACCACTGTACTGTGTGAGTATTAAATGACCACAATTTCACTTCTCTTTGCAAGCTGGGCTCATTATTTATAAAGGAAGCAATCACACACCCATTAAACCTGCAAATACAAAACCAGAGCTCAACAGACATGTCATATGGATCAGGTTCATCACAGAAAGCATTCAGAACCTCTATGAGACAAAACACAAGCCAAAAACATTTTCCTTTTGAAATGTTGATGTACTAAACTCCATCATGCTGCAGATTGATAAAAACCATCTCAGTGTTCAAAATAGTAAGCAGGGCAGTTACTAATTATTAAAATACAGGGTCATCACTTTAACTGGTTGCAATCTGCTGCACACAACAAAGCATGCATGTTCCATTTGCTTTAAGCAACGAGTCTCTTTAATAAAATGCTCATAAAGGAGGATGAAAAAGACCTTTTAGTGACTAAATAATTGTCTTTGTATTCAAACACTTGATCTTTATTTTTTTAACTCTGAATCAGACACAGCACATGATTCCTGAGCTGCATCCAGACAGGACCGTATTTAGTAACCATTCACAATAAGCTCAGGCAAGATTTTTCACACGATTATGAGCACTTTTATTTTGCAGATCTGACGGAATTCCCTGGAATTTTATTCCTGACACAGATGTAACTTTTTACCAAATTAAACACATTTTAATGGATTTAATTAAGAATTCTAAGCAAAGCCAGTCCAAAAACATTATGTTAGTTTAAAGTGTGATGTTCTGTCTTAATTGGCAGCCTTTGTGTCCAGTGGTGGTAAATGGAACTTTTTTTTTTATTATTTAATGATACTGATCATGATTCAGGCTGCACGTTGGAGCAGTTGGTTAGCACTGTGGCCTCACAGCAAGAAGGTTGCCGGTTCGAGCCTCGGCTGGGGCGGGGATCAAACCGGGATCCTTTCTGTGTGGAGTTTGCATGTTCTCCCCGTGTTAGCGTGGGTTCTCCCCGTGTTAGCGTGGGTTCTCTCCGGGTTCTCCAGCTTCCTCCCACAGTCCAAAAACATGCACCTTGGGGATAGGCTGATTGGAGACTAAATTGCCCATAGCAGTGAGTGTGAGTGTGCATGGTTGTTTGTCTGTGTGTGTTGGCCCTGTGATGGACTGGCCTGTCCAGGGTGTACCCCGCCTCTCGCCTGTTGTGAGCTGGGATTGGCTCCAGCCCCCCGCGACCCTGTTCAGGGACAAAGCGGTAGAATGGATGGATACTGATCATTTTGGAAAAACATTTTTACTTGGAAACAAGTAATAATTCATCATTTTTGTCATGACAGTAGTTTGGTTTTCCATTCATGTAAGATCCCGGTCATGCTTTTTTTTTTTCTTCTTCTGGTAAAAAAAAAGTGCTAAAAATGAACCAATTATTCTAAATTCTCTGGCATTATACATACACTATTATATATATATCGATGTATTAAAATATCCTTCAAAACTACTGTATAAATGTTGGAGTCAATATTTTCATGCATTAAAAAAACTCCAGTAAACTCTGTTAAACGAGAAAAACTAATAATGGTATTACATTTAGGAACTATTTTATTTTGAACCAGCGACCTGGACTCAAGCAACAACTATTATTATTACCCCCCCCCCCAAAAAAAAAGGTTTGTTTTATCTGTCTGTTAGCAACTGCAGATTTTTGTGATTTTTTTTTTCTAACTTCATAAAATTGAGGGAGTACTCTGGAAGGATTTTTTTTAAAGTTTTATTCACAATATGAGTGGAAATGAGTTGCTTGGTTGATGTCTGCGCTCCAAGTAATCAAGAAATAAATTTTTAAATATGTGCACAGCACTCATAAATACATTGGCGTGTTAACCAATTGTGAATATGGCTTTAAATATTGAGCATTTTTCCTGTGTGTTCAGCTCAATAAAGCTCATTTATTATCACCTACAAAAGATTTTTAAGCTCTTCTGAACTAACCTGTCAAAGACTCCTTCAGTACCCTAATCTATACTGTCCACTTGCAAGTCACTTTGGACAGAAGCATCTGCTGAATCAATGTAATGATGCAGAAATGAGAAGCAAAAGATCCCACCTGAATTGAGGGATATCTCTCTTTATGGGGAAATGAAACTTTTTTACTAAGTGTACAACTGAGCTCTCTTTATCACTCAACCTTTAAGAAGGGTGTCTACCTTCCCATTTTTACCCAAGTGTTTCCATTAAATGTGCCTTTGCATTATGGAAAAGTGTCTTCCTGCTTCTCTGTCTTCACATTAACTGTGCCACTCATTTGGCATACAAGATTCAACCAGTTTCTTTTTTACTTTTACTCAGTCACTCAGTCAAATAAAGATTGAATATGCACATTCTTCGAATGAAAACTAAGAGGGTGGAATTAACAAAAAGTAAAAAGAAATGATAAAAACCACTATGAAGGACAATAACTGATGACTAGAACACTGAAGAAATAATAATACAGATTTTACTTAGTAGTAAGTTGGATCCACTTGGGCATAAAAGCCTTTGTACATAAAAAAATTCAATCGCTTTGGGTTTTTTTTGTTGTTTTGTTATTTTTTTCCTGATAATAATGACATTATACCAGAAACCTTTCATTTCATGAGCCAACACTTCTTGCCATTTTTTCCAACAAAAACTCAATTTCAGGAACAGTATCTGGAACAAGGAGTTTAGAAAGGTAGAGAGACAGCTTCAGCCCACAAACGTGGTGTAGCAAGAATAAAACAACATTCAAGAAAGAGAGTTGTCGATCAGCATTTGCACAAAGAGTTACTGTGCAGCAATCAATGCCTTGAACGCATGGGCTGCTCTTTGAAAAGCTCTACAAACACTATTAAAATAGAGATCAATGCAGGGCCTTACTTGCAGTGTTATCATACAACACAGACACACATGTGTCCTAGCAAGTGCTTTGTACAGAAAAACCAAACAAAAACACTTTTAACATAGCCTCTTTGGATGAAGGCTAGACCCTGAGTAAATGTATGTCACTCCTTTCATTTTGCTTTGAGACATTTTAAATAACCTTGAAATAATAAAAAAGAACAATTTTCACACAAGACTGACATGTCATAAAAGGTTTTATTTAATTTCAATGCCAATATGAAACAGAGGCTGCCGAAACATCCCTTAGAGTCAAGAATTATCTAATTCACCCTGCTAAAATTAGGTGGAAAAAGAAAGTATATTCAAAACTAGGTGAGTAAATTAGATATAATTACTTACAGAGTTATAACATTCAGGTATATCTTGTTGGTTTAAGGAAAAAGCTTCAACCAGCGTGACATGAAGCTATTAATGAAATTTTCCCAGTTTCTTGAATTATGTCTAAATAATATGCTCCACATTTTTTTGGCAGAAACATAAGAGGCTGAGGGACTATGGACCAGCCTGAGTGATGGCAGCAAGGAACGATCCTCTTATGAGCTAAAATGTTTACGCTTTGATGCACAAACTTGCAAAGCTGAAGTACAAAGGAAAATGTTTCATAAAATTCTTCAAGCTGTAAGTTTCAATTTCTACTTTAGTTGATCTGTCACTGTGGCTTCTTTATATTTGTGAGGAAAAAGGCCAACACAAGAGTCTGGCCAAAATACATATACCTGCTTTGCATATTTTCATCTTCAATATCAGTCCCACACAGCAAGAAAATGGGAGGCAGAATGTGGTCATTCAAACACAATGACAACCCATTTTGTGTAAACCATTACATGTTTCAGTTGGTCTATAGATGCAGGCTAATTTGCATTTAAAAATGATTCAAACTGCATCTCCATATGTTCATTGTGACAATCAAGAAAAGATGACTACCAGCATTTTTATGTCTTTAAATGTTTTCTTTTACTGCAGTTTCCTTCACTGTGAATTAAAACTATGTTGTGCTGTAACTATGTTATTGACATGGATATACTGTATATCATAGACTGAATATAAAAAGATACATAGAACCTCTGTGACATCGCCCATAGGTTTATGAAGAGCTGAATGCTTGGTGGGCAGTTCCCTCCATTGTTATCATATCAGCATCATCAACGCTGTCGCTACAGCAAATACAAACATTTGCAAAGACATGGAGCTGAGATAGAAAGGGTGAGCGTTTGGGTGGTTGATTGACATCCATCAAACTTTAAAGAGTTAAATGAGCTAACCTGGAGCTAACCTGGAGCTAACCAGGAGCTAACTGGGTAGGCAGGCTAAGGCTCACAGACACAGTTAGCAGGCTAAAACCTAATGCTATGTTACACTCTGCCTACTTGCTGCCTGATATCAGATACTCGTCAATCAAAATGACTTGCCTCTAATTGTAAGGATTCCAAGATAAAATAAAATTTAAATGGATGAGTTATAAAAAAAATACCTTTTGTCATGTGTGGATAAGGGTGAGCTGCAATTTTTTGCACAGGCTTCACTTTTAACTATCAGAGATGATTGTTGATATACACACTGCATGCCCATAAAAACAAAAAAGAAAGCTACCTGGATTTACCTAATGATATAGGAACAAGTCCCTAATAAATAACTGATGCATGGATAGTTATGGCAACAAGCTATTTAACACCAGATGCTTCTCATTTTATAAATAACACTGGCAAAAAAACATATCTCATGGTTGTGAAGCAGCAAAGAAGCAGAGGAAAATGCAGAAACTCTTGAAATCATGAAAATTTTATTAATCATGCATTAATTATCACTGATTCTGTTAATTCTGGACAGAATTTCTATGTGCAGCCGAGGTGTTGATCCAGTTCGGTAGCTTCAGAATTGGATCTCAGCTTTTTGCCGATGATGTGATTATGTATTATGTAGCATCTCCAAATCTGAGACCATGGTCCTCAGCTGGAAAAGGGTGGAGTGTCCCTTAAGGTTTGGGGATGAGGTCCTGCCCCAAGTGGAGGAGTTCAGGTATCTCAGGGTCTTGTTCACAGGTGAGGGAAGGATGGCGCGTGAGATTAACAGGTGGATCGGTGCGTCGGTCTGTTGTAGTGAAGAAGAAGCAGAGTCCAAGGCAAAGCTCTCGATTTACCAGTCGCTCTATGTTCCTACCCTCACCTATGGTCACAAGCTCTGGGTTGTGACCAAAAGAATAAGATTGCAAATACAGGCAGCTGAAATGAGTTTTCTCCGCAGGGTAGCCGGTATCTCCCTTAGAGATAGGGTGAGAAGCTCGACCATCCAGGAAGAGCTCAGAATAGAGTTACTGCTCCTCCACATGGAGAGGAGCCAGATTAGGTGGCTCTGGCATCTGGTTAGGATGCCTCCTGGACGCCTCCCTGATGAGGTGTTCCAGGCATGTCCCTGCAGGGATAGACCCAGGACAGGCTGGAGAGATTATAGGCACTTTTCCACTAGTACCTACTCTACCCGGCCTTACACGATTATACCCAGAAACAGAGCTCTTCCATTAGGATTTGTCAAACTGTGCAGTTACATTTTCCGTACCTACTTTGTTGTGGTTCCAAGCGTGTCGGGCCGTGCGGGTAGCATGACGTCCGCAGGCTGGCGTCCATTGATTGATCGGATGTGATCCAGGGTGTTTCATCTTGCCTTCAAATGACTTCTCTTAATTTGTTCCATGAGTCTTATTTCCCTTTAAGACTTCGGTAAAAAGTTACCTGGAAGTCTTCTATCCTCTATCTTGTCGGTCTTCTTCTATGGTATTCGTCTTCTTCTGTGGTGTTCTGCAGACTCCGCGCAAAGTGTCTGGAAAGTCGCATTGTGCGGGGGACCCCTCCCACATTAGAGGATGGTGACTTATAATGGAAAAGCAGTAGAGTAGAATATAGTACTGCCCGGGCCGGTAGAGTAGTGTTGCGTAGGTACTAATAAGCATCCATCCATCCATTTTCTACCGCTTGACCCCAGAGCGGAGTCGCGGGAGCCAATGCTGGAGCCAATCCCAGCTGTCGACGGGCGAGAGGTGGGGGTACACCCTGGACAGGTCGCCAGTCCATCCAGGGTCAACACAGATAGACAGACAACCATGCACACACACATTCATTCCTATGGGCAATTTTTAGAGTCTCCAATCAGCCAATCAGGAAGCCGGAGTACCCGGAGAGATCCTAACGCTAAAACGGGGAGAACATGCAAACTCCACACAGAAAGGATCCTGGTTGGAGCCCCGCTCACACCGGGGATCGAACCGGCAACCTTCTTGCTGTGAGGCCACAGTGCTAACCAGCTGCGCCACCCTAATGGAAAAGCAGTCGAGTAGAATATAGTACTGTCCGGGCCAGTAGAGTAGTGTTACGTAGGTACTAATGGAAAAGCACCTTATGTCTCTCGGCTGGCCTGGGAATACCTCTGGATTTCCCCCGATGAGCTGGTAAATGTGGCTAGGGAGAGAGAAATCTGGGCCTCTTTCCTTAGGCTGCTGCCCCCGTAACCCGACTCCAGACAAGCAGAAGAAAATGAATGGATAGATTTATCAATTTATCAAAACTGGAAGGATAGTAAACAACCATCATCATTAAGGAAGAAATGTGGTCGGAGAAAACTCCGAATGATCACTATCAGGGGTCACCTAAATATTTTGTGAAATGACATTGAAGAAAAACAACAATAGAACTAAGCACTATGTTTAATAGTGAAACTAAGCTTTTCTATGCACACAATGTGAGGGAAGCTAATAGGATTTAGGACTGAACAGTTGTGTAACCATAAAACCACAAATGTATTAGGTAAACCACAAAAAAAGTCTTGAGTTTGCTTCGGAGCCCAAACTTGGACTTCAGCAATGTAAGAAGTTCATGTGATCTAATAAGTATATGAACCCTTTTCTAGAGTAATATCTGTGTCTAGTGTGTCTAGTGCCTATTGTTCAAGCTTGTGGGTGCAGTGCTACAATTTGGGGTTACTAGTTGGTCAAGTCTACGTTCAGTAAGATTATGAGGTCAGCAGACTGCCGGAATATACTGAATGACGAGGCTTTTTGCCCTTGGATTACTTTTTTTCTGATGGCACGGGCATATTCCAAAATGTCAATGCCAGAATTCATCAAGCTCAGATTTAAAACAGTTATTCAGGGAGCAAGAGATGTCATTTTCACACATGGATTGGGCCCCATAGAGTCCAGCCCTTAACTCCACTGAGATTCTTTGGGATGTGTGAGAAATAAAGCAACTCTGAATGGAAACAAATGTTGTGACATTGCAGAAGTTTATCAAAACGATACCACAGCGAATGTATGCCATAATCAAAGCTAAAGGCTTAGGTATGCGACCTGTTGTTGACCAGACCTTGTGTAATGATATAAGAGCTCAGATGGTGTAACCCCTCACTTTACTAGTCATGTGTAAACTCGTTTCTCAGGCCAATAATTTCAACTTTTACAAAATCTAAAACCTAACAAACCTTTTCAGGAAATATTTCACTTTATTGTTGTTTGTTTTAGTTTGAATTGGCTGTAAAAAAAAAAAGAGTTATTAGTGTTTGATAGTGGAGGTTGGGGCTAAAAGGCTATTTTAAAATGCATTACGATGCAGGCAATGGTAATTCAAAATTGAGGTTTAAAAATCAGCTGTAGAAGAATACATTTTCCTTAAGTGTTACTTATTAACAAAATGTTAAGGAAGGCAAAAAGGTGAACTCAATATAGTAGGCGTGCATCAGCTTGACAGTTTGTAGCACACATAACAGAGATGATGGCTGAGCGTAAAATCTGACCGCTTTTATTGACATTACAAGCTAGTGTATGGTAAAAGTAAAACTTCTATAAGGGGCCTTGTTTGCTTGAAACTCTTCTTTATTTAGCAAAAGGTGAATGTGAACTCTGGTCTGCCTAAAAATGTAGCTCTAGATTTATTTCAAATAAACCAAAATACAGGAAACAAGGTACAGCATAAAAGGTATTGTGTGAAAAAATAAGCAAAACATACTCGCATGTAGGACGATAGGTGGCTCCGGCTGGGAAAATGGCTCACAGTCAGACATGGAATGAGATAAAGATAAAGGCTCTGGTACATATATGGACAAAAATGCTATGATTTTGATGCAGCGCCATGTTTTGTTATTATGTGGTGGAAACAGAAGTTGTCCTGTAATAAAAATAATAATAATTATATATATATATATATATTCACACTTTGTGAAACATTCAAATTCATAGACTGTTTCCAGTTTGTAAAAAGCTAAGGTCTGGTATTGAACTGGTCACTTCTACATCAGCAATAACCTTTAGCAGCTTTAAAGGTTTACACAAAGAAAGCAACCTGCAGCATCTAAAATCATCTGTCAACAAATGTTCCCAGCTAAACAGATAATAATGGTAAAAATTATAAGTAATGCATTTCTTCTACTGTTCTGCATCGAGTTATATTAGAATCTACCATATTCGTAGAAAGAAGTGTGCAAAGAGTGCAATTGACCTTAGACTTGGCTGTCAGCTCACACAAAGCCTTACAGTTGAGTCACAGAGAGAGCTGTGACTAAAAGTTGCTAATTTGAGTGCAGCAGTCTACTAGATACAGAAAAGCTCTGAGTTAGACAAAGGCCTGAAAGAAGAGTTGAGCGTATCTTAATGGTAGGGGAACCATAAATGCAAGTAAATAACAGACATCACTTGCATTGCATTTGCACTGCATCTAGTGAATGCAGTCATGGTTATGGTATAGAATTTCACTGGTTTAACTTGAACAGAGTGAACCTGGTCCACAGATCAGCTTATGTTTCGACTTGCTAGTGTTGAGGTGCAAAGAGAAGTCCCAGTAGAAGGCTACACATCAAACAGTGAATTTAGCATTGTAGACTTTATGTCAGTGACAGATAACATCGTTTACAACCCCACGAGACCAGAATGCACACACCCTTGAGCCACCTTCAGCTGCAAAATTGCTACAAAAATACATCACAGTGGTGAACAAAAGGATTTCACTGCCAGTGTTCATATTGTATGTCTCCCTCTTGATCATATGACTGTGACTGATTATTTCCTCATGCACACAACCATAGAGCTAAGATCCACACACACACACACATGCCTCACCATGGCTTTCCTATGTATTGTATTATGAGGCTCAATCAGTCCTGGATGGACTATTTATCCTTCTCATTTTACGCTAAATCCTGTTCTATACAAATAGCTTTATCCCTTTGCTTGCTGTGCAGACCCAACTACAAACATGCACGCACACACACACACACATACATACACAATCTGAAAATGCACCCAGGTTGTTTCAGCTGAGTGCAAATAAATAATTCATATGAAGAAAATTTACAACAAGCCTTCATTATGAGCATGGACAAATGCTTGTTTCAGTATGGTAGAATATGAGACCGACTTAACTAAAATGCCACCCTATGAGCAATGGCTCATTACCATTTTATTGGCACACAGAAATAAATTAAGCCAGAAATCACCTTGAAATTAACACTGCAAAGCAGTAACAGTTTGGTCTACCATTGCAAAATGCTCAGTATGAGCACATGAGAAAAATCAAATTGAAAGCATCGAGTAAAAGGCTTTGACCAAACTTACAGTGTGTAGCATATATATATATATATATATATATATATATATATATATAAAAATGACTGTTTATATCTAGTGTCAACCTTAGCAATTTAATATTAATATGAGCTAGGAGAAAG
>JBAMHV010000003.1:17590111-17612328 GCA_037177535.1 Pseudomugil gertrudae | reverse complement strand
ATATATATATATATATATATATATAAAAATGACTGTTTATATCTAGTGTCAAACTTAGCAATTTAATATTAATATGAGCTAGGAGAAAGAGACTCCATCCAACTCTTGATATATTTATAAAGTAATGTGGGTCTGTAATAGTATGAGCATCCAATAAGTAAGATTGTCATCTGAGCTTACTGAATCAGGAGGTGTGGAAATGTCTTCCAACTGGTGTCCTTCATATGAGTTCTCCATTGATTTAGGTCTATAAACAAGTTGGTGACATGCTTAAAACTACTGGATCAAGTGTGAAAGTGGTTATGACTTGCAATGTCTTTGTGTGCTGCTGTTAAAGAACAAACTGTAAATATCCAACACAGACTGTAATTGCAGCCCACCAGGGTTACGTAATGTTATATCATCCATTGTGTGTTCTTTGGCAAAGCTCTCTCTTGAATAGCATATGTGAAACAGTATGTGGGTGCACATGGGAAAAGCATAACCACACATATTCTACTTATGAAAGACCAAAAAAATTTCAACAAATCTAAAATGTTTTAAAAATCATTGTAGTTCTCTACTAGTTTCTAGTGGTTTAGTATTAGTACGTTGATTTTTATGTGTGTGTGTACACACTAAGGGGAGGGGTGGAAGCATATGTGATATACGTAGGTGTAGTGGTCTTATACAAAGTTAAATTTAGCCATCATAGACACTAAAAGGTATGTAAAGTAACCATGAGAAAGACCTTATGTTGTAGCACTTAATGCAGTGTACATGTGTGGGTGCTTGTACTGTAACAGGACGAGGTGAGGTCCCAGTGAAAAAAACATCTACAGGTGACAACAGAGTTAGGACTGACTGTGTGTGTGTGTGTGTGTGTGTGTGTGTGTGCGTGTGTGTGTTTGTTTTTACAGCTGGACCAATGCAAAAACGTTTTCTGAACTTAAAATGCCATCTTGCTGTGCTGTAGGATTTACAAATTGAGGTAAAGACATTCACTGGCGACCTGTCCAGGGTGTACCCCGCCTCTCGCCCGTTGACAGCTGGGATTGGCTCCAGCCCCCCGCGACCCCGCTCTGGGATTAAGCGGTAGAAAATGGATGGATGGATGGTAAAGACATTCTACATCATTGTTTTTGCTCTATACCAGCAGCAGGTATCCATAAAAAAAATAGACGGGTTAACTGGATGAAGGCCAAAATAAAAAAAATGTTTCCAAATATCTTATATTTAAGTACTTATATTTATACTTATAATTAAGGAGATCTATGACTATTAGGTCTTGTCATAATATATGGATATGAATGGAACATAACTGTAGCTCCTTAAGTAAATATTATAGGTAGACATATAAGTGATATAAACATGAGTGATAACAGGACACTTGTCTGACATTCCACACGTTAGTACAGCACTTCTTGGACATGCCCACAAAACACAACATTAACGGTTTCCAGTGATTTGTAGACCTTCTTGGTACATGTAAATGTACCTAGCTGCTGCAAGCTAGGCCATTTTTCATGTCTGTAAGCCAGTCCTGTAACACATACGAGTCAGGTAGTTGTGTACCTGTATGAAGTGTTAGCTTAAATAACAGGCACGATCAGCGGGTGAGAGGCTTTCCGTATAGTTGTTTTAACAATAGAGTTGGACTTTGCCACTGAGTAAACACAGGCTTAAGATGCTTTCTGCACCACAGATGCGTAGCATATCGCCCGACTTGTTTGTTTGTATTGGGCTCCGATATTGACACAATGACATATGGAATATAAGGATGAATTCCCCAATCCACCTTATTGATCCACAGAGGGATGTCTGTCCTGTGTTTACATACACCTTTAGTCAAAAGCTTTCAGACACTAAAGCTTGTTACATATTCCACAAGAAGCGAGAACTTTTTACTTTTGTTTTGAGGCCCCGAGAAGAAAATGATGTCATTTTCTTCTTGCGGACGTGATTGAAGACAGTTCAACACAAATTTATAACTATTGTGTGACAGGTCAGACAGTTGAGGTGGACGTGGTTACTGTGGGTGTGTTTCAGATATCCTATTATAAAAATTGTATCACTGCATCTGTAAAGGGTAATAAGAAACCATCAGTGGGGAAAAGGGAGGGAGGAATCCAGATTAATTAAATATTAATGTGTTTACATAATGGTTGTCATAGTAGCGTATTGATGGCTGAAGGATACTGAAAATACATGACAGATTCACCTAGACTGCAGAGACCCCCGCCATCTTCAGAGACCACTCTAATCAGCATACAGCTCATCACAATCACAATCACCTGCAATAATTATCCTCCTTGCACTCTTCATCACCATTTCCATCCTTGCCATCAACGTCTGTTCATCTACATTATCACTTTCATCGTGCAACAGAATCACGCTGCAGAAGGAAATTGAAGTTGGCCAAATCAATAAATACCACATAAAATTAAATTAGCTGCCAAAGTGAAGTGAAAATGTGGAAATAAGTGCTTGGAGTTAAAGGCAAAAGATATCGCTTTTCAAAAAAAAAAAAAGAAACAACACACACAAGCTAAAGATGTGATGAGACCCCTGCTTCCCGTTATGATTATAAGCGTGAGTCAAAAGAGGTGAGTCACATATGCTTTGATGTGTGTGAGAGAGAGAGCATGTGTGTGTTTATCTGCATTTGTGACCATTACATCATTTTTACAATGTCTAATCAAGGAGAAAAGGAGCCAGGTTTTGCAAAAGAGCTGTAATGGAAACACAATGACCTGCTTTAATAAGGAAAAACATGATGCCTGCTCTTTGCCAACACTTGAAATAAAAACACAGAACACCTCCGCATCACCTGTGATGACACACGGCCGAGGAAGTAGGAAACAGATCCAAATGTATCTCGGCTCTTTTGAAGTTTTATCTCTCCTCAGCGAAGGTTGGTGATTCGATGCATAGCAAAACTCCATCTGTTCATTTCAATATGAATGGGCATGTAAGTTTGGTGCTGCTGGAGCGACAGAGATGTGAAATTGCGGATGGCATGCAGAGTGGCCCCGACACGCAGGGTTAATTCAAACCGCCTTTGATGTCTGTCTGTGTGTGAAATGAGCTGTTAGTCCAGAGTTCACACCAGCACATGCCAGCACATACGTATCCCGTCATATGCGCATGTTCATGTGTTGTAATCGTCGCACCAAAAACTAAAAAAGCCACGTAAATTTAGGTATGCAGGAAGTACTCAGGTCATATAACAAACTATATAGCACAAAAATGCAACAAAACTTCTACTTCTGTCTGTCACTGAGCACTAAATCCATTGCACTCTTTGGGATTTAACTCCTGAGCATCCCTGAATATTCACTCACAGCATCCACATGACAATAGGAGCTAAGCTGCCCGTAGGCAAAACCAGCCTGCTGGCTTACACACACAATGTCTATGTAAAGCAGATGGAGCAGCTATACAGCTCATACAAAAACACATCCGAGTGATACATGTCATACAGAGAAACAATGACCAAACTACACTGAGACTGGTGCAAGAATCAGAGATAAACATGTACCTGAATGTCACCATTTTCATAATACACCATGAGCTTATGTTGCCCTGCAGCCACTGCGGCTTTTTAACCGATCTGAAAGATGCTAGTTAGAATGAAACCCTGTACTGTAGCGGGGTGGAAAAAAATGTGCTTTTATTGTCTATTAGTATCTGGTTAGATTGTTTTATCACAGCCAGTGTATGCTTGAATGCACAGCATGGGCTAAAATGCTCGCTGCTGCTAAAACAGAATATAGGCTATAATCAACTTTTTTTGTTACTAATTTGCATTTATGGAAATATTTCAGAGCCACAAATTTTAATGTAAAACAAAAAATATATATAACAAGCTCATCATTGCTTAGTTTAGTAGCAAACAGCACTATAAAAGGAGCAGAGGTGATTTACAATTATTTTACTTTTATTTTAATTTCATGTTTCATTTTACCTTAAATTCATTTGTTTACCACGGTAGGCTTTAATGAAATAATCCTAAAAAGTGAAGCTCTGCAAGTATGAAAGTATAATCTGTCACAAATGTCTCACTCATGAAGATTATGGATCAACAGAATATCTGTATCTTCCATTTTCACATGACAGACCTGAGCTTAGGGAGGTATCAAAAGTTTATTTAACACCTGCTGTTATTTCAGATTTTAATGAGTCACCATCAGGCAAGAAGACTAAAGATGACGATCTATAAATGAAACCAGTATGAGAGCTCATTCCCTCCATCTGCCATCAACACATTAAAAGTGTGTTCTTCACTTTATGTTTTGTTTGTTTTGTTTCAGTTCATGCCATCTCATGATCATGTGCAGTCGTTGTGTTCGGGAATAGCTGCCGTCTTTGATTATTTATATCAAAGCTGTCATAATGGTGCTGTATGATGCAGCATTTTTTTATTGCTTTATTTCTACCATAAATAAAACAGAATAACATGAAAAAGGAGTAGGATGAAGTAAAAGCCCTGCTTTTAGATGACAGCCTTATCAGTTGTCATACAAATCCATGTCATTTATATTCCAGAAAAAGAAAACAAAGAGCTAAAAATTGTAAACAAACACAATCGAGTGAAAATTAGCTTGCCTTTCAATGACTATGTCTTCTAACACCGTGCAGTCTTTTGTCCTTTTATTTGTTCACTTGCACAATCTTTTCACCTAATTTATTATTTTAAGGAGAGCTACACTTGGTTATTGTTTTTATTATTAAATGATATTGCTGTTTTATATGTGAAGACATATTGTGTTTTAAAAATGTGCAAACCGGATTGGATTGGATGAATAATTTCAATTTGTTTGCAATTTAGTACACATATGCAAATAGGCTAAATGGAGGGTATACTACACGTGTTGTAAATGTGTAACTGGAATGAATGCGGTAGGTGTAAGTATACAACAGCAATTTTATTGGTGAAGCACAAATCTATGTGCACAACGTAGCCCCAAGAGAAAAGCCAGAGGCAGAGTTTAGAGGAAGTCCTGCATGAAGTGAGAAAACAGAATGGATTGACTGAGAGAGTAAGCTTCACCTCCAGCTTTTACAGAGAGGAAGACACTGGCGAAGGCAGAGGACACTGGAGTCTACAGTAAAGAAACGTAGGTAGCACTTCTTCTCAGATGGCAGCGGAGAATCCTGCCTGCCTACATGATCAAAAATTAAAACCGTTTTTAAGTCTTCCACAGTAGCTCTACATTTAAAAACCACCCACTGCTGAGGCAACCCAATTAAAGTTATTCAGAGCTGTGTCCAATCAATCACACACAAGAGCAGGTGGAGGAGGAAAAAACAGAGGACAAACTTTAGCACACCAAAACTCTTTCATGCAAACAATTGCCACTCGCATATTTATATATGCAAGAGATTTATAACTAAAGTAATAAAATAATGGAGAATAAACAGCACGCCTACAACCTCACATATGCAGAAACACTCCCTCTGCAATGGTATGAATAAAGCACTTCACACCTGGAATTTTCTAGGGCATCACGCCACTCTACATTACCACGGCAACCCACTCAGGGAACTGTACCCAGTTGTTTCTCTCTGTCAAGCACAGATAGCACCAAAGACACGTCATGCTCTCTCTGAAACATCAAACAGACGGCAACTGAAAATTACACAAGCATGTGAACATACTCTGCAAATAATAATGTAGGGAGACAGAGACAAGGAAAAAAAGATTTGCAGCGTCTGCAAAACATAGCATCTCCCTCTGACAGGGCTGGAGCTTTAGCAGACCCCTAATCCTATTTTGACACATAATGCAATATTGTCTTCCTTTAAACAAGTGCAAGGTCCTCTTTTCTCCCTTAAAAGGCACTAGTAGCATGGACATTTTGGCTTTTTGTATTCCTTGAATTCATCAAACAGCAATTAGTTACACAATAAAGTCCCTAAAAGCACCACAGTGGATGTCAGTAAAATGTAGATGCTGCTTCCATCTCTGTCAGATTTGTGCCGACACTAAAGAGGTCCAAGTTTTCCTCCCCAGTGGGCTTTTACAGCTCCATCCTGATAATTCCCTGCACTGGATGCACTCATAGGAATACTATAAAACGTTTCATAATATGACTGAAGGAGACAGAGCGGTACTGTGTCTTTAAGGGTTGCATAATTTATTTTAGTCAGCTGGCTTTATTCAGAGACTGAAACCCAAGGAGAAACAAAGGAGGGATATTTTTGTTTCAAATTTACCTTCAATCTCAGAACAATGATAATAAAATCCAGGTGGTAGGAAAAATATCATCAGCCAATATGGTTTAAAGCAAAAACTATCTATTCTATGTGGTTCTACTTTTTTTAAACTTCCCCAATTTCACCACAAACCCATTTTAAGCCATTTCTTCTGGCATTAACCCATGGTTATCTGCATGCAAGCTGCACTCTGTAGATATATGTATTTTCATTTATACAAACACTACAAACCAGTGCCAGGCCATCAAGCAGGGGGGCTGAGAAATTCTTGCAACCTTCCCCAGTGTCAGAAAACCAATAAAAAGGGAGAAAAATAACCACAGTGCGTTTGTGTGGCCTTCTGTTCTCCTGTCAGCGAGGGGAGACAGAGGCTGGGAGTAATGGTGCCGACCAGCGCTCACAATGCCTAATGTTGTGCTGAATACTGGTTTTATGTGCCTCTAATGTCCACAGTTATTTTGTTGTGAGTTCTGTTTTTGTTTTGAGGTAAAAACGAAGTAAATGTAACAGACAGCACACAGACAGAGCAGCATGGGTTACAGGAGAGCTCTAAACAGAATAAAAAATAGATTGCTAGCAGACCATATCTAAGCTTTCACAACCGTGATATGAAACCCCGATGGCTCTGAAACAGCCGACAGGATGTCTGGATGGCTTTATAGTCTGGCTTTAACACCTGAAATATATATTCATGTGGGTATGCAAACAGACACTTTAGCCAATAATTAATAGTAAACAATTCACTCTTGTATTACTAATAACATCAATGCAGGTACATGAAGTTACAACAGTAGAGTTATGTGACTCTTTCTGCTTTAAAACCTAGATAATGACCTTATTAGGTCAACCTAATATGAATTCAGCACAGTGTAAAAACAGTGATCCCTCATTGATACAGCGGGTATCTCACCACTGAGATGATTCCAAAAAACACAAATAAACTCGCTGTCGCATGGAAAAAATTCCACTGTTGTTTTTATTTATCAGCTTTATGTAAAACATACATCTTGAAACTGTCCTGTAAACCTTTAGTGTTACAGCCCGAAAAGAAATATTACCATAAAGATAAAAAAAACCCTCAAACACATTCAGATTCGCTCAGTTCCCATTATAAATCACTGACTAAGTCTACATATTATTTTTAAATGAATATTATTATTATTAAAATCATTATAAACGCTTGAAAATCTTGGTGCTCACCGCTGCCATAATGGGTTAAGCTATCGATTTGGCAGTCAATCAATATTAGTCAGCAGATGTTTGGGTAATATTAACTATTTGCAACATTTTATTTGTTTTTGTAAATGTTAAAAGAGAGGAAAGATTTTAATTATGAAAAACGGTGCAAATTTTCTTTGCTCAAGAGAAATGCTTCAAATTCAATAATTACATAATTGGCTAAAATGAAGAGAGGTTTCTCCAGTGCACATAGATTCAATTACAACTTGTCCGTACAGAAGCTGATCTTCAAGAGAATAAAATAAATACATACCACAACTCCTGAACACATGAATATCTCACTGCAGGGTTAAAAAATTCATATCAGATATAAACCTTGCCTGCCATTTTTGTTATGGTGATAGGGCAGCACCCAAAGGTAATCCAAAGCTTATACATGTTTGGGTTTGGTTTGGATTACTCGATTTAAATCCAAACATGTATCATTTTATGACCCTTTTAACACCTAAACATAACTATATTATATTTTCCACTCAGTAAAAACGAAAGAAGTGGAGAACTGTGAGTGAAAACAAAGTGTACCAAATGAAGGAATAGGATACCTCATAACTACTACGACTCCTCATCCTCCGTCTGCAGCCACATCAGCCATGTTTATTGTAGCAAAATGTCAAACATCGACCCGATGACTGATGTAGTAAGACATCAAGCCTCACAGTTATTACGTTGTTAGACATAAAGAGACAATGAGCGATAATGTCATGTCATAATAAGACACGAGGCGAATCTCCGTAGGGAATATCCCAACGGAAACGGTACAATTTGAGCCCGTATATGAAACCGCAAGACATTGAGATGTGGTCCGATGTAGTCATTCTGTAATGAGTTTCAGGTTATAAGACTGGTCATGTATGGCTGCGTCTTTCACCGTGTTTTAAAAGTTTGACATTTGACTGACAGTTGGGTGAAAGGAAGAACTGTCAGCATGAAGAGATTAGTTTTTCTTGATGCCTGTGATATACATGAACAGAAAATCCTGAACATCTTCGTCTAAATAAAGACGTTCATGAGTTCCTTTGACTCTGTGTTGCATTTATAAATTATGTATAAAGTACTTAGACAGTATGCCTCAAACATTAGCTTGATAAATCTATGCTGCTGTCTCAAACTCCCCGCTTCAGTCGAATGAGAGACGATACAAATATGATACTATAAGATCATATATATGATCAGGATGTTTGTGTTATTACACCCTAAGATTAAAATGAGATTAAGGTAACCAAAGTTACTTTAAATCAACATCTACTAATTTTCCCTCCTCAAGCAAACTCTTAAATAAACACATAAAATATATTTATGCAATGTTATTTTAACATCACATTAAGAAGTTTATTTAACTAACCATTACTAGAGTACTGATATAAAAGATGTTAAGAACACAGAAAAGTAAACTGTCTGAGTAAATGGAATGATTGATGATAACTCAGGGATATCTACGACAGAGCATCAGGAAAGAAAACCAGAGCCTGAAGTGGAAGCCATGTCGCAGGAATAGCCTGCGACGTTTCAGTGTTTCATACAAACAGGGAAGATGTTGCCGTTGCATGAGATGAAGACCAGAAGATAAAGGAAAGGGGTGGGGGAGGTTTGACAAATGAAGCCTGAATTCACTCTCGCACTCCTTTAAAGGAAGCTACTTGTGCTGAGAGTAGTGATCATCAACTCCTCTGCAAACACTGTATAAGCTAAAGGAACTCTTAAGTCAAGAGAAAAATACAGCTTCTACAATCAACCTTTATAACTGTCTTCTTATATAATTGTCAGCACTGGGGTTGGGGGGGGGCTGACTTCAGCATTGGGAAAGATGAGGCATTCGGGGTGAGAGAAGAGGTGATGGTGTCTAGCAGAGCACCCGGCATTTGAGACAGATTATTGGAAATTTCTGTAGTCAGCAATGCTGGATAAATCCACTGGTCAACTTTATAGAGATAGCAGCTCGTTGGGAGGGGGGATCTCGGATGTGAGCAACATAGCGAATGTAAAGAGGATGACTGAAATGGTCTCCAGGCTGCATATAACCCCCTTCCTCCTCCCCCAAGTAAGAAGCAGAAACCTGTGGTGATCAAACGAAACAAGAAGCTTGAGAGCAATGTAAACACCAAAAAGGACCTGCTACACACACACATATACACACACATTTCTCAGCATGAACGTGCACATTGGCAGCACTGGAGGCAAAAAGGTTAAACCTGCAGTCAGCATGTGGTCAACAGGCCAACTGATGTAACGTCGGCAAAACAGTCAAAGAAACAGGGAAGAGTAAAACTGACAACAACTGGGGGGAAAAGTGAAGCTTGGAAAGTGAGCTAAGCTCTCACTTAGCATTACGCACTCTGTTCACATGTGGCTTATCGATCTAGATGCTGTTCTCACGTTTCCAATAAACAAATGCAACAAACAGTAAATAGATGATGCATGGAGGCAGAGCAGACACACCCTCAGACTGATCCGAAGGGTTCAGGATCCGGCATATGCAACTGCCTAAATTATTCATGCTGACTCGACTTTTTTTTTATATGAACTAGAATTTCATCTGTTTATTTAAACATTTGTGCACAAGGTCCCAGTTTCAGAGGCTTTCTGTGCTGATGTGCTAGAAACTGCTTTGACACGATATCTGCCTGTATGAAAGAAAGAAACATTACTGAAACGCTAACATTTGACATGAAAAAGTGTATTTTAGCCTTTAAGGTGTTGTTGGTTTGTGTCTGGTGAAGATTCGAAGATGGCATTAACCTTGCTGTGACTTGAGCTGTGGAATAGCTAAACTGTAGATTAATTTCCTTCTGATTTAAATCTTACTTCAAAGAATTTTTATTTCAGGAACAGTTAGCAAAAATATTTTTATTTATTTCTGGGTTTTTTTATATATTTATAAATGTTTAATGGCAGTGGGAGGAAGCTGAAACATAAAAAGGGAAATGTATAAATGACTTTGTTATATTTTCCTATGAACCTTAAAACTCCATCATTTTCTCATGTGACCAGAAAGGATACGTGGATGAAATAGGACCAAGTGGGTGGATTGATAGCTAGATTAAATGGGTCTTTATAAGCAATCTAAAATCATCATGTCACAAAAGAGGCCATTTTCAGATAACATTAATAACCTTGACAGTTCAGAAAGGTCACTTTGACATGAATGTTTCCAAGGAAACAAAGATTAAAAATACCTGTAATATTTATTTATGTTTAGTTTAAGGTATTAAACTTTAATTTGTCCAGACCAACACATAGACTGTATAAACCAACCATGACCCATTGTCCAACGTCCAGCCAATCACATAGCGTTACATAATCATCAGACACAAGACTCAGAGCAGATCTGGTACCCACACTGGTTCATGGGCAGGATCAGCTGCTTCTAGTCATTTTGAACAGGCACTGCAGCAGGAAGCCCCTTCCCTTACAGCAGTTACCTTTGTTTACAGTGGAGATGCACTTCCAACATGGCAGCAGCCAAAAGCAGCTCATGTTCCAGTTCTTCAAAGCCAGATTCGGTGAAAATCTGCCAATTTCTGTTTCGCCTTTGAAGCAATGCTTCACCTGAGTTACATATTCACACGACTCCAAACAGAACCATATCATGCACAGAAATGGACCAGGTTCCTGTGTGATAGATTACTCACAGTTCATTATCAGGCTTCATGAAAACATACACTTTTTTAATGTTTCTCATCTTAAGTAGTCAGTTTGTTCCGCTTATATGATCTGCTGTGAAGTACTGTGATGAATAAGGGCACCGATGTGAACAAGAACACCAAGTAGTGGAAGAAGTTTTATTTGGTTTTGTAGGGGAAACTGATAACTTAGCAAATAGCTAAGTTATAATTTAGTGAAGTAAGAAATTGCTTTTGATTTGAAGAGAACATAATGAAAAAAACCAGACTAGTCTTTTATTAAAACATGTCATAGAAGTAATGATACGTAACTTTGTCTTTTTCAGCTTACTTCCAATAAAGTCTTTCATTAAAAATGGAACATTGAGTTATAAATTAAATTAATATTTACATAAGTTTGATTTATCTTTATAAAGGCTAAGAAAGATATCTTGATTGACGCATTTTATATTTAAGTAAATCCTATTGGAAACTTTAAAATGAGTCATTTACATTAATATTCCTGTTTGCACCTAAGATAAGCAGTTTTATTGTTTGTATTTTTTTATTATACTGTATTGGAAAAATGACCAAAACTGCAACTGTAAACTCGAGCTACATACTGACCCTGGATGTTGGTGAAATGCTACACCCCTAATATGTAATATAATATTAATAATAATGATAATAATAATAATCATCATCATCATCAGGCAAAATAGCTCTTTTCTAAATAAATAATACATCAACATATTTAATGGCCTTTTTATGACTTTGTACCTAATGTTTTTGAGTTCTTTTGGGTTTTTTTTACATTTATTCCTGCTATTATTTCTATTTTTATTTACTAGCTCTTTTACACATTCATTCTTTTTTTACTCCCATCACGTATATTTTTGTCTTTTCCTCGTTCTGACCAGCGTCATGACAAAGCAGAACAAAAGCACTGAATCTTTTCCTTGGAAACTGAAACTACTCTGCATTTTTTCCTCAAAACAACCCATTTTTAATAATTACATATATTAACAATTATTGAAATAATGGGGCTGTTGCTGTTCTGTATCTCTAATGAACCATCCGCACTGGAGGAACAGTGTGTGGGCGCGTAGCGGCGCACTGCTCCTGTTTGCCTATTAAAACTGTTCTGAATCAGCCTGAGGACACGAAAACAATGCAAGTGTCCACCGCCGCCTCTCATCACCACATACTGTAACACATCAAACACAGAGGCACACAGGATAATGAAGAGGATAAAGGCTATAAACAGCATCCGTCTGCTCACATTTAAATGAACCAATTCTTGTCCCACCTCCCTCTATCATTTCATCCATCTTAAGTAGTTTGATTCTAAATATACACACAAAACTGCTTGAACATCCATCTTGATTGTCAAGGCGTCCATCAACCCCCCCTCCTCTACAATGCCCACCTCTTCTGCTCTACAAGCCGCCTACTCTCCTTGTCTATCTGCGCTCCTCACTTTTCCCATTCCAAACTTCCAGCTCTGATAAATCACTCACCCACTTTCTTCCTGTCACTCCCCCAGGCAAAAATAACATCCTGACCCAACCGTGGTAGAGTATATGAAGAAGCTATATTTTTACATTTAAAACAACCTTTGTTGAACATACTCAGTATGCAGAAATCCAAACACATCACTAAGTTATTTGTCAAGTCAACCAGCTCAAAACATATTCAGCTATTTTCTGTGCTGCCCTGTCGTGACATTTCTTCTTCACTCACTCGTTACTTCAGAGGAATCTCAACCAGGGTAGTTCAGAACAGACTACATTATATTCAACTTAGTTCCCTTGTCTCTTCCCATGTAAGACGAACTCAAAAATAATTTGCACACACTTTACATTTTTTGTCTGCGAGAATAAACTGCGCAGGAAAAGGAAGGGAGCGCAGAGGGAGGCAATCTTGTTACCAGCCGGCATAGCCCTGGGAAGATTTCTATCAGACACACGTAAAGAGAGAGGCATCCATTTAGAAAATGGCTTTTCTAGGCATGCTGGGCCATTTAGCACACCCTGTGACGACTCCTGTTTGGTGCAATGATAAATGTTCTTTCACACCCAGTCTGCGCACACAGTCAGGCCAGTACATGCACACACAGTCATATGGGCACCCAATGCAAGACATCACTGGGATGGACGTAACATCTACAGAGTGAGATCAGCATCATGTGGTTTAGTTAACAGAAAGTACTTCAGACACTTGTTGAGTGAGTTAGTTTAAATTCACAGAGTCCCCCCCAGCACGTAGCAACATGTCGACATCACGTCTCAGGTCTCACTAAGCTGACATCAGACAGCTTCATTATGATGATGCTATGTTTAAAACCCGTCTTAACACGCCCTTTGCTCATTAGTCTTCAACCCACCTGGGAATTGATCTTATTTGCATTTATTTGTTCTTATTGACTCTTATTTAGGTTCTTAAAGGATATTTTATTCATTTTTTGTGTTTTATGTTGTTATTTGATATTTCATACAACATTTTGTACAACTGTAGGTGGTGTTAAAAGGGCTTTATAAATACAATTATTTGATTATGATTTGATAAAGTATGTCCAGGTTTTACAGCAGGCACTGAAGGCAGTTCATGGTCCAACCACATGTACAATATTATTTTTCATATAATAAAAGGAACAATTGCCAAATAAAGAACTTATCATTCTCTTATTACAATGATAAAACTGATTTATTGGATCAGAAAGAAAAGGCTGGATCAATATTCAGTCGATCATCATACAAAGGAAATTATCCAGTTGAAGCCGGAACTAATTACACTATTAAAGTCAACCTTTCTGGATTTTGAGGTGACAGAAAAACACGCAATGTGCTGAGAATAGCTTAGGTATTGTGAACTTTTTGCTGTCTGTTCCAACATTTTGCTGAGGTAGTTTTTAGAAAAAAATTCCTAAAAGTAAATAAAAATGACCACAAATATTTTATAATAAATCAATAATCCTCTGCAGCATTTGTGCCCTTTTGAGTTAGTTAAAAAAAGACTTTAATACATTTCTCTCCCTGCCTTTTCTACAGCCTGTTGGGTTATCACAAAGCCTAAACTGCTTTTGTTTTTACAGAATTCCCTTTTCAGAAACGCATCATTTCTATCAAACAGCAGAGATATTCTTTTACACTAACATCAGGTTACTTTAGTAATAAACTGCTTTATAGATGTCAACACTGCTCAGTGTTGTGCTAAAAAAATACTTTCACAAACTCTAAAAAGGCAAATGTCTTGACAAGTAAACACACTCAACCACCCTGTCACACACTGAGTGTCTGCCTTATATCCTCTAGTGGTCATTACGTTTTAAACTAGTACGATTTGTGGCAGCTTACTACCTTTACTCTGGGATCCATCAATGTCGCCACTATATTATCAGGTATTGCACAACCCATTGTTACAGCATTAAAGCCACAGGATCCGTACAGAATGGATGAATCACAAACCTAAACAGTAATAACGACACATTTATCTGAAAGTACTTTACAAACCCAGGAAACACGGCAAATATTTAGACGACAGAAATATGATACGAGGCTCAACCATCTGCTCTGCCACCAGACATCGTTTTGAGGAAACTGATCCAGGAATGGGACACAAACACCCAAATCCATGTTCTGTTGATTTAACCCTTCTTCATAAATCCATCACAGCCAGAACTTTGGTTAATTTCATTTCTTAAAATGGGATAAACACAAAAAAAAAACCTTTTCTCACAGGAATTTGATCCTGAAGACAGGACTCGTCTACTCTGCTGCTCCAAACACACAACCTCAAAGACACACAAGCACTAATGTAGTACAACCTAGCCCAGTGAAATGTGATTAATAATGCAGGAAAATGCAGTGTAACATGAAAGGGTGACGTCAGCTTACCGATCTCATCTGCTGAGTTCCAGTGACGTGCTGAAGAACCTTTTCCAGCTCCTTCTCAATGCGTCCAGCCCAGTGACTCATTCTGGGAAATAAAACAAGACAATTTCAATCTGTATTCTGTTATAGAAATTTCATATGCATGCTTCTCATATTTAATTAGTTCATATGTGAGTTTCATCCTCTGACATTTTCAGCATAATGTCACTGAGATTTGTATTTGTATCAGCAGCTCTCTGTGTTAAAGTCCTTGACGGAGCTACGTGTTCTCCTGATTGCACTTTGCTAAACAACTGATAATAAGTCTGTTTCCTCTAAATCTGCCAGCCTGTCCTTCTCAGTTGACCTGGACAGGTCAACCTTTGCAACGTGAATCTGGCAACTAGACTTCACAAGGCTCCAAGCAATCTCCTTGTTCATCCTGACAAGATATATGATTATGCAATGACGTGGATACGAGGCTTCATAAGTCCCAGTTGTCTGTTGGTGGTCAGACTCTCTCCAGAGCTCTGCCCTGACGGATCTCTGAACAGACTCTCAGGAATTGCAATTTCTTTACTTTGTACATTTTTCTTTGTTTCAATAAACCTCTAATCATTTTCACTTTTACAACCAGACTCTGCTGTTCATGTGTTTTCAGACAGAGTAAAAAATGGCTCGCCATCATACAGTAAATGTTTTCTTTAGAAAACAAATATGAGTGAATGCGCTTATCACAGTTGCTAGCATCACAATCATTTTATCATCATTGAAAGTTTTATGACCCATAGCAAAGCAAAATTGAAGATGAGATCTCCTTTATGTCACATTTATGTCACATTTACATCTCCTAGATATAAATGAGCATTAAATGAGACCAAAGCAGTTTTCTCATTCTTCTCATTAACATTAAAGTCTCACAGCGAGAACAATGTAAGCTCTCCAAATTCTCTCATGTCTGTCTCTTTTTCTGATTACAGCTAAGACAAAAATGAGAAGTATTGTGGTGCTCATATTTATGTCTCAATTTGATATCCTTACTTCAAACCATTTTCTCAGTAATGTCTGTGAGAAATATTGCTCACTACTTTTCTCTTTTTTAGCTTATGTCTTGCTCCTAAGGGACCCTTAGGAGAAGTAATTCAGAAAGCAATGATCACAGAATGATACAAATTTAAGAAGCTCAAACTGATCTCATGAGATGAGATTAAACAACAGATGAGCAACACATGTTTCCTATGGGGATGTATTTATATACTAAAAGAAATAATAAAAAAATCCAAGTTTTGAAGTGGGCAAAGTTGTTTTTCTCAGCTGTATGTGTATATCCATGCAGGGAAATGTGAATCAGTTCCAAAAATTCTTTAAGACATAAATATGTTTTATCCACAAGTTGAGCAGATGATAAATTACAGCTAACTACTTCCTTATGCTGTCATGCTCTGAGGGTTGAATGGTGCTATTTATCCCAAACAGTACTCCAGTATCCATCAGACAAAAATGCTACTGCAGTTTTTAGGCTCTGAGGATTATCACTTTACACAGTACTATGTTTTTTGTTTTTCCATTTAGACACCAAGATAAAAATTACTGGTCAAACCTGACCAGTATGTGGACCTGCACAACTAGAAAAGTGGCTTTTTCTAACAAAGTAAATCTTAAAAGTACATATTTTAATGTCCATCATGCCTCTCACTTGCTAATAATAAGGCTCCAGCTTTTCTGGAACCCTGAATTGGATTGTGCCGTAAAGAAAACTAATGAATTCAATTCAACTTTATTTACAGTATATAGAGCCAATTCATGACAGTGTCATCTCAGGGCGCTTCATCTAATTCATCCAATTGAGCCAATTCATCAAATAGCCTAGATAAGTGACACCATAAGATTGCATTGAATCTTGACAATCACCATCCTGAGCAAGCGTTAGGCGACAGTGGGAAGGAAAACTTTCTTTTAACAGGAAGACAAAACCTCCGGCAGAACCCAGCTCAGGGAGGGCAGCCATCCGCCTCGACTGACTGTGGTGTACAAGACAGAAAAGACAGAATAACATTGAAACAACATTAACAATGCAGTTTTTATCCAGCAAGACCTGCAGAAAGACGAGAAATATGTTAATGATGAATAGAAACACTCTGCATTTCCTTTCAGTGTTAACCTTTTTGTGCGTTTCTAACCAACATATTCCCACAGACATCTGTAGATGTCTGTTTTCAGACTGTTTTCATGGGTCATTTATTTACATTTCTGCCAACTGGAACCCTTTTTGGGAGACTATATGGGTCTGAGTTGATTGTGTTACAATATCAGTGTAAAAACATGTTGCAACAAGAGTATATGCTCACATTAAACCCCACTTCCCTTCCTCTTTTTAAAAACATGTCTGTACACATTCATTAAAACAATCATCACAATTAAATGAGATATTTATTGTTTATTTATTTCCTTTAAAACAAAAGAATATTTGATATAGCAACACATGGAAAGTATTTTGATTAAAAAACTAAATAGTTTTTATAAAATAGTACACTGTACACAACTATGATGTTAATGCGGAGCATGAACAAAATATTTCTTTTACAAAAAAATGCTCAAAAAAGACAAAAATCAACCAAAACAAACACTGTTTACATCTTAATAAAGAGTTAATTTATCACAGGAAAGTGATTTAATTACATGTAAATGAAAGTTTTTTAACAGAAATTTATTTAACCGATCATGAAAAAGCTGCTGACTTCCATGATGCTTCATCCTAACCAATAAAACAAATATAAATTTTTACATTATTACAGAAATAGAATATACTAAAGTACACAAACTGGTACTAAAATAGATATAGTTTTACATAGTAAGTTCTGATGACTTTCAATACAATATGTTGCAAGATTATTGACCACATTAGGAAAATTGATGAGTAAATACTTCCACTTTTAATAAATATCTTTCTCTGTAGATTGCTCTTGTGCCAAGTATGAATGTCGTTTCATTTCCGCTCCATCACAGCATTTGCTTCTTGGTGTAACTTCCGAGTAAACCGCCTCATCAGCAGCAGCAGGTGCTGATTTTCCTGTGAATAATGACACAATTAGTTTCAGAGACTTGATGTAACGTGTTAGTTTTAACTGGCAACTTATTGATTTCTTGGGTAAAAGCTGAAACACGTGAAACACAAGAGAAAAGACCTGCATCATAAAATTTGTTACATTGTTGCAGCAACGTGAATGTCTGTTTTTGATAAAGGCTGAACAACAGGTAGAAGTTACAACAGATGCAGCAGCAGTGGTATTTGAATATTACTATCAAGATTGATAACCATTAATGTGATAACATCAATACTTCAATGCAAGGTTTGAGAATAATTGATGATAAATAAGGGAGATAAAGTGGTTTGGACCTAAATGCTGCAAATGCTTCTATGGCTGAAGAATGCAGACATTTACAGAGTGAATCAATTAATTCCAGAGATCATCTGGTTTGTGTTAAAATGTTTATTTTGATAGTTCTATTAAAAAGCATCAGATCAGCATCAATACCTTTATTTTTTTATTAACGAATTATTCCCAAATCTTGCAGTACTGCAACATACATGGCTTACAGTTGATTTTACTTACCTTTGTTCTTCTTGTGCACCTGTGCATACAGCCCATTGTCATCTAAAACAAAGGCCACATGTCACGTTAGTTTTTTTTTTCATCTCTGCCTCTACACAGATCTTATGATTGTCACATTCTGCCACAACCTGTTGGGGTCATTTTTAAAATGATTCGCCACATGAAAAAGTTTTGTATGTTTTCAGAAAACAACACTTGTAAATATTATGTTGGAGATTTTGACTTGGAAATCTTTGTGATGGGAAACGTTGGGTTTTAGACATTACCAGTCAATCTGCTTTGATAATTTTTCTTTGTAATAAGCCATATAGCTGTGATTTTCCAACACATGCACCCAAAGTCTCTTCTCTCCCTTTAGGGTTAGGGAATGTTAAAACAGTTTTACATGTCACATTGGACATTCTGGGCTGAAGGATAAACTCTTTACATTATACTTAATGGGCTTTATGCACAACTTGGCCACTTCCTGAATTTAGGACAGCTGCTTTTTTTTCCTAATGGGCAAACTGAATAATCCAGGTGTGCCTGACCCCAGTAACCATGACGGCATTAGCCAGACACACCTGGTTTAATCAGTTCATCTATTAATATTATTTCAAAATATTACAGATTTCTTCCAGCTGCATTGTTCCACTGGTCCTTACCTGTAGATGATCCTATCCTCAGATTAGAATAAACAGCGTTCTCCTCTGCTTTCTTATTCTCTCCTGTCAGATAAATAATATAAATAGACTTGTTTTAGATTTAACTCACCCAAACAATCATCTCAACTCTTTGTTTATTAAATGTAATTAAATGTGACATTAAATACTCACGTTTCTTAGTGATGCTTTTAAGCTCAATTGAAGTATATATGATGCCTGTGGATTCATCTGAAATGCAGATACATTTCTATACTTCATATTGTTATTAATATATTGGTTATTACAGTAAATGTCAGTGTAACCAGAAGTTTAGTCAAATATCAGATTTCACAATTGGTCAAACTATTTTCTCAACAATTAACTCACACGTGATGGTACCAGTACGGATACAATTTTAACTGAAATAATCATTTTTACAAAGCATCTCTGTTGGATTCATTCCAAGCTGTCAGAAGTAGCTGATAAACTATACTGGATACAAATCTCAGTATTCTAAAAAAAGAAAGTGTATAAATTCAGAAAGGAGCTTTCAGTTTACCTTCCATCTCATATACAGCATTATTTTCACCATCTTTACGGCCGTTTATTGACTCATAGAGAGAAGCATCCCCTAAAAATGTATCACGTCAAGATTAGATTGATCATTTTATGAGTCTGAACTATACTGATTAACACACTTTAAAATCAAGTACTTGATACTCAACATATTAAAAATAATTAAAGAGGAGAGTATGGTATAAATAAAGTTGAGGGTGAGGCTTACCTTGAAGATGAGACATGTTTTTGTTGTCTTGAGCATCATCCGTGTCTCCTGCAGACGTCTGGTTTGTGCTGTAAGACCAGAGGAACCAGAAACATTCAGCAAAAGTAGCAAATAAGACAAAAGCAGCAGGATGCTTTACTTTTATGTCATAAATGGTAAATTTTTACCAACCTGGTGAAGAATGAACCTGCAAATGGAGAGATTACACAATTTTAGTCACTGTTCTACTGCCAAACAGTCAGTAATCAGAAAAAACTCAGTGATTGTGAAGTGAATAAAACACAGCCTGACAGGAAAGAAAAATGTCTCACCCTTTGACTGTTTGTAAAGACACAACAGCAGCAGAAGAATAATCAGTAAAAGTCCACAAACCAGCCCAACAACCAGCTGAAGTACAGAGGGCGAGCTGTCAGGCGTCAAAGATGCTGTAACATAAAATAGTCTTAAGTAGATATTTGTATACGGCTAAAGATTTGTCAATCTGCACATAGCAATGCTGAATACAAATATAAATTATAGTTAGTTTATAATCCACATATCTGTATGGTTTCTTTCAAAGTGCTACTATTACTAGTATAGTAAAATGGAGTCCTTATTTATCTTCGGTTTATCAACAGAAACACATCTAAAACCAATATAACTAAGGTGTTACTGCAGCACTAACATCCATCCATTTTCTACCGCTTGATCCCAGTGCGGGGTCGCGGGGGGGCTGGAGCCAATCCCAGCTGTCAATGGGCGAGAGTCGGGGTACACCCTGGACAGGTCGCTAGTCCATCCAGGCCGCAATAACATGTTGCAGCTAATTCATATTATCAATAAGAGGATTTTTTTCATGCATGGATATAAAAAGAATAACATAAGGTGGTGGTGGTGGGGGAGGGGTATTCTCAAAAACATAGGAAGGCCAGGAATAAAGTACTCCCCATTGTTTCTGAATAAACTCAAATCTATTAAGAAAGGGAAAATAGGGCACAATCTGAAATGTCTCACATTTTAAACTTATACAATATTTTGTAAATTATGAGTTCCTTTAAAATATATAACAAAAACATTACTGTGGTTTTATCATTTGAAAGAATTGACGTACACACGTGTGGATTTTGGTCAAATGTCAGCTCTTACATGTTTGTAGGAGCACTCTTTAATATTCTGGATTAAAAAACAGGATAACTTCCTCAAATCATTATCTGTACAAATGTCATCGTCATTTTTAATGTGGTCAAATTAAAATATAAATTTTTTGAAAACCTTTTTCTCCAGGCTAAAGAGGAGTGGGAGTAGTAGGAGATGCCATGCTGCACTCTTAACTTGCAGCTGTGATGGTGTTTGAAGCCGTAAGTGCCAATGTAATGAGGACCTTGCACATCGGACAATTCCCATCAATGCTGAAATGTTTATTTGGGTTTTAGGAAAACTAAAAATATTCTTCCATTCAGATGGCTTTTTTTCTGCAGAAAAGGCCTCATATGTTACAAAAATACATGTAAGCCATGCTAATCCATGTACTGCATTGATTAAAACAGGATTGCTCTGAATAGTGAACATGTGCTGCACTGACCGCCCTGCAGTCCAGACTTTTCATTGGCTGAAAATATCTGACAGATTGTGAAACATGCAACATTGGAGTAAAAACTGTGAGCTGTTGTGCAGGAAGTATGGGGCAACTGGCTGTTGTTTAAAGATAAGGGGATGGTACACAGTGGTAAACACAAGCTTTTTTTACAATTTATAAATGAGCTGGATGATATTTTGTATTTATGTTACATTCAAATGTCTCATATAATCTCTGTTTTGTTGTGAACAAAAAAAAAATGTAGACAATTTGCAAATAATCACATTGTGTTTTCATTCACATGTTACACAATGCTGACATTTCTGGAACTGTCCTCACTGATTTTGTAGTTTTGGTCGCTTACTCACATTTTACAGCCATCCAACTCTGTAGAGATTTTTTTCTTGAGTGCTGACACTTGTAGAGTCCTTCATCAGACTTTGACACTCCTGTGATGATCAACTCCCCATTGCTATCATTTTGCACGAGTTCATCATTTTTATAGAAAAGCACATCAGAGACAAGACTTTTTGTCCTGAACCTGCAGCCAAGTGTAACAGCCTCTCCCTCATTCACAGGACGGACAGGACTCACCAGAATAACACCGTCAGCTGTAAAACAGACATGATGATTAAACATTCATCTGAGTATACTGTCCCTTCTATCTATCTATCTATCTATCTATCTATCTATCTATCTATCTATCTATCTATCTATCTATCTATCTATCTAT
>JBAMHV010000003.1:17556393-17568801 GCA_037177535.1 Pseudomugil gertrudae | reverse complement strand
GGTGTGTCTGGCCATTCCTGTTGTGGTTACTGAGGTCAGGCACACCTGGATTAATTAGTGTGACCAGTAATGAAAGAGCCCATGAAAAAGATCATAGAAATTTCAAGTGCAATCAATTGGTGAGCAAATTATTTTAGCCTTAATTTAAATTGTATTAAGTATGGTCTCTTTCATCATTTAATTCACTTTCAAATACAAAAGGTACTAAATTTCAAAGTAATTATCGCCTGATTGGCTGACCCAGGTAAAAACATTGTCTGCTTCTCCTTCTGTTAAATCCACGTGGATGACTTGTTTTTACCTGTGCGTGTCCTAGCATCTTGGTGTGTATGTATGTGTGCTTCTGGCTAACAAATTCACATTTGTGCCACAGTAAAAAAACACACACACGCAATACCCTTCAGAGCTCACATGCCTGTTTTATATTCTCAGTCGAGCAGATAGATACCTTGTAGCAGGTGGACAACATCTGCTTCAAAACGCAAGGTATTCCATCAATATAATTGCTTTCACTCAAGTGCATGTGAGCACACACACTCATAATATGGATACATAACAGTAGGTCCTCAGAGGACTCTGAGATCATGCACTTTCCTGTAGTAGGATGAGATAAACAGTAAAAGCTTTCTGCTGTTGTCAGCTTCTTCATCCTATCAGCCTCAGCTTGGCATTTATCTGCAAAAAATCCTGCATGCATGTGCTGAAAATGCCTTGAGATTCCAAAAGTTAATTACAGCATCAAATTAAGCACATGACAAGTGCCAATAGACGACCAGTATAAGGGTCTTTTAATCCCCTTTGCTCCCCGGGCTCTACCCCTCAGCCCCTAAAGCGCCACCTCAGCCACTGTTTACCAAATTAAAAAAACATCCCAACTGTAGGAGGCAATCAACAAGCTTTTGGATTTACACAACTCCTTCCCACTCACTTGTTTGTTTGCTGAATATTGAAAAGAAAGTGATGCATGATTTAATTGAATGAGGTCCCCTTTTGCAGCCAGTTTAGGGGGCAAATTTGATTGCAGTTTTAATTAACCAGCACAGTTCGCCCCTTTCATCGGTCCAAGGGATTACAATTATGAGCACAATGAAGTAGCGGTCATGTGGTGATTTGATCGTTTGTACTCAAGTGAGGGCTGTTCAGCCGCACTGACGTCTGAGATATTCATGGCCACAGTGTAAGGTGGTTGTAGTGGGAATTCACAGGGCCTTTTAACCAGGCTAAGGAGACTTGCATTTTAGCACGTGCATGAAAATCTGTCTGGTTGGATGTGCCACAAATAAGTCAAAGCTGGAGATGGAATTAATCCTTACTTTGTTGGGCAATATGACTTAATGAAGTAGACGGTCGTCCCTGCTACAGATTTGAGGGCATTTTAGTGACGATCCAACTGTATTTCCCACCATTTTAAGTTTTACATTTGAATCTTTCCTTTAGAAATGAAGCTAAAATTATGAACCAATCCTCTTAAATCAAGTAATAAATTATCTTCATACAGAAAAGACTGAAATAATGTGGGATTTAAAAGTGGCCAGAGCCACATTGGTCCTTACTTACCTCTGCAGACAAGTTGAAACCCCTGTAACTGAACTGAACTGGACTTCATCTTAGCAGGGTTATTAGGACCCTTCTCACCCTTTTAAGCTGAAATCAGGAAAATAATCTTCATTCTACTGCACCTCCTTTAATAAAATCATGTTTAAATGGAAGAAAAAAATAGAGACACCTACTGGGGTGCTATTTTTTTCTGGGTTTCTGATCTAGATTTTTCAGTGATATTGCTACTTAATGATTTTAGTTAATGTATGAATCATTACACAAACAACCACAGTAAGTACATAATGTCACAGATGGTGGTTATTGCTGTTTCTATGCCACAAAGGTGTTTAAATCTTGGCTAAAACTCTTTACAAACTATTCATATGCAAATGGTTCAAACACCAATGTGCACCACTTTTTTCCCCAAGAACTTTTGAGTTTAGCTCTATAATTAGCAATAAATAAATAAAGAAATGTTTGTTTTTTTTTAAAAAAGGAAGAAGAGGAAAGTGTTATGGGCTGATCATAGTCAAAGCAATATCAAAACTAACATGTTTATTCACAATTATTGTCTTGTTCAAATGATATTTCTAAAATTTTAATTAAATTCAGCTTTTCTCGGGGGGATTGGGGGATTGCAGAAAAACTAAAAACATTAAAAGTAAGGAGAATAATTTTCTAACAATGCTTCTTGACAATAAATGTTATTCTGTTGGAAGCAGAATTGTGTGGCTCGCGTCCATGAATAAGTTGCCAAATCTTTTCTGCCAGTGCCAAACAGCTTATTCTACTGATAACACTTGCTTTGAGCTTTTGGTACCCCAGGTGCGAACAATCAAGAGCTTGATTTGCATCTGATTAGCAGCACCTGTGACCATAAACCCTAATATAGCAGTCAATGGGGCTGTGTCCGAATGTGCACCCTATGCCCTAACCCAGGGGTGTCAAACTCAGGTCCTCGAGGACCAGTATCCACCAGGTTTTTGTTGTCTCCATGCTCCAACACAGCAGACTGGAATTACTTAATAGGTTGACAAGAAGCTGTTGGATTTATTTGACTTGCATCAGGTGTGTTAGTGCAGGTAAACAGCTAAACCTGCTGGATACCAGCCCTCGAGGACTGGAGCTTGACACATGTGCCTAACCCCTCATTCACTTGGGCTACATAGCACACTACATCGTGCCCTCATTGTGTTGGTGATTGGGACACAAAGCTCACTACTTCCTTTCTGATCCAAAGTTGTGTGAAAGTATTTTATTTTTTCATGTTACATTTAATTTTCTTTGCATCATATCTGCTCAGTGAAAACAGAATAAAAATATTTTTTTAGTTAACCTTTTTTGATGTTTGCATTATGTCCACCATTGTTAGCTTTGGTCCACAATGCATTGTGATCTATTTTAACCCATGTGGTGACCATCTATGCTCACTTCTTCTCACAATGCACTGCCTTTTTCTCTCTTTACATTTGGACGCCCTTCCAAAATAGCGTGTTCACTGAGCAGGGAAAAGGGTGCACATTCGGACACGCCCTTGGTCTCTAGAAGAAAACAGGTTTGACTGGTGAACAAGCTAATGCGCTGTAGAACCAAATTGCCGTTGTCACATCTCAATTTAAGGCTAAGCTTCATATTCAAGTGTGTTGCACAAGGATTGCATCTGAAAGTGTCAGGATGGTACCAGACTTTTGCATCTTCAGACAATCCACAACAGCTCATAGCTGGTTTCAGGGCAGTTATGAGGCCTGACATGGCTACCCTTCACCACCATGCCTGTTTGTACTGGTGTCTGGTGCTGGTGTATGAATGTTATGTACAGCAATGAGTGCGGATTCTGCCTACTACAGCTGGATCATAGCATCAAAGTGGGAAAGACAAGGAGAACTCTGTGCTGATTACCGCACTGATAGAGTAGCAATACTGGAAGAGGCAGTGTAATGGTGTGCTGCGTCATTTCCCTCTCTGGAAAAAAAGGTTTGTCATCCGTGGAAGCAGTTTCAAACCATAAGAGCTATTGAGATGAGATTCCAAAGCCAGCACCAATCGTATATCTGCACAGACTGGGAACTAATTTTATCCTCCAAGGTGACAATGCTCACCTACACCTGAGACTGAGACTACTTCTACTGTTTGGAAGTGAAAAGGATGGAATGGCCTGTCGGCAGTCCTGACCTCAACCCTGATTAAACTATGTTCACTCAGCTTGGCCATGCTGTTTGTTCCTATCGCCAACATCAACGGCAGAATTGGTACAAACGTTGGTCAAATAGAGCTGTTACACAGCAGTGTGTGGCAAAACTGCAACTAACTAAAGAAGATAAAACAATAAATAATTTAATTATCAAAATGTTGTGTTTCTATAGACTGCAGTCAACTCAATAAACAACACCAAACTTGTCAATAACAAGTAGAAGTTGAAGAAGGGATGCTTCTAAATCAGCAGTGCATAAGTCTGGTCCTTGAGATCTACTGTCCTGCAACTTTTAGATGCAGCCCTTCTTTACGCAAATAGAAGACCAGATTTCCACTAATCTAAAGCTTCTAAGGCAGTTTGCTTTTTTAAAAAAATATGTGAACAAAATTATTTAAGTCTGATGGCTCTCTCTCTCTCTCTTCATACTTGCAAAGTATTTCACACCAGTCTCAAAATCTCCAAACTGTTAGATATGATGATGTCCCCCAAGAGAACACTGTGTGCTAGTGCTGTAATCTGTCATTTTATTCATTCCTATGAGACGCATACAAAGACTTGAAGAAGCAGTTTGGAGCGATGAGGAATTAATCTTTTGCATTTGCTTTATAGAGAGATATTATACATGAAGAATAGCAACAGTAAAAATCAGTTAGAGGATGAAGATGTTTAATGAGAGAGAGACAGAACTCGTGTGTGTGGATGATTTAACACGCCACATTCTGTAGCAAGAGAGGAAGAGTTTTACCCTTTTTAGTTGAGTGTAGGATCTGTACAGGAATATCATATTCATAAGATTTAGATGTAGTTCAAGAAGGTTAAACAGTTCCCAGCCTGACTCAACGGCTTAAATATTCCATCTTACAATCCTATTCAACAGATGTTTGAGCAGAGACCTTTTTCTTTCCCGATCTGTCTTGTTCAGACAAGGACAAGAAGGGGAGACGCATACAGACACACACCTTCCTCTTCTGCTCCTTCCTCACCCCTCCCACACTGTAAATGAGCAGCAGTGGTGTAGATCAGCTCCTTCTGGCCAAATGGGTTGTGTCAGCTCACAGAAAGCATCATCATCGGGCTGCTTAGTTTAGATCGGCAGTCTGCTGGGAGGAGCAAGCTAATGCATTTCAATCCACTTGCACACACAGATATGTATATGAGCACACACACACTCAGAGTAATGATATTCAACATAAGAGAGGCAGAGGTTGAACAGAATTTAGATACAGTGAAGAGTAAAGTCAAGCGAAGGCTGAATTACTTCAGAGTTACTGGGTGTTAGTAAAAAGCAGACTGCTTTCTATTTGGTATCCAGGGTTTTTTGCTGTGGGAGATTCATGACAGCATCACAAAGGAAGCAGAGGAAGCCCAAGTGAAAAACTATACTTTAGAAAACAAGCCTAACCTGCATCTGACAACCAGTGACTTGACTGAGAAACAAACCCAACAAGCGGGTTTTTATCTGCATCTTCTCTGTAAACAGGAAAAGGCTGCTGGTCAAAACTGGTTAATGTAGCTAGTGACCAGAAAAAAAGGCACCATAGGGTTTAGTAACCGAGTTAATGTTATGTCCCTCAGCCACACTATGCAAAATTAACTGTGATCCCTCTGGACCACTGGCTGCACTATATTTACATGAAAGTTTTAATTCCTCTTTAAAGTGGATTTAACTAAGAGAAGGTAAAAAAAATCAATTTGGAATTACTATTTTCATGTAAACTCAAAGAATAATACTTTAATTAGGAATGATTCATTCTGAATAAAAAAAAAACATCATGTAACCATAGCCATTGCAGTTGTTCCATCCCCAAACCAAGATTAGCTGATTCTCCCTCCTTCCCAGCTGGTCTCAGCTCCTCAGCTCTATTTAAAAAGCAGGCTGACAGACAGTCAGGGCAGCTGGGTGTCAGTTGCTTTGGTTCGGTTGCTAACCCGTAACGTCCTATACTTCAAGGAGCAACCCTTCTCTAACACGCCAGAATTAAATGAATGGCTCATTAACAAGCCTTTTTCAGACCCAGATGACATGCAGAAGAAGGAATTCAGACAGAGCATCTAAATGTTCCCATGATCTCATGGACCGGCCCCCCTGCTGTAACATGGGCCTGTTTAGACTTTGATTCTTTTACCTGGTGTTGTAAGCCCATCACAGGTAGTTTTGGATTGTTCTAGTTCTACTTGTGTAAATTTTAATGTAGAAGTTGGGTTATGTTTTATGCCCTCATTCTGCCCGTCCGTCACAAGCCAACTCACTGCAAAAAACAAAAAAACAACAAAAACCACTTTAACTTAAAGAGCTATTTGTAAACTCAACATTTGAAAACTTCTCCCATTTTTTTCTGCAAAGCAGGTGGTTTATAATAGTTACCTAATCTAAACAGTAATGCATTATGTTGTTAAAAAGCAACTTCTTTGCAGTAACGTGTACCCAACACTGATCTTCACTAACAGATGCTACGATTTATGAGAGGAAGTAAGGCCACTGAGAGTCTGGGTCCTGCAGGTCCTTCCAGGCTGAAACAGACCTGATTTAAATTAAAGTGATTTCCACAGCTTTTTGTCAAGTTCTGCACAAGTCCGTTAATGACCCATTCATTTGAATCAGGTGTGTTGCTGCAGGGAAGCAATGAACACCTGAGGGACACCTGCCCTTGAGGACCAGATTTGGAGTTGTGTACAAACTGAATGAGGGTTCCACACTACGACCATGTGCTCCAGCAATACAATTATGCCGAGGCACATAACCGACTTGTCCTTTCAAAGGAGGTACACAACATGTTTTGGCCCAAATTTACCATCATATCCTCCACTTCCCTCCCCCTGTACAGTTTTAGTGATGCAGTACAGGACCCTAGTGACAGTGCGAGTTTAATGGCGCACTGATGAGGTCAAAAAGAGAGGGGAGTCGGGTTAATTGGGAGCTGCTTGCAAAATCTCAGGTTGAATGATGATTACAAATCCTCCAAATGTTAACTTGGGGAAAAATAGGATAAATTTAGCTTCCAGTTTGGCTGAATGAGAATGTGGAGCAGTGTGATGACAGAAGAAATCCTCCCAGGAGGTGCTATCGCTCAGAATTAGGTTATGATACAAGATAGAGAGGGAGGGACAATTATCACGTCTCCTCCCTTCCAACTGCACATTGATAAGGCACACTGTGAGTGAAGACTGTTTTTATCGGGATCACATAGAGTCAAGGGTGGATGTAATATTAACTTATTGTAGTGTTTTTAGTGAACACTGCATCTGTGAGTGTTGCCCTCCTAAGTTCCTTTCAATAGTAATATAGATACATTTAATGTATATTATAGTTAACGCATGTGTGCAAATATTTATCCCTGATAAAAATGGTCCTGTAAGCAGACCAGAGAATTATAAAAATGTTTTTAATATTCATGAAAAGGTTTTTAATTTTTCAATTGCAAAGCTGTAAAAGGGCTATGGGAAGAAGGAGCTTAGGAAACCAGTTTGGCCAGAGCACAGCTTCAATAAAAATTCCAGTTCAGACTAAGGAAACAAATCAAACTCAGTCAAGTCAGTTTATCATGAAATCTTTTTTACTGATTCAATGAGCTACATTTTGTCTTTTAAACTTACAATGCCACTAGTTTTCACCATGGATTTAACTCCATGAGAAAATATAACATGACAGAACCCAAAGATCATCAAAGTGGTTTATATTTCAGGAACAAGGTGCCTAATTTTTTATTTAAGAAGTGTTTTGAACAAACAAGTTAAGGCAAAGAAACTGCGATCATGGCATACACAGTTTGATCTTTGCACCTCACACCCAGAGACTTGTTGGTGTATAGTGGTGGAAATAATTTGTAAAGCAAATCTATCACTAGATCCATTTTTCTGTCGTCTTCTAACAGAACATTATGTGCCAGCATTGTTATCTGTCAGACAATTCATCACTTTATATCAGTCAGTCTGAATGATTTGAAAGATTATTATCAGATTTTCATCAAATAAAAAGTACACAATTCAGTTTAAATTATTCTGATGTTACGTGGTATCAGTAGGATTCATTTCAATCAGACTATTTTTTCTGTTTTGTGTGTGTGTTGTTTCATTATTTTAAGTTCGAAGTTGGATAAAATCCTACGTGGAATAAAATTGATGTGATCACAAATTGATCCTGGACTGTTTTGGATTAGATTAGAGGAAAAGGTTAGAATCAGATATTGAGCTGTGCTAGTTTGAGTTGGGTTCAGGGATCCAGAGAATGTATTAGTGCTTGTCAGTGGTGAATTACCACAGATACAAAAGACAAGAATGTGTCTCTGTGTTCAGGACTTTACCTTAAAAAGCACCAAAAAACTCCTCAAAACTGAGCATGAGTCATTCTCATTAGTCGGTCACAGACAGAAAATAGCAGATAAATGTTTCACATATTGCTGTTTTTAGGTTAGAAATAAACCCTTTTTCTTAAACTATGTTTTCTATTAAAGTTTATTTATTACACAACTGTGTCCTCCTGACGTAAAGGGTGACTCAGCAAAGAGAATAAATACGAATTACTCTCACTTTGATTCGTTACTTTTATATGACTTAAATTGCTCCACTTTTATCCATTTTAGCACCGTTTTCTGGAAGTTAACGGATTAGAAAACATTGCTTTTAATTAGCACAATGTTTTGAATTTACAGTGAATTTAGCTTTTGCTACAGGGTGCAGCTGAATGAGACCTAAACAGCTTAATGTGAATATTTATTTATATTAAAATCCATCATTTTAATGTATTATATGCAAATCAGGTCTTCTCCGACTGAAACTGCTGATTTTCATAAAATCCTGAAATTCAGCTCTCCGGCAGAGCAGCACCGGTGTCCTCGCAGCATCTAAAGGAACATCAGGAAACACTGTCTGCCCGGTTTCCCAGTGGAGACCTTATCAGTGAGAAGCGTTTGTGTAATGGGCTTTTGCAGTCTGGTCCTGCAGGTCACGGTGTCTGGAGAAAACGGAGAGAAAACAACAACAACTTAGAAGACAGGAAGACAAAGGAAACAGCATTATGAATAGCAGTTTATAGGCCTTATCATGCCTTACATGCTGGCTTTTCTGTACAATGCCTTTCAGCAGGATTGTTTTACTCAAGCGTGGACTTAACTGAAGGCAGGAAAACTGAAAAATATACCTTCAAAATATGGTGCTGCATCTCACTGATGTTTGATTTTTGTTGTTTTGTTGTCTTGTTAGAAACTGTGCATCAATTCAGATTGATACAGCGTCAATTTTTCATTTCTCCCTCGCTGCACATCCCACACACATAAACCCACACACACACACACTCACATCCAGACGCACAAAATGTACAATTTCTCAGAATATTTCCTACGTCTCCACCTGCCCTCCCTTCTCACACAGCGATAGCAGCTCATGTATAATTGCAGTGTGCAGCAGTGCGCACCTTAGAGGAAATAATTACCACCATAAAAAGAGCAATTACTAACCTGGCAGAGAGTTGCAGTGGATTTTAATGCCTCTGCCGGTAACGTCTGCTCACATACCGCTCTTTGTTTGTTTGACTAATGGTTTCTTTTGAAGGATAAACAAGCCACATTTACCAATACTAAAATGTTTTCTGTTTTGCACACACATTTTAGATGTAAACCACAGGCTGCTGGTTCTGTGACAATCACAGAAAACAGTGAATGCTATGAAGAAAAACAGGACTGAGAGGTTAATATGAGTTTGATTTATATAGCTCGACATTAAAGAGCTTCATAAGAATTGACTGTTGAGAGAGGCCTGCTTCAATTCAATACTTAATATCCAGTTTTGATTAGCTCATGTGTCATTCTGCTCCCTTTCATCTGTTACGAATAAATGCTTGCCAAACTGGCTGTCAGCGTAAGACAATTAATCATTTTCTTCTTCAATGTCATTATGAGAGGATCACAAAAATGATAAGAGCAGAATGAGTGAGTGAGTGGCTTTGCGATTTGCATTACAACCACTCGGCTATGTGCAGAGCAAGAAAAGATGCATTGAGGAGCATGGTCTTGTACACACACCATTAAGAGATAGAAAAAGGGGGGTAACTGTGGCAATTTTTCTTTTTTCACTAATTCCAGCAAATCATTTATAGAGAATTAATCACAGTCAGCTCTGCCTGTTCCAAGAATACGGCTATCTATCAAAGCCCTAGCTTGTTCTCAACAGTCATCTCACAGCCATTGTCTCTGGGCCTCAATGGTCTGGATTTTACAAAACGGCTGCTGTGGATTATAATTTGCTAACATTATGTGTGTAATTGCACAATTTTGATTAACACTAAATTAAAGTTTAAAGGAAGTATTGAAGATCAGTTTTTCCCCTATTTTCTTTCTGTCAGCTAAAATTAGTTATAATTCAAGAGTAGGTGATAAATTGCCCTCATTAGAGGTACAAATGAATAAATACCAAACAGCAAAAAAAAGGATGGAAAAAGAAACAGATACAACTTAATGATGTCCCCTCCTTTGGGAACCTTTAAGACTTTATAATGCTTTATTGATCTGTTGTTAAAACAAAATATGTTTGGGTTGCCAACGTATTAAGTCTCCACACTGTGTGAGAGAGAACAAATCCTAATATAAATTGAATTTCCACACAGTGTCTGCAATATGCAGAGCCTGAGAATAGCTGGGGAAATTTAGACAGCTAAAGTATATTACTTTGGGATGTATTTTGCTGCAATGAATGCAAAAATTCATTGAAAGTCTCAATATGTGATACTCAGCAAATGTAAAATTCCTGAAAGTCTATCAAATACTGGAAATAACTGCATCATTTTGTTACATATTTGTAGCATGGACCACATTTTCTTCTTCTTTTTTTTTAAAACATGTCTTGTCGAGCATTCAAGCAGGCAGAATGATGGTCTGTCTGCTGTATTGAGCTGAGCAAATTTGCTTTGTCAAGACGATCTTCATGTATATTTGTATATACAGAGATCTTCTTGATAATCAGAATTCTTTATTTATTTGTTTTTTTATTATTATTAAATGAATGAATACTTGTTGCCCAACCAGAAAAGACAGAAAAAGGAAAAGGGAAAGTAAACACAACCCAGATTGAAGAAACATTTTCAGTGACAGCGTGTAATAAACATCTTCTGTCTCTTTGCTGTGGGCTCCACCTCATGATAGAAAGCACCTTGTGTTTTTTTTTGGGGGGGGGGGGTTCTTCCTTATTTTCCCTGACAGTCATCCAGCTGTAGGAATTTAGGGACGGGAATGTTGTCCCATTCTTTAAAGTTGCAGGGGTCCGATCTGGGCACCTCTGGAATATGTGTTCCCCCAAGATGTTGTCCAGACGGGAGCATATGTTGCTCTAAAACTTTGTCTCAGCATTGATGCAGCTCCTTTTAGGGATTAATGCAACCTCACATCAAAGATGTGTGTTTTCTTTATAAGCACAATTAACAAGCCACATGTTTGACCTCTTTGGTCTGAAAGCTACACATCAATCATTTCCTACAAGAATTTAAAAAAGAACTCTATGTTTTGTGCTCCTTTTATTTATTGATTGATTTTACCATAAAACAGGTTTTATGCTTTGCCTTGGTCCATTTCTAATGAGCTTTGGCTCAGAGAGCAGCACAGCTTCTGGATCCGGTTCATATATGGGCGCTTCTTTGCATAAACCTGCATTTGGGGTTGGCATGATGAACCAAGCTTGCAGACTCTGATTTTTGGAAGTGTTCCTGAGCTCATGCAGGGATTTCTATAACAGAATTATGTTTGTTTTGCAGGACGCAAGGATCATGGGCATCACCACAGGTTTTTCCATAATGTTCTTTATACACATAAATGTTTCTCCACTTGAATATTTTAATAAGATGTAGAATTGACCATAGAATACACAAGTGTTTGAAATGCACAGAAATATGAAGCTGTATGTAATCACCAGCATATCTTGTAATCTGTGAACCTGTAAGAAATAATAAAGCCTTGTTTTGAAAATTGAGTATTGATAAGGAAATATTTTAGATAAAGGTTAGATTTTCCTTTCATAATCCAACTAAGGGTCAGAAACGGAAAAAGCTTGAGTGTAACTGTCTGATATAGCTGGTTTAAAATGTTCTGCAGCAGATGTTTACTCTGCTCCAGCTAGACAACTCTTCCAGTTGAATCCGTTGAGCGCTGACCCTGTGAAACAGAGCATGCATCTCATAGCCTCAAAGATTTACAGCCGAAGACATGATGAATGGTTGAATGTTACCACGGATGACTAGCTGACATGAACCATTTTAGACAACTGTCTTAACATTTGCTGATGGCTAAAGTTATCTAACAAGCATTTAATGACATTTCATCTGCAGTTTCATTGTTATTGATCATATTCAACATTTAACTTGCAAATTTGACAAGTCATTTTTGGGTTGGATGCACTGATTGGTTCTTCTGTATACAGAGATGTGCTGGGTGCAGAATCTAATAGAAAACTTACACACAAATGGAAATAGTTTAGAATGAGAACAGCACAGGCCTGAAAAGTGTCAATTGAAATGATTTGCTGATGTAATGGGAAGCATATTACATCAGCATGAGAAAAAGATCACTCTTTGGGCCAAATTTACTAAGATCTCGATTTGCGTGTACTAATTAGCATGTGGGATCTAGAATTTAGCGTGTGGGGTGGGACCGTGGTTAGCACCTGATTTACTAAGATTGCTGACGCAAAGGACT
>JBAMHV010000003.1:17525514-17554956 GCA_037177535.1 Pseudomugil gertrudae | reverse complement strand
AGTTTGTACTTTTTTTAGCGTGAGCAACGAGTTTGCATGCGTTTTACTACACGCAAACCTTTAGTAAATCTGGCCCTTTGTGTACTGTTTTCGTGTGTTTTGTTTTTTGGGAGGCAAAACTAATAAGTCTCATAGGATGCTCAGAGGTTGCATTGCTGGTTTGATCCCAGTCTGGCAAGGCGGTACATTCCACTAATAATCCGAAAAGGATTATTGTGGATCTTGGAGGAAAGTAGATGATGAGTTTATAGTCTGTCTGCATAAATATTTTTTGGATCTGTTGGCTTTTCTGTCCTGTATCGCTCTTTTTAAGGGAGATTTATAAGACACGATTATGATCACATCCCTAATCTTTACCAGGCTAACAGATTGCTCTCTGGGCTGAGGAGTGATCAGCATCACTCCTGTTCGCGGTATAAGTAATGCAATCTGGTGTCTGATTTCGAACAGCTGTCAGCTCTGTTGCAGGACAGCAGTAAGGGCGGAGGGCCTGAAACACCTTAATGATTCATGGCCAGCAAAATTATAATGAATATTTTATATAAACAGGCATTAAGAGGTTTTAACACAGTCACCACATCAAAGTGAGTGACCAGGTGTCTGATGTGAAGATGAATTTCAGTATGTAAGGGTGGTATGTATTCATAAAATGACTAAAATGAATATTTAACAGGCTGCAGTCATTCTTTTTTGTGTCTTTATGGGGATGGGGGAGGGCGGTGTTGAGAACATTTTTGCCACTGTAGCAAAAATATTAAATTTGTTATTGCCTTAATTCATGTATCATTTCAATTTACAGCACAAATTAGAAATTGGATTTAATTTCTGCTTTAATTTAATGTCCTTAATCCTGTTAGTTAATATGGAGTGCATCCATAAATGGATGCATCCAGGCAGGGGTACACACCCCCCTGCAGCATGTGCATGCCCCCGCATCTTTCCTCTCCCTAACTAAGTTTGCTGGGGTAAATTGAGTGTGTGACTGCATATAATTCACTCTCAGAACAGCCCCATTTCCCTGTGCCTGCCTGTTTGGTCATGCCGATTCAATGCACCGATGGCAGTTCAAACCCATACCAATACATTTCACCTCTGGCGGGTCGTGTGTACCATCAGCAGGAGATGCCAGAAACTAAACCATAGTTGTTTAACCACAAGAAACTGAATGCAATTGCCTCTTGGTGCACCTCTCAGGGCGCTTTACCCTCTTTCTATTACAGTTTATTGTTATGATTACTTAACCTGGACATTCTCTCTACTGTCACCGGGCTGCTTATAATGTTAAATCAACACAAAACCCACAAGACTGACTGCGTTGGTCATCTCATATGGGCTATAATGACCAAGCGCTGTCTCTGTGATTGATTCTACTTATTAGATGTGCACCTTGACAAAGTTCACAGGCCAGGCACAGATCAGCCACAACAGTCAGACTTCAATACTCTGATGTGATGCATGCACCATTTCTACAGGTAACAATCTGGATTTTATATGTAACAGTCTCTTCACACGCCATTAACCTGCCCACAGTCTTGGTGTCATTATCGATTCTTAAAGGCTACACAAGCTGTAAACGCTCCAGATGCCCTTCAGAGATATCACTCCTAATCAAACTGAGACACTCAGACATGCAAGAAGAAAAGGCTTCACTATGTGAAGGTGCTTTGTAATCTCATGCAGGCCATCTTATTGCCTCCATTTATGTACTTGTGTGTATGTGTTTGTGATGCATGCTAAATGGAAGGTTGTTGACAAAGCTGTTTGTTGTCACTGACACAGCCGTGTTCAGCTTTCACACTGAAGAGTCACTGAGGGAAGCAAAGACAGCCAAACTGAGTTCTGAGTGCTTTTACAATCTGTGTTGACGGTCTGAGATGGTAATTTTTCAGATACAAGGACTCCCACATCACTTGGCTGACATCTCTTTAGAGCCTGTATTAACATTCAGACAAGATGGTAGTCAAGCAAAACATTATGGCTGCTGATTAGTGAGGATGGCAGCAAGGGCCAGATTTTCCTTAGTATTTTGATTCTTGTTTTGATTTTGTAATCATGTTGAACTGTGGACATGGTGCTACACTGATGTACAAATTAACCACAAACAGGCTAACTGCACACAGTGCAACAGCACTTTGCCTTTATACAGTTCAACATAACCCGAGCAGACCAGCGTACTGCATGCCACCTCTTGTCACTGCAGACACGTAGTGTTACCACAATCCAAGATGAAGATAAGCAGTGATGTTTGACATACAAAATCTGGTTTGAGTTCAATATTACGATTCTGTTTATCCACATAAAATGGTGCATGTTGCTTACATTGTGAAATATATATTTACTTAATTTAATTGTTATTTGGCTTGCCTTAGTAGGCAAGGCAGTATGATGACAAAGCTTGTCAAGAAGTGGTGGAAGTACGTAAGCTGAGAAATAAGAGGCAGTGAAGCTTCACATTAACGTAGTGAAGGGACAGGAGCATCACAGCACACTGCATTCAGGGTGGAAGTCCCTGTGTGAACGCTACAGTAACAAGCATCAGCAGTTGACTAAGTTGTGGGTGGATAAAGTTGTGTGAGTTCAACTCAAATGTTATGGGAAGAAAACATGGGAATAGGAAAACGTATGATGAACATGTTTCAAACCAGGAAAGGATGTGTTATGTTATAGATCTTTACAGTTCAGGAGGTACAAATCTGTTTACTCATGTGAGGAGAGGGATCATTTATAAAATTTAGATGAATAAATAGTGATGGATAGAGCTCAGCAGTTCATACAAACAGCAGCTTAATACTGTATTCTAAATTCTGTACTAACAAACGGTAAACAGATGCTCGGGACTCTTTCATATGGATTTGGAGGTGAGCATTTCTGCTGCACTAAAAACATTTTTCTGTTTCTGTTGGTGCTGCTGCACCTTGTCACAAAGTAATCTCTTATGATAATTATGTATCTGAATAAAATTAAGTTCTAATAGTAACTGATTACAAGGCAAATGAGCCATGTGAATTCTACCACAGATGAAAAATGGGCTGAGCCAAACACGTAGCTTTTAACATGGCTTTGCATTTGATGAAGTGTGACATCACATGACCTGTCCCTGGAGCTTTACTGGTGATATTCCTGGCAGCTTTTGCAATAACCAACCAGCAATCAACAAAGATGCTTTCAGTTTGTTCATAAATACAACACCTACAGACAAATTCATAAGAATGATATAGTAAAGATTAAGTTTAGTTTAAACTACTGCTGTTAAAGATAAATGAAAATATGCAAGGTTTCCCCTCAAAAGTGAGGTACTTGATGGATGTTTGCTCATTTTGTGCTGTCGCTTAGTCACTAATGGACCAATAAACAGGTTGATGGGGAGAGACGGTTGATGATAAAGTAAATGTCTCTTTCTCAGTTGCCTGTGATACCATGGTTTGCTTCAAATTTGTAGACCTATTATAAATTAGATGACTTATACCTTTCATTAAAGTCTCCCGAGCAGCAGTCCAGCTAATAGTTAATGTGCCCTTTAAGCTGTAGTTAATATCTTCACTAACATTAGCTCTGCAATCTTGTTAGAAAACAGCATTAATTTTAAAAGCAGATTAGAATGGATGATGACCTTAGCATTACGCTAAAGTCCACTTGTAATATACTAATTCATGATGAAAAAAGGCGGAAGGGAAAACCGTCTTTTGTTCAATGAGGTTTGACCATGCTGATGCATGTGTTGTTGTGTTTGTGTGTTGTTGTGCATGTGTGTGTGTGAGCGATACAGCAAATTGTCCATTTGCAGTATATCCGAAGGGCTCAGGGATGTCATTAGTCACAGCGTGCTCGTTCTCATTAAATGGCCCAGTCGCCATGGCAGCCCCACAAAGGCCAACCCCTCCTTGCCAGAGCACTGAGAGTGACAGGCCAATTAGAGCAGGCCACTGTGACATGCAGTCTGCTGTGATTATAGCTCTGAGGGGACAGGAGTCAGGCAAGGAACAACACGTTCACTAGCGAAGGTCCCAACAAGAGCTATCCCCAAATAAACACGAGAGCCAGGTCCTTGGAGGTCATGTCTGTTCTGAGGAGCTCCACATCCCCATCCCTGCATTACATGTGGCACCTGCCATCCAGGGCTGTTAGCTGCAGCGGTGGAAACTACCCCACCCAGAGGAGTTTGGGTGCACATCAAATGTCTTAAGGGTGATTGTCCAGCACTGTTCTCAGCTGCAGATCTTCATCACCTGTCACACTCTACTTTGCCATAAACCTCTGAAAGACTGCCTCTTTTGTAGAAAGCATGAGGCAGTTATGGTCATGGAGACGCAGCAGCAGAGTAGGGAAACGGTTCTAATCTTAGTGATGATGAGAGGATAATAGAAAGAGAGAGCGTGACATGAAGTGTAGCATCAAATCTGTCAGCCTCCCTCTAAAAGACATTCGAGATGTAACACACACTGTGATACGTACCAAACAATATAAAGACTCAGAACTGTGAAGACCACAGTGTGCACATTTATACTAAACATCAACATACTGTCATCAATAAACTATTTTTATAACACAATCCTCCATCACAGTGGATATTTTCCAAAAATTGTTTTTTTTATTTTTATTTTGTGCATTTTGTGACTTCTTTTGATATTTTATTTGTGACAGCAGTTTGCTTAACCAGTTTTCTATCTCATTGTGTTTTTCTGCTTCATCATCAGTGGTTTAGTCTGGCTGTACAAGGTTATACAAAAAATACTCACTTATTTTTCAGTCGTCATTGATTACACCCACTTCTGATCCTCCTGGGATGTTTGCTATTCAGCTGTATCTGCAAGACAAAAATGGTGAAGCCATAATCCACCTTACTATGCCTCTACATTGTTAGTATACTCACTTCCTTCACTGGTTAAACTGGGTAACATTAAAGCCTGTATGCAGACTGGTGAGTCATTTTGAGATAAAGTTGCCAAGGAAAACATTGTAAGCAATGTTTACCGTTTGTTAGTACGTTTGTTAGTACAGAATTTAGAATACAGTATTAATTAATATGCATGAGGAAGTAAGCAATTAAAAGGAGTTTTTAAAAATGTCTGTCATAATGATACAATAAGAGCAAAAATTTGAGAGCGTGCACATCTTGGGAGAGATTGTTGAAGCAAATATTAAATGCCAATTTTCTGTAAGTCACAATAGAGAAAAAGGACAAAAATGCCTCTCTTACTACACTTTTCAGAGAAAATGGTTCACTGCCTTCTGACAATAAAAACCATTTTTGGGGAAAATAAAAGCAAAACAACAATAACAACACAGTTTTTTTCAGACACTGCTGTCTAACATTGCAACGCAAACAGCCTCACAGAAAGCTGAAAATTCACACTGACATCAGTTATATATGAATAAAATCTCTGATTACATGTAAATATTCAGTATTTTCCATCCAGCAGACGAAAATATGATGCAGAGCAGCTGAAAGGCTGTTACAGAGTAATGGTTTAATTGGTGGCACAGAGAAAAAGATAGCAGAAGACATCAATATATTCATCTTGTCATCAGATTTACACCCTAACAGAGCTGCAGCTGCAACTGCAGGTGAATTTGCACAAATCTGGGTTTTAGATGTAAAAAAACTAAAAACACCTGAAGACATCTTTACATTTATCCACAAAGTAAGAGATACTCGGCTATAACACAATGATCTTTAATGTTGGGTGGGATTAAAGTCAGAGCTTTAGGTACACTGCTCTCCACAAAAGCTAATGAAGGACATATAGCTCCCAAACACAGCAAGGTACAAAGAAAGATGTTCACTGCTATCAGAAACATAGAGGTATGCAGCGGCATGGTGATGTCTCAGCCACCACCTGCTGATCAGTCCAGTGGAGTGAAACAGGTAGCAGATGTTTGTAATTTGTTATCCACATCTTCAGGTAAGTGTCTCGTCATGCACGAAACAAACAAAATGAGGCTCAAAAGTTCCTAATCAAGAAAAATAACCTCAAAAAAACAACTTGCAAGTGGTGTAACTTATACATTCTGGAAAAATGCTTAAAAAACTCTAATCTATCAAATGTATTTGATCAACGTGATCTCAGAAATGTGAAGCTAATGTCAGGCAAATAGAGTTTTACTCTATTACTACTATGAAGCATCCATAATGTCCATGATGTTAAATAGCATTTTGCTGTATGAATAATGTTTTCTGACACTTATTCTGACACTCTGTTTTCACTTTGACTTATTTACACTTATTTATGATTGCTTTCAACGAGCATTTTTTCTTAGTTTCTTTCATCTTCTGATCTTTCAGATACGTGACTGTAATTTAAGATGACAGGAGAAGGTGAGCAAAAGGAGAAAAGACTCTAAGTGACTTGGGAGTCAATGTTAGACGGAGAAAAAGAAAATGTTACATGAAAAAACAAGTCTTGAGTTGTGCAAGTTGTAAGAAATGTCTCTTAGTGGCAGTAGACTAATAGAAGCAGTTTGGGCTTTGAAAATGAAAATAAAAGTATGGTAAGAAAACAAATGGGAGAGACAAAGGAAAAGGGAGGGTCTTTGAAGGGTTAAGGGCAAAGTTGGAGTCTATGTGACAGTATCAAAGCCACAGGAGCAGCAGAGAAAAGCTGTTAACGGGAGCTCACTGTGCCTTAATCGATTGTGAACAGTGCTGCAGAACACAGCCAATCACAAGAGCTCCTGGAGACTTCTCTGGGTTAGAGCACTTACACGCTGTCTGCTGCCCGATCAGGGAGGCGATGCAGAGAGTGAAAAAGACAGAAAGACAAAAGGTGGGGGGTGATGGTCATGAAGAGGGAAAGTGGGAAAGTAGGACTTCAAGGATTTTTGGCTTTTCATCTTGATGACCTTGAAAGCATTTATAAAGAAATGATTATGTTGAAGTGAATGTGCATTATGTATCCTGTCTTTTGTCCATTTTATCTCTTCAGTAGAACATCTTTGAGCTGTTCTTCCTCAGGATCATCTGGACGTGTTGTCAGGTGGAAAAAAGATGGAAACTTTTAAAGGTTATGATTTCATGAGTAGCTTGATATCACCTGGATGAAAAAGCTGTTCTGACACTCTGGATGCAACATAAACTACTGCTTGCATTTCCATCCACAACTGTAATAATAATAATAATAAAATCAAATAAATATGCTTATTATCTGCTTTTAACTGATTTACTGGCTTGAATACCTACTTGAACACAGACTGTTATAACAATATAAACCTGTGTGAAGATGACTCTGTTCAGATGATGTTCTAATTCAAATTTAGATAAAAAAAACCACTGAACCAAAAAGTGGAAGAGAAAAAGTCTGTGCAAGTTTTTATGGTTAAAATCTTTCATTTCATATTTTGCAACTGCACATCAATCCAGGAAATCTCATTCAAAAGATTTCAAAGTAGCACTTTGGTTCAATTTTTCCAGACGGTGATTTTGAGGAGCAACAGAAAACACATCATGTGGAGGATAAATAAAATAAAATGTATTTTATTGTAATGTTTTGATCTGGAATATCCAAATGAAGTTTTGTGAGCTTGCTAATCAGATGCTCAGATTATGGCCTAAGTCTGGAGGGTGGGAGTGTGAGAAAACACTTTTTGTTTGACCACTGGCAACAAAGATAAAAGATAAAAGCAGATTTGGATAATTTAATGTATGTGTGGCAAGTAAACCTAAATAACTGGGAAACGGGGGCTCACTCTTAAACTGAATGTATTTATGGAAGTTGTTTATGTAATACTGTATGTTTTCAGATGTGTTGTTGTGCTAAATATATTTTTGGATGATATAAAACAGAAATATCACATTGTGAATTACTGAAAGAATATAAATTTGCATTAGAAATAAAAAAAATACAATTTAAGGGAAACAGCATATTCTGATCAACCTGATTTAGTTTTATATGTAAACTTTATTTCTACTCTTACTGTTCTGTATAGCAAGCAGTAAAAAGCTTCATAGTGCTGCTGAATAACAATATGTTTCATGTAATTTAAATATATAAAGCTTTTATAAGGTTAAAATGTGTTCATTGTTTGGTAGAGAGATTTAAAAAGCAATGAAAGAAGTTAATATGATAAAATGATCCTGAAGGGGTATTAGAGCCATACTGTAAATGGGACTGAAGGTGATGCAATCTTTCACATTGTGTTATGATACCTGACTCAGAAGAATAAACCTTCATGTATGAAAATAAGATTATCTTAAAATGTGTGTGCTTTGCTCTATTTCTCACCACAGATCAACTTATTGAGATAATAAAAACATAGCTGCCATAATGGTATTATCAGAGGGCAACAGCAGCTTCTAAAAACTTTAACGTCAATTTGCTACTTTATACCTATGAATGAATGAAAACAGTCATTTTTTCTGGCTTTTCTAAACTTGATTTAACTAAAATGAAACCTGAAAGTGCTACTAAAAGGCAGTAATTAAAGATGTAAAGATGTATCTTTATACGATGAGTCCCATTTTAAGCCCATTGAACAGAACAGAGTTTATACATGACGGATGTGTTCGGGGTGTGTGTCTGCTTTGGGATAGAGTTTGGTATTAGACCATCAGGTCTTGTTCTAGAAAAGGAGTCCTTTCTGTGCTTTTTCTTTGTGAGACAACTCTATTCTCACAAAAATAAGAAGTACATCTCAAGATGCTGCTCATTTAAAGACTATCACTGTGTCAGGGAACATTATAAGATATAATCACATGTTTGTGGAAGCTGTTGTAGTACAAGGAGGTTTGTTCAGCTTCTTGGATATTAAAAATACATGTTAGTTAAAACTGGAACTTGTGTGCATGATTTGGTCTAAATGTTTAACAGTGAAAGACATTTTTAAAACGCCAGGCATTATGGTCCACACCTAATCTTCTTTAACCCTTTATGACCTGATGTTGCATATTCTGTTAGCTTCTTGATGTTTTCAAGTAATATGAAATTAAAAGTTTACTTCAAAGAATGATGCATTCAAGGTAAATAAGAAAACCCTATATTTGCTTTGCAACACTGAGATTTTTTACAGTAAATATGAGATTTCAAACACTAGATGTGCTGCTATTCTCAGTTTTCAAATCCCATTATTCTCGCTTGACTGGTTTCACCTGTCAGTGAATAATTTAGCCATAATCAGGAAACGGAGATGGCTGCCAGCCTGAAACATCAGGCTCTTTCTTGATAACATAAAAGAACATTCAAAAAGGATTTTACCAGAAATCAGAGGAGGAGGAGGGGTAGAAATTCTCCACCATATTCATTTTAGGTTGTTTCTTTTTCATTTTCCACCATGGCAGTTGTTCTGTAGTGTGCCAGTGTCTACATAAACCTGTTATTCAGTTACTCAAGTGAATCTACAGCTACACCTACACAATTGCAGTGGTGCCAGCTGGTTTTGGCAGCACAGCAATTAGACTTTACTCATATTTCTCCACATTTAGGAAGATTTACCACTTTAAGCCTCTACTATGACACTAATCTAGTTTCACTGTAAATATTTTCCTAAAGAAAATGCAAGACACAAGGCAAAATTATACTTTGTTTTTTGTTTTGTTTTCACCTTCTTGCTCCGCCCAAAAGTAAACAACAGCGATCCTCAACCATTACCTGCTGAACCCAAGAACCCAAGTTCTGGTCAATGGCAAACAGTGTAAACAGTCCACAGCCAGAGCTGCATCTTTAAATGTCGGTTATCTTGGAAACAGGTGCAGAAATGGTGGTTTTGGATTGTGGTTAAGAAGCACGGGAGTCACCGTTTAGCAACACGTAAGAACACAGTGTGCTGAGCCAATGTCACCCTGTGGAGCCACTCTGCTCCGCAGAAAGCTGCAATTCAGGCAAACTGGGAGCTAGAGGAGCATGAAACACTGCAGAGAGGCCACCTGATGGTATAATCATCTTCAGAATAATTCATGGAGAATAAATGCAGAACACAAAACATGCAGAAACAAACATGTACATTGTCTCCCTCTCACACACACACACACACGTATATATGTATATATATATTTATTAATGTCCCATGTTGTGCTAATAATGTTTTCCTCTGATTACTCCTAACAGTCTGCATCACTTTCAAGTCATTGACTGATGGTGTAATACAGCTGTGATGGAACAAACCTCCCATTAATAATGTAGGTTTTCAAAAAAAAAAAATTAAATGTGTTGTTCCAAATTATTTATTATCCAAAAATATAAAACATTTTATCAGTTGTAAGAAGTGTAAATAGTCATTTGTTTGGCAGAATTAGGAGCTCATATTTATTAAAATCCGATGTTAAAGTCAGTCAGAAACATCTTTACAGGTGTAGTTACTTTTTAATATGATCTTTTATTTGAAAGCAGCTTCACAGTTCTTGTATCGGCAGAAGTTTTAGAAGGGTTGACGTTTTTAGGGAGTTTCTGCCTGTATTTCTTTACAGGATGTCAGAATAGCCTCTCAGAGCTGCTCTGCAGCCTTGTTGCACATGGTGACCATCCACCAATCATTCATCTGAAGCTGCATGGCACCCATCAGTGAAGACAGTTTGAAAATGAGTCTTCATGTATTTCTGGTGATCATTGTTTAGGGGTGACCGCATATAGAGGTCAGAATTACCGCAAACCTCTGGACCTACAACCTACACATTGATGTCAACGGGATTTCAGAGGCACCAGCAGATTCAGATACCTGTTTGCCACTTTGTAATGGGATTTTAGCAGCTGCCTCTTAATCCGATTTATTTGTCTGACAGAAATCCTCATGATCATGTCTTTTTCTGCACAAACCGACATGCTCTGAATCAGCCACATATCTCGTAATGGTACAATGATCACGCTTAAGTTTAATGAAATATTTAAGGTTTTCATATCTTGTCAAAGGCATTTTCACACTTTTCAGCCACAGGAGGGTCATTTTTTTTACCATATTGTTGAAAGTGATTGTCTGCTTATTTATGTGGAACGCCATTCTTAAGTAGTTTTCCTCACAGCAGAAACTATTCACTGCTGCTTCCTGCTGTGATGATAACTGCCTACTCGGACCTTGAATAATCGCATATGGTGAACACAATACCCAGAGATGACAGATGAATTTCTACTTCTACACTGCCCAACATGTTCAACATTACCTTTTTTGGAAAACTATTTTAAGGGACAATCAAAGCACTGTGGGGAACTGTGGTTTGATATGTTAGCGTGAGATGACAGCTTACTCCAAAAAAGTCAATCATCCTGCACAAACAAGGAAACCTATTTAACAGGCAGCAAAAAGAAAAAAAGCTTTTATTAGAGAAATATAAAACAGAATCATCTGTACTCTGAAAGATGGTGGTAATTTGGCTATAAATTGTTCAATTTTCTTCTGATGGAGTTTCAAGGTTTTTAAAATAAAACCAAACAAACACAAAACCTTTCTGATGTAATGGAATTGACTGATTCCTGATACGTTTCTTTGTGGGACATTGAAATATTAGGAAAACAGTTTTAGGGATTCATTTTTGTTCAGGAGTTTTAAAAGAAAAACATTAATATGATGCTGGAAGGGATGCTAATTGTGGTACCACTGTGATCCAGCAGAGCTGATTTGATGCAATCTTTTGGTTTCCCTTAGCCTATTTTTGATGAATTGGCTCTATATGATGTCTGTGAAGCCCCCTGAGATGACACTGTCATGAAGTGGCGCTATACAAATAAGTTGAATTGAATTGAAGCTGAGTTTATTGCTCAGTTCATGTAGTTGTTACTGAAATTGCTATACAGAACTGCTGACAGATTCTTGGCTGTATTTTAATACATTTTATATCCTGCATTGCAGTTTTAAAGCATTTCATGTTTACATGTGAATGTTTTCTTTTTGGCTGCAAGATCACAAATCAAAGCTAAAAGGAGGTCAGTGAGTTTTTTTCCTTTATTTTTTCTTTCAATGTTGAATAAACATTATCTGTACTTTACTGTTTATTGCTGTTTTTATTATTCTGCCAAAAATAAATATTTAAGAGGAAGGAAAGTATCCACATGGCTGCCTTAAGTGTGGCATGGTTTATGCAATGTAGATCTTTGTTTGTCTATCTGTGTGGACATCAAGGGCATCCCATGATGTCTGTGGTTTAAGCAAGTAGCTGGCATAGTCAGTTTCATAACTTGTGACCTGCAGTGACAGATACACATGTCAGCACTTCTGCAAACAGATCAGCATGTAATAACTTCCACTACATCCGTCTTTTTCTCCCAATAGCCTCTTTAATATCCGACTGCTTTACCAGTCAAGCACAAAAAATAGCAGTTGTAACATGTCAAATTGATTTTTTTTTCATTAAAATCATTTATGTTCCACATTTTTCACATCGCACATCATCTTCTCTCAAATACAGAATGACCCAGCTCCTTTTCTCAAGCCACAGCTGATTAATTATGGCCAGGGAGATGCAGATACAGAGGGACAGATCAGATCCTTAAAACTCTGCAGCATGTCACTTTGCTGGTGTTGCTGAAGTGTAGATGCGAGATAGCCAGTGGGCATGACTTGGATGGGGACCTTTCAAATCGAATTGTGTCGCAGGGATCCCCGTCCTAGCTCAAGCATGCTATCAGAGCAGATAACGTGCTCCAGTAAAGGTTACGACTCACCATGACATTTCTGTTGAGACCAGGCAAACCATGATTCCCGTGGACTAATCTCGCAGCCATGTAAGTGTACTTTTGTGTGAGTGTGCAACTGAGCATGTGTATGACCTTGCATTCTGTTTTTTTAAATAAACATTTAAGAAATATGAGTAGTTTGTCAATACAAAACAAAGGAACCAACATTTAGTAAAGATATTAGTTTTATAATTAGTTGCAATTAATATGTTTCAGGTTCAAAGAGCATCAGGAGAGCAGCACACTATGGATGCAGAACTTTGATGACCTTATTCATGCACATCTAGAATGAAAAAGTGAAATTAGCAGTGAAAGTGACATCTGTGTTTCAAGTTTAGTTTTTACACCCTTTCACAGCATTTTCCATGAAATATAGGAACAGAGTATTTATTAAATTTAATGTATTTTCTAAATCTAAAACCTGCAATAAACAACGTAAGAGACCAAATTTTACCAACATATCTTTTTTACAGTTCATTTACAGCTCAGAAAATTCCCCCCCCCCACACACACACACACACACACACACACACACACACACACACACACATGTTGTCTGACTTAAATATGTTGCAGCATAATCATGGTGGTTATCAGAAAAAATGCTGTGTAATCTATAATCAGCTGAGGCCTTAAGGGAAAAAAAGTTGTTTTCACCCTTGTTAATGGAAAATCCAAAAGATGGGATGTTTGCTTACAGCTTGAAGCAAAAAAAAAATGGATGCTGTGTTTAGATGTGGAGTATAAAACCCAACCAAAGACTCTAAACCTGGATTCTCTCCAATGGCCGACAGGATTGCTTCCTTTTGTTCCAAGAGAGTCTATGTTTAATTACTTTAATTCCTTTTAAAATGTTTAACTTCGAAAACTTTTCCTCATGATTTTATACCTTTAATAGCTCATTTAAAACCTTCATCAAAACAATCTGATATTAATTAGGTAAAGTTATACATATAACTTTGCAAATGATAGTTAAATTAAAAATAAAAGTTAATAAACAAGGTATGCTTCAAAGAGTCCTGCTGATGCTTTACAGCATGTGTTGGGTCTGTTTTTCTTATTTGTGACATCTACTCATAATTTGTTGCAATCGGTTACAAAAAAATATCAAAAATTTCACAGTTGTCCAGAATTTAGTGTAAGTCCATGATATGCAAAGAATTTAGTGTCATATGCCTTTATTAGCTTCCTGAATTGCTATTAGTATCTAGCACTTGGTACCATTACCTGAGAAAAGATACCATTACATTTTCTTTGTGCTAAAATCTTATTTAGTATATATTTCCTGCTCTAAACCCCTGATCTGAATTAAATGGACCCAACAGCTCAAGTCATGGTTCATTTGTATGAGGCATTTTGAAACAGGATACTTCAACTTCATCTTCAACTTCAACATTATTTATATAGTCCAGTATCACAACAAAGTCGTCTCAAAGGGCTTCACACACAGTTAATCACACAACAGCAGACATAACACACAATAAACACAGTAATAACTACACTAAACTAAGCAAACCCAGGACATCCCTCCTTCTCGGTAAGGAAAAATACCTAAACAACACAGTTGTGGGGATAAAAAAACAAAGAAACGTCATGGAGCCCACATTGAAGGAGAGATCCTCTCCCAGGACGGACATACCATATAATGGCATTATCATTACATGGTATAGCTGGATACCATGTAAAACTTACAGGACTGTGTCTCTATAGGATCGAACTCGTAAACAAAAATATGTCAATTTAAGTTAATTGAATAAATAAATACAAGTTGAGCCCCCTTTGTTCCACAAATTTGTCCAAAATTAGATAAATGTATAAATATATAAAAAAAATGACTAATCATTGTTGGTACTCTACATTAGATTTAATCTGATATGCAATTAGTCATTTCCATGTTGATTTGACCAGTGTGACAATCCTTTGTGCCACAGCAGTCTCTGTTCTCATAACAAAAGCATTTTTTCCTCAGAGATCCACTTCATTACCCAGACTAATACGCAAAATGTTTACTCAAATGACTCAGGATCAAATCCTGTAAAATGAATATGAAAATGCTTAGGTCAATTATGCTTGTGGGGGTGTGGGGTGAGTTTTTTGTTATAATTGACTAAAAGGATATCAAGGTTGAAGTTATTGCATACTTTATCAGTGCCCGATGTCATCAATGTGCATCTGTGAAAACAGTACAATAATTACAAATGGCCGTAAACGTAACAGCTACAGGCTTTGAGATAAACAGATTGGCTGTTGTTTTGAGGTCAATACACATTGTGAGGCTTGATTGGCTTCTTCCAGGGGAAACACTTTGGTTTTAGTGACTGATTGGGCAGTGCAGTTTTCCACCTGGAGGGTCCCTGGGAATGCACAGTTATTGTGCGACTTTGGCAGAAGCCCCCTTTGCATCAGAAAGTCTTTGAATGTGGGTTTCCTGTTGCTTTTAAAAGTCTGCCTTTGAACTCTGATGGGGTTTTTGCACGACGGGGGTTGGGGTTGAGCAAAGTGCTGCCCGTCGCACAATAATCCACATGTGACAGTCTGTCAGGTCACCTCTCATCAGGAGGCATATAGATGAGAAAGCAAATCCGCACTAGTAATCACACTCACACATAAATATGGAGCACACACAGGGGTGTACAGGGACAGTAGTTTATGTTTTCTATGCTTTATAAGATGCATTTATCACCATCAGCTCATTAGTGGAGAAATACAAAGATGCTAATAAAGAAACTTTGCTGTTGTTTAGATTTCATTTTCTAAAAATGAGATTATAATGAAGCTCCAAGTTCAAAGAGCAATTTCTATCATTTTACTAATTATTTAATCACAATCAGCTGTTTTTATAGAGCCATTTAATTCCATTAAGAATGTTTTTTACGGTGAGATATTTTAGCTATTATCACCTTTGTCAGTGTCCTTGGACTGGCATCAGGTAAAGAAGCAGATTAACATGCTGTGTGTGTGATGCAAGTGTGTGGGTGTTCAGTAAATACATTTAACTATGGTTTGTAGTTCAGCCTTGTTGCTTCACTTCCCGGTACGCAAGTGCTGGAGGGGATTGTGTTTATTCACTGTAGGATATCTATGATAGGTGGTAATATGCACCCCTAAAATCAGACTTTATTAAGATTAACTTATCACATAATAAAACAGAACACTAGAAAAAGTATCATCTGAAGTTTAACTGATATCGCCATGACAACTGGACGATATCGATATGTTTCCATGACTGGAAACGTGACTTTTTTACAAATGTAGTTGGAAGAAGTTGGAAACATGATTTGACTTGTCAAAATTGCATCAAAGATATTAAGAATTTTAAACTCATCACAATGATTTTGCTGATATCTGTTATTTGTACATAGACATACTTATTTAGTTATTATAGGATATAAAAGGCCTCCTGTTTTAAACTCCTCTAAATCAATGTCACACTTACAAACAAGTACAGCAATTTATGCTTATAGGAACACAAATTCATCTGTTCAGTCACTAAGCTGCACATGTCATGGAAAATCAAAATGGATGATGGGTTCGAGGCAAGATTAATTAAAGATAAAAGTAACAACTTATGTGCAACTTTACTTTGGCTTAAATTGGCTTTAAAAAAAAAGTGTATTGTGTATCAGCATCAGTAGAACATTATAGTGTAGACAAACACTTGGACTACTGTCACACTCTCAAGGTTAAAAATCCTACATTTAACAGTATGATCAATGCCTGATACAATGGCTCTGATGACTTATGAATCATGTAAACAAGTATGTACCAGATCTTTAAGAAACATGATCATAGATAACTCTTCTGAAGGGCACAGAGGCAGAGCGTGACAAAACAGTTATTAAACCCAGAGTGAGCGAGACGATCTCTAGCACGAGCAGCCAAGAAAAGGGAGAGACGTGACCATGGAGGAGGTGACAGAGCGAGACGCCCCGATGAAAAAATGCAGAGATGAAGGGATGGAAAAATAAAGGGCCTGTCAGATCTGGATGAAGAGGAGATGACCACTCTGAGAAGATCAACAGATCAGAATAGCATCTGTAAATGTGCAGAGGTCATTTTCAGGTTCATGATGAACTTATAACTAAGTACAGCTTCAATAGATTTATGAATTTATTTACTTAGCTTGACTCTTTGGAATGTGTTATGCTTTATTTTTAACACTGAACAAACCTAAGCAGAAAAAAAGCTTTTTTAAACTAACATAGAATTATTTCAGCTATAATCTCATCTGCATTAGGACAGTAGGATTAGTTTAAGGTTGCCAAGATGAAGCAAATTGCAATAATGATAAGCTGAATGACAAACAGTGTTTGAATGTCAATCAAAGTAAGGCTAATTTTGTATATTTTCCTGCCTTTTTCAAGCAGCCACAGGTAAACATTTGTCCCTGGGCTCTGAGAACAAGTAGAGCAATTTGTCTTGCTCAGGAAACTGCTGCACAATAACAAAATTATTTTTAAAAAAAGCTCAAGCTGTAGATGTGTCACCGCTGCTTCTGGAAGAAAAAAAACCTCCATCTCGTCCTTATTTCCTCACAATTCTGCCAGTTCAGATAAAGGAGGAAGCAAGAAACAGTGGGAGTCTTTTGGGAGTTGCTTCTTCCAGTCTGCTTAGCCTCAGGGGAGAGAACAGGGAAATTACTATCAGCGACACCAGTTTGGAGCAGTAGTGGTTATCAGATAAGACAACATTCTACATGCCACTTCTAAATCAATCAAGGTCACCTTATGCACATATATATATATATATATATATGTGTGTGTGTGTGTGTGTGTGCGTGTATATATATATATATGTGTGTGTGTGTGTGTGTGTGTGTATGTTTGTATATAAATTGTCTGTATTAATGTCTGCTTGTATAGGGATGACCCAGTACTGTGACCTTGATTCATGTCTTCTGGTTTACTGTACCACAGCACCACCTCCGGGTCATAAATGTAACTATACAAAATGTTTTTTTTGTTTTTTTTTTAAAGGCTTAAACAAATTAAATATAATATTAAAAAATATACAAAACATATGAATTAATTAATGTATTTTCTAAATCAATTTCAAACATATCATAAAGATATTTTCTCCCTCAAAGGTAAACACCAAATTACCAATGCACTGTGTTATAAAAACATAAAAACAATACATTGTTTTTATGTTTTTGTATTCTGATGTTTATAGTTTATGTGTTTGTAGTTATTGAAGTGTAATTTCTACTGACATAAGCTGCTGCCTGTCTCAGCTAATCTTCTGTAATAAAACACAACAGCAAGCCAGCAAAGAGGCTTGTAACTAAATATAGACAGTTTGGAGTGATTTTATAGTGACCACTAAATAATATTTTATTGTATATTCCATTTACTGTATGATAAAAAAAATATAATCTCCCAAAGAACTTGCAAATAGTTTTCTTATAAAACGGTTGGAAGTGCACTGATAACCAACGTAAAATGTTAATGCTCCTCTAGTGGTATCCTAAATGTGTTATAATAAGGTTCTGTTATAGCACATAATGTAAAGGCATCATTTTACTTTTATTTAGCTGAAATCATAATGTAAAAAAAAACACAGGCACTGTTAAAAAGGTTAATGAGAGTTGCATTATTTAAGTGGGCAGATCAAGGATCTCATAATGGTTCCACTTGTCTGTTTCCTGCTATGATGAGTCAAAATATGTTCTTCATTTATACATTTAAAAAAGACAGAAACAATTATTAGCATCAAAATCCCTGACCAAACATTGTAGCCTGATGTTGCTCTCCAAACATCTCTCCATTAACAGGTAAAGTTAATATTTAAACCATCAAGCTCTCTTCCCATCTTTCCTCCTTAGTTACAGCAGAAGCTCCATCCATCTGTACACGATGCTCCAGTTTTATTCATTTAAAACATAAATGCTGAGTGAACAAATCAAAATCACACCTTCTCTCACAATTACAGCTAAAATCTTTGCAGTAATTACTCAGTGGTTGGATTCAAGATTTATTTCATTTCTACAACCACTAAGTTGGGATGTAGAGTTTCAGATCAACATCTCATTTTCCCACCAATTGCTTCATGGTTTTAATTTGGATAAAAGGTGAAGCAGAGAGGCTTTCCCCCTAAGCAGACCTCATATCGGTACCTCCTCCTGCAGTGGATAGGTGCAAAAACACTTGTAAGATGTTTTAAGAAGCAAATTGTGAATTGGATGTTTTTATCTCAGCATGTTCAGCATATAAAACGGGAAAAAACATTTATTCATATTTGCTTTGCTGCTTTTTTAGAAAGAACAAATGTGCTTGTGTGATTTTGTTTCACTGTCAGAAACCAAAAACATCTGAATCCCATTTGTCTTTTTGAACACTACGATTTAAGCTTCCTTAATGTAAAAAGATTCGACACGTTTTCCATCTGACACTGTTCTTTGCTTTCTGACACAAACTGAAACATGGGAGACTTTTCCTTAAAAACTACAACATCATTGCACAAATCATAAAAAAGGTATATAAAAAACATGTCATGAATAAATTACATTTGCAAAATGTTTGGAAATTTACATTCACACCCGACCACATCAAACATCATCCCCTCTTCCTGGAAAGCAAGCAAACTCTCCCTTCCCCCTCACTGGAAAAAAAAATCTCATTTTTGAGTTGGCTTGGAGCAGTTCTCACCAATCCACCCAGGGTAGCACCTGCACTGAAACTCAGACTTCATTAGCTGCACTTGATGTTCTCCCATCTGTCCTATGACCTTGTAATTCCTCCCTCCTTCCGATTTTTCCTCAGTCAACACCCTCCACGCCGCAGGGTCAAGGTGGAGGTAGGAACCCGATGTGCGGATCTTCCTCTGGCACCGACCCTGAGAGGAACACAGGGTCTGACTGCAGAGTACAGCAGCTGATGTCACGTTGACCAGGTAGTGACCCAGAATGTTATCGATGTGTGATTTTACAGCCTCGCAATTAGCCTGAGGGAAAAACAAACAAACCTGTAACAAAGATGATGTTACATCAGCGGATCCTCATTCCCAGTAAGGTGACGGGGAGAAATCTGTTCATGCTCAGTGTTTTTCATCATTCCTCTGCTATTCTATTAAACTACAACACACACTGAGTCACACAGCTGTCTGATATGATCACCATGATCCCACACTGTTACCATAAATGCTTTATCTGCAGCTAAAAAATAAACTCCAACAAATTAACCTTGAGTAATATTACCTTAAACCACAGCCTCCAGTTGGGCTAATACCTAATGTCTTGTTATTGTGGTGTTTATAGTCTGCAGGTTTATCTAGACAGGTTTGTAAATATTGAATTCTCTCAGATTTTAAGCTAAACCTTTAGAAACATACTTGTACAACGACATTTACCAGTAGGGATTAAGTTTTTATAGAATTTCTAGTTTTAGGAACAAAAGACTTTATTAATATACTCATCAGGTATTATTTTATATAACATATGTAATTAGTTACTATGGCAGGGTCATCATTGTACCCGAGATTTGGAAAAGGTGTTGTCCCCCCAAAGCACGATCCCTGCAGATCCTAAGGCAGCACTTTCTCCAATAGTGTAGACCAGGTGTTCCTGCAGGGGGGGTAGGGTAAAAGCAAATTATTCACACCAGGTCAGGAAATCCCAACATGTTCTCATATAAAACGATTTGCTACTTGCCTCAGAGAGGAATTCCAGTGTGTAGGTGTAGACAATCCGAGCGTAGGGAAACACAGGAAGCTCTGATGGGGTTACCTGAGACGCAGCCCTCATGCCCTCCAGGATGCGGTGGTGAGCGTAGAGGAGCACCTCTTTCCCGAGGTCTCGCAGATCCATGCTGAGGTAAATGTCAGGATAAAGAGCAGAGGAGGTGTTCCAAAGCCAGAAGAGCTCGTTGTTCCTCTTCAGCTCCATAGGCGGACACTCCCCTGTGTAGTTTATGCTTTTCTTATTGTAGTAGTTGTAGCAGTTGGGAAAGCCATAGTAACCCCACAAGCCATTTGGCCTCATCTCCTGCCCCAGTTTTACCGTTTCCTCCATGAACGTCCTCCCAGCTGTCTCAAACTCCACTCGTGCTGCAGCTTCTATCTGTGCAGGGCTCCAGTGTGGATGCCTGGACTTCACCAGTGCTCTGGAACCCTCCCAGTACACCTGCTTGCTGTCCCAGTTTCTGTCCCATAAAGGTCTCCAACTCTCCCAATCAACCACAGCCAGGCCCTGGAAATCCCTGTCCGGGATATAATTGCGGACGTCTTCACGAGCGAGGCTGAGATGTTCATGAAGGCTGCTGTTCTGTGGAACTCCCCCATTGATAGCTTCCCCCTGGATGGAGTACCTTGGATACAGACCGAGCTTCTCAGCATAAAAAATGGTGATGTTGTCACCCATAAAAGTTTGGTTCTTATTCTGAACAATGCTGAACATACCAAGGTCAAGGTCCACGCCATACTGGGAGAGACAGTTGGCTGTTGGAGCGTTCCAGACAGAGACGAAAGGCATGTGGGAGAAAGGTGATGAAACCTGCAGCCCAGAAATGAGGCTGCTCAGACTGAGGAGCAGCAGCGCCTCTGAAAGCATGGACCACATAACCGTTCTGGCAAAGCAAAAAGGGGCCATGAAACTTAGATGTGTTGTGACATCTTCAGAGGACATTGCAACAGTTCTTTGTTTTATTCAGTTTTTTTTAGTTTTGAGTCAAGATTTAAAACTACTGAAAACATTTTTCAGTTCTCATTATTTTCACAAAGCACATTTTAAAACTCTGACCATATTAAAAGCTTTCTTTACTCTTTTTTTCCAGATGTGTGGAGATTAAACAGCCCATTAACAACACCGTGTTAAATAGTCTTAATCTTATTTCAAATTCACTTAAATGACTCACTTACCTGTTTTTTAACTGGGTGAGAAAGTTTGTTAGTGGTTTTGTTACGGAACCAGTAGTCTCATGATCTGACTGAAAAAAATGTGGGAATAGAGGAAGTAAGAAAAAAACAGAACTACTCTCATCATGTGCTCATGGGATTTCAACCGACCAATGACATGAGACATGCAAATTAAGAGCAGCAGATTTAAAGTCACAGGCAAGTTCAAACTAATCCAATCATTGTGACTTCTCTATCCAGCTTTTATTTCATTATAAACACATAAACACCACTAAAAATAAACAGGTTATTGTGGAGTTTTTGGAAAGGCTACTAAGTTTCCCTCTAAGTGACTATCAAGCAAAGCCATAATGAACTCTTCCCCATCCAAATTTTAATGTAAGCATTGCTTAACTCTTAAATGCAGGAAAAAATAACTCTTGGCTACAACACCCTGTAATTACATGGGGAAGGGGTATGAGCCAGTCTCCCTCCCAGAGAATAGCAGGCGGAGGGTGAGCCACTGCAGCTTCCCCCTGAAACGTTCAACAAGTAATGCAAACATTTGATCATATACCAAAACTACTATTTATTTTTTTCCTTTTACATTTACAAGATGCTTTAAAAACGTCACGACACCACAGAGGCTCAAACAAAGAAAGGTTTATTCCATGTGGCAACGTCAAACTCAGAAAACAATCATTGTTTGTGTATGAGAGCCAGTAAACTTGATACACAAAGTCCAGAATTAGTGTTTTCATTTTGTATATTCAGTCAAAATAACTGCAAAAGCAAAAGATTGGACAAAGCGTAGTGTTTTAATAGAAAACTAGTAGTCATGACTTGGAAATAGAAAATACCAAGATATCATAGAAACACCTAAAAGCACATTCAAATAAATAATAAAAACATAGCAACTGTCTCCATAAAAACATCAGAGAGGTCATGTTTGGAGAAGAAGAAAAAAAAATATAAACATACACACACACACACACACACACACCGGGCCCTTAAAATTTCTTGTGCCGTTAGCTAATTTAAGTGCATCATTTTTACAAAACAAAATTAATTTATCAATTCATTCACCATATTTACCACAGAAGCTTTGTGTCTAGGAGAAACAGGGAATTTGACACTTTGAGAGGCAGTGACGGGCTGAGGAGGAAACTGGGAGCTAAATGTAAACAGGGTCACCTCCAGCAAGCCCTCTGTTATTTAAATATGATTAGAAGTTATAAACAAAGAGCGCTTTTCAGTTTTCCACAGTGTTTCTTATAAAATCTATATTTTACAGCACAAAAAAAACTTTGTTGTATATTAACAGAGGAGAACTAGCAGAATCAGTGAGATGACACACTGAAATGCTGACCCCCAGGCCTGAGTGCCCCTGGCTTTCTGATAGAGAGGGTCTACCTGTTCGCAGCGCTCTCCCTGAAACCCACTGTAACACTGGCACTGAAAATGTGTTATAAAACTCATCTTGTCTGCTTCTCCGAGCTCACCGGTGGCTGTTAGCTTGCCGCTTTGCCTTGTGATACTGTGTGTGAGGGGGTTCAGATGCAAATAAACGTCACTGTTTGCAATTTTTCTAAGACAGCGGCCACGGGAACCGCACAAAGTCCGGCCGCAGAGCTCTGCTGCCGTGGAGACGTTGAGGAGGTATTGACCCAACGTGCCCCGGAGATACACATCCAGGTCAGAGCAGGTAGTCTACAGGGGAGATAAAAAAAAGAAAAGAAATACACTTACTTTGTGGGAGTTTTTTTTTTTTTTAACCAAACCTGACACATTTTGTCTAGTAAGTTTATATTAATGAAATAAAAAGATTTAAAGTGTAAATGATCAAATTTTCCACCAAAACCAAAAAGCCACTAATTCAATAAAACATTCAAAAATAAATACTTTAATACTTTAAAGTTAATTCTACATTATCTTTTTACAATTTATAATTTTATTTTGCCTTTAAATGTCAAATCTAGTTAAATGTTCCTATATTTAGTTATATTTAGAAGTGAAATACACATGCATCTCCCTAAACACAATAACTTTATTTATTAAAAAATGAGGCTCGATGTACAGCACGATTCTGCACCAAACCACACATCCACACCCTAAATATAGCTTATTTCTTTTAGGAAGTATTGACGCCCATCCACTGTTTCTGGTGAAAGAAGAAATAAATTGCAAGACATATTTTTCCAGAAATAGCATCCATCAAATGGAACATGTTTACAGACAGAGTGATTGAGTTCCACAAACACTGGAGAGGAAAACAATTTACCGTTCACACGGTGAACCCTGAACGGCAGTTTTTACCAGCTCCTGTACCAACAACTTAGCCTTTAAGCACACAAAGACTACTACAGATAATAAACATGGACAAAGGGAAAACTACAGGATCCAGACCTCAGGGAACAGACATCACACACTCAAATGATAAGTTTTAACTTTTAAGTGAAGGTGAAGCGCTGTGACCGTCTCCAGCTTGTGCTTTAGTGGAATGAGGATAAAGCAGAAAGCAGTGATTTCCATGTACGTTAGTTAACCACAGTAGCTCACTAATACGTGTCCAGGCAACACAGAGCTTCAACATCATGAAAAAAATGCTTTTAGAGGCACGTGTTTGAAAAGATGGCTGCATGCTGCAGCACGTTTACCTAAACATTTCTGCAAACTACCGCAGCGTGGCAACGACACTCCCCTACGGTGCCAGCCTTTCCTGTGGGAAGCAAGTCCAATCCACAAAGACCCCACCCCACAAACCACAGCACCCATTGCTTATGTGCTGGTACCAGACCATCCAGGACATCCTGGATGTTCTTCGTCTGCACCCTGACTAGTCAGAGCTCCTTCAGTGGCACAAAAAGACTTCTCAATATTACACAGGCAGTCATGTTATGGTTAATTATCATATACACTGCATGTAACGGTACAAATCAGCTCTTTGTAAGAAACAGTTATCGAGTGCTGCATAAAGAGATGTATCTCTGGCAGGATTATTCACTGGTCTCCATTGAATTTACATTCTTCTGTAAAATTAATTTCTTCATAACAGGAAATGAACTTTCAAAGCAAAGTTCAAGATGCTGGATTTAAAAAAAAAACACTTATTTCTATCTGCAACTCTACAAGCCAGAGAGAGGAGGGGAAAGTATATAACCAGCTACACCAGTCGGAAAAAACAAAGCAGTAAATCTGACAAATACAACTTATTTAGCAGTTGATTCACAGTGGTTGTGTTTTAAAGACAAGCAAACACTTTCATACCTCAGCACACACCCCTGCACAATCACGCAGGGAGGTGCTGCATCTCTGGTTTTTACATAAAACCCCTGCTGAACACTCAAAGCAACTTAAACTGATCCATACATGCTCACAGTTCACAAATGCACACGTTGTTTTGGACTCGACATCTACCACCTACCCAGTGTCCATAGGCTGCTGCAGAAAGAGGCCTGACGATGGATAAATAAGAATATCCTGGGTGAATATGTCCTTTAATCTGGCAGAGTTCTGCAGAACCAAACTACTACACACTGAAAGGGATTATTACCTTTGCTAATATCTTGATATATTTTTTTCTTTTTTTAAATAGTAGTAATTCTCTTGTTCTGCCTTCTACTGTCAGAATAAGAAAGTACCAAACAGCTTAGATGAGACATTCAGACAAATATCTTCTGTGTATCTGAAGAACATGTGACTAAAATGACATCATTAACTCAACCGGAGCCCCGAGTGTCAAATGACTTCACATGTGAGTCACAGAAAGAAAGTTAAAACTAAAGTTTGTTTTGTTTTTTTTAAGCGCACTTGTAAGATATGTCAGAGTGACTGATGAATTTGTTTCCATAATTAGATTGTGGGTGCTTACTCTGTTAGTTGTATATGCTGCATCTCCCCACAGGATAATTCCAGCTGCTCCTAAAGCCACACTCTCCCCAATGCTGGACACGAGATCAGTCTGTAAAAGATGTTTCAGTTGTTACATTAACAGGTCAAACATAAAAAAAAGCTTTAATAAACTGTGAAATAGGTTTAGACTGTTGGTAGCTTCTGTATGCAAGGTGTAACACCAGCTTTTATCTGTTAATTCTCCCGTATTTAAACAGTCTTTGGGGTGATTAGCCATATTTTCAGCTTGACCCATCCTGTTAACTCCACACAAATGAAAGGCATTAAAAACCGACTGCTACCAGAACAGGAAAAGACTGCCACTACCGATAAGGAAAAGTACAAAGCTTTAGCCGTGTAGCATGTACAGATAGGGACGAATGAGTGCAAGCCACACAGTGACTGACAGCTATTTGTTGAAAAAAAGTGCATGTGGTGAGAAATAAAAGCACATTAAGTTAATTTATCCTCAAACTCTTTGGCTAAAAACAAAAGTAGAAAAAACTAGAAGAAGAAGAAGCACACGTGGTACTGCCAGTGTTTCCAAAAGGCAAAGCATCACCTCTGTCAGCTGCATTAGGGAGTTGGTGTAAGTGGGCTGGGTGTACACAAAGACAGGACGTGCCAACCCATCGCCTGATGAAGCCAAACGCATTCCCTCCTCTACCCGGTATCGTACAAACTGCCGGCCAAATGGTGAGGAGCGCAGCGTGGTGCCCATGTAAACGGAGGGGAAGAGGGCCATGCTCTCAGTCCACAGCCACTCCAGCTGATTGTTGCGCACCACCTCCACATCAGGACAGCGACCTGTGTAGCTATCTAGAGAACGCATGTAGTCATGGTTGTAGCAGTCAGGGAACAGGTAGAACCCCCACAGCTGGTTGGGCCTCAGGTGTTTGGCGTGTCTCAGTGTCTCCAGCATGAACTTCTTGGCGGACATCTCAAACTCCTGCTGGGCCACTTTGGCCACCTGTTCCGGAGGCCACATTGGGTTCTTCTGACGTACTAACTCCTGTGAATGTTTGCGGTAGACATATTTGGTTCCCCAGTTACGTATCCAGATGGGGCGCCACTCCTCCCAGTCAATAACCGCTAAACCTATGGCCTCTCGGTCAGGTATATACTTCTTAACACCTTCAGACATTTTTTCTTGATGCCGTGTAAGACTAGCTACCTGTGGTAGCCCCCCATTCACAGATGTTTCATCTGGTTCAATGTAGGGGTACAAACCCAAGCGGTCCTTATAGAACATAGTCAGATTCTGTTTGACAAAACCTTCATTTGGTGAGGCCACAATGTCGAATTGGTCCAGTTGGAAAGAAACACCATGTCTTGGACCGCATTCCTGTGTCGGGATGTTCCAAGCAAGGAGCAAAGGCTTTTGTGAATACAGTGGCCATCTTGTGGGTTTCAACCCCAAAGCGCAGAGGTTGTCCCACAGCAGAACATTCAGCAGCAGTCCTCTCCAGTCAAAGAGAGTCCAGCACAGCATGTCTTCAGACAGACAGGACGGTCACGCTCTTCCCTACAACGGTAAGAAGAGATTAAAATGTAGCTTTTCTGAGAAATAGAAATTCACAGAGAAGGACTGAAAGAAAAACATTCAGTCTGTCCTGACTTTCTATGCTTGACTTTCTAAATGATTGCTTTTAAGTCTAATCTATGTATGGTTATATGAGCAAGTCATACAGGCTTTCTGGATTATCCAAAATCTTATGTGTATTGACAATGGAATAAAATTCAACTGGGGTGCAGATATGTAACACTGTTAAAATTTAATAATGAATCATTTTAATTAAAAGAATTTTTCATTTATTGTGAAAAGCATCCTCTTATTTATTTTGCATTCACAGCTTGGCTTTCATTGAATTGATAGGACATAAACACATAACAGACCCCTGGTTTAAATACAAATCAATTTTGAGCAAATGTATACATTAATACATGAGTAAATATATAAACAAAGATAAAGTTGTGTAATTTCAGTTTCTATACAGACAGATTAACTTACCTTTATAGGCTGGCTGAGGAAGCATTCCCAAAAGAAGAAGAAAAAGAAGAAGCCGCGGTTTAACGTTTCTTCAAAACAAATAATGTTTCATTGTGAGAAGGATAAAACGTACATAAGCATTTGTACCGTGTCGTCAAAGCTCTGCTCCCGGTCTTCCCACGGTCAGTACTGTGGGGAGAGAAGTGAACTTACCCCCAGCAATGTTGTCAGGCGCAAATCTGAATGCCAAACTTTCAGGATGTTCCATTCAGGATGGAAAACTAGGGGGGGAGGAAACTCACCGGACATCCTAAAAACTCTGTCAGCGAGTCCAGACTGTCGTGTATCCTCTGTGTAAACCCTTCTCGTCTCCACGTATTAAAGTGTTAGATGAAAGAAACGCGATTGGTCTTTTTAAATACCGGGATTGTTTCCCCGCTTGAGCACAGAATGGGTCAGTCCAGTAAGTTCGCACCATCAAATGATAGACTGTAAGGAGCAATGTCAAGATCCACACAGGGTCACAGCAGGCTGGTGTGCCTCATCCCAAAAATAGCGCCCTGCCTTTTAATCACCCTTCATCTATATTACGACTACTTTGCATTTATTATGTTAGTTTAACAGCTGAATACAGGAAGCGTGAGTTAACTTGATAAATTCTTGAAATTCTGAATGAAGTATGATTTAGACCCCAAATTTGCTACTCCCCCTAGTAATATATGTGATGTATTGTACACATTGTATTAAATCTCACAAGTGTTCCCAATAAAATGACATTAAAAGTATCCAAATACACAGAGATATAATCATTTTCCCAAAACAAATCATCTCCAAGCTGAGTTTTAAGGGTTAATATAATACAGAAACACCCACATACCATTCATTCATTTTCTATACCGCTTAATTCAGTTCAGGGTCAGGAGGGGGGTCGTCCTGGAGCCTATCCCAGCATTTAGCAGGCGAGGCACTACCCTGAATTGGATAAAGCCGTATAGAAAATGAGTGAATGAATGAATGGATGTGGGAGGTACACCCTGGACAGGTCACCAGTCTGTCACAGGGCTACCCACACGTACAGATACAGTGCCTTGCTAAAGTATTCGCTCCCTGAGATGTTTTTACTCTTTTATTGCTTTTGTGAATCAAAAATAAATTAATTGAAAAAGTAATCACAGTTAAATAAAAAAATATGCCACATAAAATTAGTGATTGCATAAATATAAACCCCACTTTAAAGTGACTTACTTAATTCAGATTTACTCTGACACGAGTAGTCTTGCATATAGTGGAAGGAGATCACCTGAATGGGGTGATTTTGTCTCAAATGATTGTATTAACAAAAGTGTGTTTGGAAAGTCCATCCACAGCTTAATCAGTATTCCTGCCAACCTCTAAAACCTGAAGACAAAAGAGCACTTCAAGCAAATTAGAGAAGTTATTAAAAAGCATACAGCAAGTCAGGAGATGGATTTTGATTATATATCGTGTTTTCAAAACACAACACATACTGTTTCGTACTGTGTTTATGTTTCATAAGATACTTATATAGATCATTCAAGGTCAATCTTGCAGTATTTTTCCACTGCTGCTCACACACAAGCAGTTATAGATCAGCTGAGTAGTTTCCCACTCAACCCAGACTGATTTGATCAATTAATGTGTTGACAATGCCTATAGTGTATTCCATGACTGTTTACTGCATTTTAAGACGAGTACATAATGTCAGTTATTTGTGCACCGTGTGTTGTAGTCCATGTTTGTATGCGGGTCCTGAAACAGTGTGAGAACAACTATCTAATCAGCAGCCTACAACTCAGCAGGATCACCCCTGCAGCAGCAGCAGCAGCAGGGGCTGCTGCTGCTGCTGCAGGGGTGATCAGACTGCTGTGAATGCAGCTAAGGCTGCATCTGCTCAATAGTAACTTTATTTATGCAATCACTAATATCGTGTTGCAAATGTATCATTTAATTGTCATTACTTTGTAGAAATTTTCCATTTGACAATAAGAAAATTTGTTTTTAATTATTTTAGTCACAAAAGCCAAATATTTATTCAAAAGAGTAAAATGTCCCATTATGAATACTTTTGCAAGGCAATGTACGTGTGTGTAGACATGTAGACATTACACACACACACAC
>JBAMHV010000003.1:17487070-17513203 GCA_037177535.1 Pseudomugil gertrudae | reverse complement strand
ATATATACCTCCAAAGCACTCATATGGGAATTTCTCTATTGCTAATATTGATTCCACACAAAAACACAAGACACTCTTTTCAAAGTGTACATCCTCCCACCCAACTTACAGCCCAACCCAAAGCTGCGACAACCAAAATAACAGTCATGTATGGATATCTGCCTAAGCTGATAAAATAATCTAAGTGAGCAAAAGTGTGGCAAGAAAATATCCCTACACCATGAACCACTACCAACCTGAGTGTTGATATAAGGCAGGTTGGATCCATGTATTCATGTTGTTTATGTAGCTGAAATAAAGCCTAATTTGACCAGGAAATCTTTGTAGCCTACTTTAGTTTCCTGTTTCTTGGCTGGCAGGAACATCACTCTATGGTCTTCTGATGTTGTAACCAAAGCTTTGACTTGTTTTTGGGTTCAGAGATAGTTTCCTACCTAGCATGTTTTAGAGAGTGTATACTTAGTTTACTATTGCTTTTTTATAATCACATTACCACATAACAATCTCCCCGTTTTCTTCTTTGACCTCTGACATCAGGCATTTCTGTCCAGACAACTGATTTTTTTTCTCCCAGTAGATGAGCAGTTCCTGAAAAACTCAACCAGCCTGTCAGACACCAACAATTATGCTGCATCAACACCATCTAACTCCCCTATATTTCTCATTATTGTCCTCAGTTTGACCTTCAACCTGTCTTATTGATCATATCTACATGCCTAAATGCATTGAGTAGCTGCCATTTGATTGGCTGATTAGCTATTAGTATTAAACAGTTAAACTGATGCACTTAATAAGGTGGTCGGTGTGTGTATACAGCAATGTATTAAAAGAAAGTACGTTGGTGCCTCCTAGTGTGAGCTTATGATGTTATGCTGCTACAAATAGAAACCCTTCACACGGTTGTTATCTGGGAGAACTTAACAAACTAGGAGAACAAAAAAACTCATATATATTAACTACTAACTATTCTAACTAATATATGCTATTTTGTGATCACTTCCATCTAACACAAGTCAGATTGCAGAGTAAAACGTAAAGGATAATGCCTTTTGAAAAACTCACTAGGAAGAGAATTTTTCAAGTGCTCATATAAGCTGTTACCTGCACAGTTACGTAGCCTAAAAGCAAACTTCCCCTTTGAATTTCTGTACTTCCTCTTATCAAGGTCCAGTTGTTGCTAAACGCTCTTTGTTGTGGTGCTGTGCACAGATAAGGAAAGTGGACAGAGGCGTGCAACTTTCAGTCATTGCAGCAAGTAAAAACTGTGAAGAAATTATATTGTTCCCTAAAACATTTCAGTTGATCCCTTTAGTACTATAATAATAATAGATATTGTCATTAAACAGGGACAGTTTGAATAATAAATATTGCATAAAGTGTACACATGGACTGCACTGTCACAGGATCCCACACTGGTCCAAACAGCTAAATCATACTGTAACAGGCAAAGTCCAGAGATCCCCAGAAGTGTGGATATTTAGAAAGTCATAAAAAGCATGTAAACGATGATTACTACTTCTTCTGATTGTGAGCAGGGTTACATGTATATTGTAAAAGAATGCTAAACAAACCACTGTTAGCAAAGCTTCTTACCACATCGGTGTCTGTTTCTATGGTGTGCTCCACAACACTTATGTGGTCAGCTGCAGAGCTTCCTTCCCAGCTGCAGTCCAGCTGAATCAGGGCACGGCAGCGGTAGTGGCACGTGAATCTGCAGTCTGCAAATTTAGACAGTTACTGGGTTTGGACACAAACTGCACAACATGTAAAAGTACAGGAAATAAAAGGAAGCATCACCAGTTAACCCATTGACCACCAAATGTCAATACAGCCAATTATTCCCTGTTTTTATTCAATATAAATAAAACTTTATTGTCCTTTAGTGTCCTTTCACATTCAGCAGTGAGAGAGAGAGATGTATGCACAGAGATGGGAATGACATGGAGCACAGTGGTGCATAGAAGTCAGACACTCTGACTAATGTCATACTTGCATTAGGATCTTACTTTAGTTAATGTTTGCATTACAGTAAAAAATATGTTTTTTATTCAACAGTCATTTGGCAGACATTTTTATTCAAAACAACTTACATGTGATAAGTGATCCATTTAACCATAGCAACTAACCTAACATGCATGTCTTGTGGGTGGGAGGAAGAACCCACACATGTGGAGAACATGCAAACCCCACACAGAAAAGTCACTGTTCAAACCTTCTCCAGCCGAGGCGCGAAGCAGCAAACTTCTTGCTGTGAGGCCACAGCACTAACCACTGAACCACCGTGCTACCAACACCTAATGCTCATCAGAAATTCCAGCTTGCTATTTATGAACTTTTAAGTTGATTTAAAAGAAGTTATAGGCAATTGCACATAAAAATGCAATGAAGTAAATTAAAAGAAAATGGCCTGCTGTCGACTTCGAGCTTAGATAATGTCTTTTTTAACACACACACACACACACACACATATATATATATATATGTGTGTGTGTGTATGTGTGTGTGTGTTTGTGTGTTTTATGTTTTTTTAAATATGTAAAGCACGCTGTGTTACTTTTGGTATGAAGTGTAGTATACAAATAAAGTTGTAATTGATTTAACTACCAAACCACATAAACAGCTAGTGTTAGATCCTATCTGCCTTAGACTAAATAGATCAAAACAGTTAAACTTTTGTTTAGGTTAAGGGGCTGGCATTAGTTGGACCTGCAGCTAAATCAAAGGCAGCATTTTTTCCCCTTCCTCAAAATGTTGTTCTCATATCTGATCATGCACAAAAACAGTCCCCAATGCACAAACAACATACGTGAGCCAACTCACTGACACACCGCAGGCTCTGCTTGTAAAGGCCCCAGATGAAGTCTCCACACAAGTCACACCACGTGGGCTGAGCATGACTGCAGGGTTGGAAGTTGTGACCTTCTCCTTTTCCCTCTGTGAGGTGGGGGTCCTGGGTACTGCTCAGGACTCTGATAATACCCACCCGGCTCAGGAGGTCTGGGACCTTTCCCGGGCTGATCCTGAGGGCATTAGTTCTTTCCAGACGTGGCGGTGAACATGGTAAATGTTTCCCTGTCTCTGTTTGCTCCCTGCTTGGCGTCAAGTCACGGAGCTCAATGAACTCTCCCCAAGACATTGTGCTGCTCAAAGCCAGGCTTCCTTTATCACTGCTAAAAAAAAAATCATAAAGATGGAGAATAATTAAGCACAAACTATTTGTAGTGGAAAAAGTTTGCTGCTCTTTTTGGCATGTAAAGACACAAATCTGGAAATATTAACCCTTAGAGTTCCAGTGGATAACATTGGGAATACATTAAACAAGTTGATTTTATGTGATGGATCATATGTTCTAAACAAATAAAGAATATAAAGATTACCCTTAATGCATCATTGTTAATTATAGGAGTGGAAAAAATAAAATAAGAATTAAAAGTCCTAAATGACACCTTAAGTTAAAGATTAAACAATGATTGAATGAAGGAAGAAAGTTTTATTAGAACAAATAAAACAGAAATACGTGAATCTAAAAACATGTTCACATCTTAAATGTTACGGTTTAAAACCACAAGTTTCATATCTAACAAAGCATTGTAATGAGATGGGCTGTTCTATTATCTATAACCTGTATTTGATTTAAGAGTTTAGTAAAGTAAAGGTGAAAGGCTAAAAGCAGATTTGGCTTTGTGAGCATGGTGTTTGTTTTCTTTCATGCATTTATTTACTCTTGATATGTTTTTATAAAGTAATATGCTGTATTTTACATTTGTCTGTGTTTGCCTTTCATAACTCCAAATGTAAAACAACAAAATTACAGCAGGACGTGGCAGTGAAACATTTAAATGTGAGTTGTATGAAACTTTCCGAGAGTAACAATGAAATAGTTTACTTCTTAACCCACAAAGGCATGTAAAGTTTATTCCCTGGAGACTATAATACAGAGTTTGATCTAACTTACCAGAAGAGGGGAGAAAACCCGCCCAGCTGCTGCCGCTTTGTTTCACAGCTTCTTCCATCAGAGGAGAAAAACTTTCCGCACAAAGTACCGGAGATGAGCAGCTTCTGCTACATCGATCATCACCGGATTGTTGCTCCAGAAGCAGCGCGAGACCCTACCGACGGCGACATGACGGGGACAGCGTCACATAAGACACCAACCATCAATATATCTGCGCTGAGTTAGTAGGAGGAAGCGGAATATAAGGCGAGAAAGCGAAAGATGAGACCGAGCCTTATCCACATCCGGCCTGAATGTCTTCTGGAGCACAGCTGGGTGGGCGGACAAAGTCCCCCTCCCCTACAAACACTGTGTGATCTGGACTTTATTTCATTCTACTCATATAAACTCATCATCTCTTCCAGCTTTTTGCAGCTTATTTTAAGACAGATTGGTGAAAGTCAACAACCCAGCAGCCTGAGAAGATACACAGTGGAAACTGTTAACCACAAAAACAATGTAACTCAGAAAGAAAGCAGATTGAGTTTGAAAACACCTCCATCTTTATTTAACTGCTTTGGACACAAACAGAAACTCCAGGCTGAGTTTATTTAATGCTGCTCATTTTCTATCCCCCCGACATTACAACATAAACACAGGACAATCTCAGAATCTCTTAAAGGAAATAAAAACAAACTCCCTGAATGGGTCATAAAAAATCTCTCTTACATTAAGAGGAAAACACAGTAAAACATGAAACAGATATAACTATCATTTTTCTCTCTGTATTTTAATGGAGCATCATAGCCTTTTTGTTTTACACCACAGTTCATTACAAATGTTTCTGCAACATACAGACGTTTTCTAATGGCTTTGGGTTTATTTCCAGTCTTCCTCTCAGTAATATGCACGTTCCTCTGAATGGCTTATGTAGCTTGAGCCGGGGGCTGGCAGGCCGTCTTGTGTTTAGGCCAGTGCTTCACCTGACATTCTCTATTTAAAAGAAAAAAACATGACAAGGCGTTAGCATTTTTTTTAAAACATCTGTTATTACACATCTGTATTCAATCTGTCTGTGTAAATGTGGAATTATGTAACATTCAGCTTGAATGGTTGATTTGTGTTTTTTCTCGTGACATATATGTGAGAGTTACTACATGAACACCTGCTGCTGGACCTATTACCTGTGACAGTACCATTCTTCCTGACAACGAGAACACCTCTTTGAAGCTTCTTTACCACAGGATCCACACTTTGGTTTTCCAGGGAGTAAACTCTCCAACACATCCAGGTTGTATGTCTGCGCCAGCCTAGTCAAAGCAATTGTTTTTAAGGTGTCAGTGTGACTTGTTTGCATGCCCTTTCCCACACCTGTCTTATTTTAGTAGTACCTCTGAGCCATTTGTCCCAGTTCAGTCTTGGAGGGGCTGAATGTTTCTTTGACTTGATACTTAGCTATTGCCTTCCACTTCCCAGAATTCTCCTTGACAATGTGGTTCCATATTTCTGGGATCTAAACATAAGAAAAGCTGATGGTAAATGCAAAGAAGTAGAAATGAAATGAAATTTGCAAAAGTGACCGTACCTGTTCCAAGATTAGCAATGTTTTTGGAGGGGATGGGTCGGTTACAGCTAGATGAGCCAGGAAACGCCGAAGCTCCAGCAAGTTTGGTAACTGATCAATCAGCACTTCAGTCAAACAACCAGTGAGCTGTAGCACATGAACAAAGCAGCAGCAGGGGTAGAGGTGTGACAATCATTAGTTACACACAGAGTAAGGGGGGAAAGAAGATGCTCAGGCTCCTCTGGTTATATAATTCATGCAAGAGGAAGAGGATGAGAAGCATATAATGGAAGGAAATGCCTTAGTCAAAACAATCTTTGGAAACTGAATCTCCGCTTTAACTGTGAATGAGATCCGATACGATAATACAATAATCTTACTTTTACACACTTCCTAAACATCAGCTGAAAATGTGCACATCACCTGGAGACAAGAGTTGACACAAGTTGAGATAAAGCTGGACACTGAATGACTCCAACACAAAGCAATTAGTTTGTCTACATTCAACATTTACCTTAAGAAGCTGATTCTTGTTAAAGCTGTTGAAGTCATATTTTTGTTGGCAGTCTTCCCTCAGTAGCAGGTTGTGAAGAGCAAGCCACACTTGACCATCCAGCTGAGTCATTTTTAAGTGGTCTTCAACAGGAATGTTCTGCCATTTACCATTGATGTACTTTTGTACCTCTCCTTCAAGGAGAAAACACATTGGATAAAAGTTACACTTGCTTTTTCAGCCACCTTAAAACATCCAATTCAACAAATATATATAATAATAATTACATATTATTATTATTATCATTGTTATGTAATATTGTTATTTAATTACATAGCCAACACAGCTCTTCAGTAATGTAGAAACAACACATAGATCAACAACTCTGACTCTGTTTCAAGGTAAGAAAATCTATTTATTATTTGTGAACCTCTCTAATAACCAAGGTTTATTTTTTAGAACATATCTAATTTTTGTGACGCTCGGTAGCTGTGCAGGAAAAAAAGCAGAATTCAGGGTGGTATGAGGATCTGAAATCTGTCTTTGCATGTAACTCTAAGAGAAAAGGAAATTTGAAAGGAAGTGATTATCAGTGTGAGTGTCATGTTATACATGCAAGTAGTGTGACATGCCTTGTCTGTAGCGACTCCAGGGGCAAGAGGTTATGAGCTGAACCAGGACGCAAGGAAAGTTGTGTGTGCACAGCATACGATTAATGATGATGATACTGAAAAGAAAAGGAAAACAGACTCATTATGTCTGTGCTCCTAAATATGAATGAAACCAGTGCTGAACATACAGCAAATATAAATGACTTCACATATGCAGTACCTGTCGGTGTGATCTGTGATGTAGCGCAGCACGGACAGAGCTTTCAGGGAGATTTCAAACTCAAGAGCAGCACTCTGCATCTGCAGCTCCTTCAAGGGACACAAAAAACTGCCATTTGGTGGGTGAACGAGTGCGACAGTGTAGAGAAAGTGGAGTTTTACCTCCGTGAGTGACATCAGCTTGTGTGGATCATAAGTGGAAGCACATTCCTTGGTCGCATCACTAGCCAACAGGGTGAGTTTACGGTGGCAGTAATCGACTAAATCAAGAAGAAAGTCAACAGCTGCCTCACACGCATCCTGGAAAAACAAGCACGAAACACATAAAACCACATTTACGACAATATCTCATAAGGTTTGTGTCAAACTCCTGATTTAAGACTTGAAATGTGCTGACGAGTGTCAGTAAGGAGAACTATTTAACTACTTACTGACCTTATGGAACATTATTGTTTCAAGCAGGTTTATGATTGTGGCTTCATGGTGTATCTATGAATGAAAAAAAGAAGCATAAATATAGAAATTAAGATGTGTGAATTGATTATAATGTCAAATCTAATTTTACACTCACCACCATATAAAGGTGAAATGTGTCTTTGGGAATGAAGTCCTGCAGCTGACATAAGATGGGAAACACGTTCTGCTTCCATACCTCCACGAGGATCATCTCATGGACAAGTACAGGCACCTACAAAGAAGAAGATATCCCTCATCTTAAGGATCACTTGCAGAGCCTCTCGCTGCAGTTTACTTTCATATATGTACAGGGGTGGTGGTCACCTTTCCGAATAACACCAGGAGCTCTTTGACAAACTCATCATGCATGGTAGAGGCATTCATTATTGCTTGCATGTTGAGTTTCTCTATATATTCATGCTGTCTGAACCATCTGTCAACACACAGAGCAGAATAATGTGAAACCACAGCAAAGGCACACACACATCGCTACGATCATGCAGCCTGCTCAAGCTGAGAAGTTCTCTTTTAAACAATATAAAGACAGCTTGAATGCAAGTAGGCCAAAAATCAGAAATAAAACATCTATCCCTTTGTATGCAAGTGAAATGTGTGTTAAATGTGTGTTACAGTTTATTAAAGGGGAAGGAGATTCAATTGTGAATTGAAGATTTTTTTTATGTACATTTGATAAAAGATTTAGCTGAATTTGAGCTGGTGGCTGTGAACAATAAAATAACAATAATGAACTAAGAATAAAGCAAAATCCTTGAGGAAAGGGGCCCTGAAAGCAAGCCGTATGGAGCATAAGCATCATGAGTGAGGGCTAGAGATAAAAAAAAATCTTAATAGCATCATAGCTTATTATGTTGGCTCTTAATGATACTGTACGACTTTTATTTTAGCTTTGGCACATTGTCCAATACTGAAATTGCATTTTTGATCAAGACAATGGGACAAACATAAGAAACTAATTCAAAGTAATCTATGAAAACACATCCTGCCTCAGTCATACAACTGATATGTGTACTATAAATGATATCCTGGTAAAGTACTGTTGTCAGATCTACTTTATTTGATGTATTTGTACTATTGCTGTCAATATCTTTGGACTGAACATTGAGACAAGTTTTTTTTTTGTAAAGTACAATTCAATAACATTAGAAAATAAGAAACATTACTTAAAATTGTAACTTAAAACATGAAAGGAATTGTAAATAACATTACATAAGAAATATGCAGATTTAGGTATAAAATAAATTTAAACTAATATAAAATTAAATAGTTAATTAATAGCAATCTAAATATATTTTCAAAACTTATTTGTAGTAGTGCCATATTTAACTGTTAATAATAAATAATGGTTCTTATGGCGTCAAATAGTCAAAAATTAATAAAAATCAATATATTTTAACATTTTGGGTTTTTTTCTCTTTTGTAGTTTATGTACAATGCTACTAATGCTAACTTTAGCTACTCATCTTACCTCGCAGAGCCCACTTCTTTGAGGGAAAAAGTTTGCAGATCTTTAACAATCAACTCTGCTTCATTATAAGAAACAACTGGCGTATCCATTTTAATGAATTATATTACTCCACAAGATTTACTTGCATCTCAGCCACTTCAGTAAAGTCGAAATAGTTTCGTTGGCGATTTCAGCTAGTTACCATGGTGACCGTAAAACAAGGCAGAGTGCAGTAAGCAATGTCAGCCACGGAGGGGCGGTAGAGCTCCATGTATCAGCCAGGCGGGTGCTCTGTTGTGAGTGGATGTCACATAAGTAACTAAAACACTAAGCACATCTGCAAATGCTAATATATAATATATAAATACCAATATATATTGCAGATTAATCATAATTTGTAAATGTATTTAATATCTTTGGTACCAAAGTAAAGGAATAACTCTTAATAAAAATAAATAAATGGTACATTCTGCCAAACTACTACTTCACTGCAAAGGTATAATGACTGTCAACTGCCAAAGGGTCTTAGTGCAATAAAGGTTGTGTTTCTGTTGTACTTATAAAGACTCTATTCTGGATTGAAATGCAATGAATAAACCAGGCTGTTACACAGTTATAATCTCATGTTTATTCAAATATTTAAAAGGTTGATATTCATAACTTTACTGAAACATATTCACTGAACTTATGACATGTTTATATTTAAAGTAAAAAGTTTATTACATTTACAAAAACATAACTTAATTTTTCATTTTTCTTCAAGGAAACTGTCTCTCACAAAGGCATCTTTGGTTTAGGCCAGGAGTAGACAGCTCCGGTCCTTTAGGAGCCGCACTCCTGCAAGTGCTGCGAGTTTCCCCGTTGCAACACACCTGACACATATCAGACTTAATTAACAGACTTGTGTAAAGTTTGACATCAAACTGCACAAGTCTGCTAATTACCCATTGATCTGAGTCAGGTGTGATGCAGCACGGAAACTCACAACACCTGCAGGAGTGCAGCTCTCTAGAACCGGAGTTGCATAGTGCCTACCCCATGTGTAGACGTTCCAGTACCCACAGGCCGATGGCTTCATTGAGCATCACTTCCAGCAGATAACAATATTAGGGTCATTTTCCAGGCGTTCATCCAGCTCCTGGTAACTGATTCCTGTAAAACCATCATAATATAGGCACACCTTCTTCCCATAGATATTTACATTACCTCTCAATCAGAGAAAGCTCTTAAACCTGCCTGTTTTGCAGCAGATCTCATCATAACTGTGACAGCCAGTGTAGAGCCGAGGTGGCCTGCTTCTTTCATCGCGAATCACCTTCACGGGATACTTCTGCAGCCGTCGAATGAGAGACTTCATCAGTCCAAACTGGATCAACCTCCTGTAGAGAAAAACATGTGACACACACAAATATGCAGTCAGTGTCATTTTGACCCGACTTTCCAAGAACAGCAAAGCCCTTTCAGGAACGGAAGAGGTGTATAAAACCGGCCTCTCATCAATTCTTTGAAGTTGTTGTGAATAGCGGGAGCAAAGGTCTCGAACTGTTGTTCCTGGACTCAGACCACAGTACAGCTGAAACACATCTCTCAGGCTGGCATGCTTCTGACCTAAAAAGCCACCAGAAAAAAACCTGCTGTGTATGAATACAACAAAATAAATAAGCACTTTGCAGTAAATCGTGGCCATGTCTTACCCTGCTTAGTGACATAGTTAAGGCATTCCTCCTGAATAGACTTGTCATCAATGAGGCTCTGAACTTTGGGAGTTGTGCAGTACACATTAGAGTACTAAAAGGAGAAAAGAAAGCAGGTATACGGCAACCACCATAAAAAAAACCCAGAACAATGCATTCACAAGGTTTAATGCACAGCTGTCCAAGCAAATGTAAATGTAGTTCTGTACCTGGAATATGGAGACCAAAGTCACAACCCCATAATATCTGTAAAAGAAAATTAAATCAAAACATTGATCTTTTTTAGTGCTTTGTTTTATAACAATGTTGGCAAGAACCGGTGCAAGCCACAGATAAGAACAAGGGTAGTGTATAAAAAACTGTGATGTATGCTAGCTTGTAATAATGTTACTTACAAGAGATTTTGTACAGCAATGCGCACAAGATTGAGTTCAACATCTGCTTCAGCTGAGATTTTTTGGATGTGCCTAAAGCCATCAATGTAAGGCAAAATCTGCAACACACAAAATACGGTAGAGTGTTAACATCTCGCTCTAAGTGCTGTTACTTTTATTGCAGATTGATAAGAACAACAGGATATGCACTTTACTACACATAATAAATGTGCAAATATGCACATTAAAGCAATAACACTATATCACACAGATAAACAGCACATTCTACTGAATATAAATCATGGAAATATAAAATGCGCTTGTATTACTACATGGAAACAGATTTATTTATCACTTAACATTCTACTACCATTTCTGGGAATTGTAGCTTATATCTCATCATAGAGACTCTTGATAACAATAGCCACACTGGGCGATAACAGGTCTTACCTGTTGTGTGGTGAGATCCCATTGAGATTTGATAAAATGCTCTTTGCACTGAACAAAGACCGGCACATCATACTCCTGAACAATTGGGGGGTCTTTTCGGAGCTCGATCAGTTTTAGGTGGATGGTGTTTGATTCATCTAAAACAAATAGCACAAATAAAGTTTAAAAAGTGTGACACTTCCTCTACTACAGCTAGTTAGCTTGTGATCAAGATTTCAAGCAAGTTAAAAGCAAAGAAACGCTTCTTAGAAGCGATTAATAACTAAGCGTTTCGGAGAAAAAGGTTTCGTCTGATTGAAGGCTGGGTAAAAGAGAGACCATGCCACTCAACTCTTTTGGGTTTAGGCCCCAGAAAATAATAAACTTTATGGTTTTATATTTATACACATACTGTTTTTTTTTAAAACATGCACTTTAAGGAACATGTTGGCAGCGCTTTGCTTTTACAATGTCTTGCTTGTGTGTGGGAGCATATTTACAAAGAACAAAGTACTTTCAGTAGTAATGCTTGCATATCAGGGCATAAAAGAGAGAGAGAGGGAGCGATAAAGCAAAATGTCTAGTTCTTATAAATGCTTTAAATCAGGTTAGTACAACCTCAGATAAACGACACATGACATGTCACAATATTTCTTTACGGATTCAAGATAAAACCAGAGCAGTTCGGTCAGGTTATGGTGTGGATCGTTACTGGGTCACTGCACAATTTTGAGTCTCTTCTTTTTAACTCTTAGATTTACAGGTGTTTCTATTAATCATTTCTATTTTTAATTCATTTTTTAATCATTTTTAATTTCAATTAATCATTTAATTTTCCTTCAAGTTAAATGTAAGATGTTCGACTGGATAGCTTTTACCCTAGAAAGCCTTGGTACGCAGAGGGATTTGGTGTTGACTAAATCAGTGGCTGTCAAACAACCCCCAAGACAACAAATATTTATGTGTGTGAGCCCTCCAACTGAGCGCGTCATCTTGCAACCACCCTTTAAACGTCAGGCTATTAAAACCTTCCTAAATAAGGAAAAAAAATGTTTTTGTGGATTATGTGACCAAGTACCCATATGTGAATATTCTGCTTTTCAAACAAGATGACAACAGTCTGAGAAGTATATCCAGGTTTCTCTCTGAGCCTTTTATTTATTTTTATTTTTAAAAATGTATTTTTATTTATTTTATTATTTTTCATTCATTCATTTATGCCCCGAGTTGGGATTTGCTGGGACTTTCACTTCTGTGAAAATGTCTTTTAGTAGTTGCATAAAGGTAGTCCTCAAAGAAATAGTTTAGAAACTACAAACCTAGATCAGCACGAATGCATGTTCTTATGGGATAAAACACACCTGAACTTTACATACATAGCAAATATCTGAAATACTAAAAACCCCAAAACAAGGAAACATCACATCTATTTTACTCTGTAAAAATCAATAAGAGTGGGAATGGATCAATCAAGCAAGCTCCTATTATCTGCCATTGTTTCACTTCCTCTACTTGTGCTTAATTACATATATATTTTAACTTTTATGTGCCAATGTTCTGCAAAGGCTATCAGATTATAATTTCTTGAGCACAAATAATATAAATAAAATCCCTTAAACATAAAATCTGCTCTGGTTCCTGCAACACACAACGTGTAGAGAAAACATGACCGACTGGAATGCACAAAGTGGCAAAAAATGATTCATACCTATTGGTAAGGTGCAAGCTCCCGTCGCATTAAGTTCCTCTAACAAGGTGGACATGATGGGTAGAAGTTTCTGCTTGCTTTCTTTGTTGGATATAAAACCACTCTCCAGCTGCAACCCAGTGCAGCAGAATAACACAGTTCAGATCATTTGTCACATAAAACCACAACTAATAATCTCTTGTTCATTACCTCCAGAGTGGTAAGATATCCAGACAGCTTCTTGACGATTGGCTCAAGGGCACATGTGTTTGTGTGAGCGTCACACACAAAGCCCAGATTAAACAGGAGGGCATTTCGGCTGTACTTTTTATGTTCGATGCACACAGGACAGCCGATCAATTTTTTTTCCATCGCAGTGCTATAAAATATATTTTAAGAATTGATTTACAAACAAACATTAACCATAGAAATTTTTGTAAAGGAAAAATATGCATTTATGTGTGAGGGAATGAAAAATATTGCATGATTACATACACTGTAATTAATTTGTTTTGTAGTTCTGGCTTGGTGATGATGTACACCTGAACTGTGTCAAACAATTCCCTTGAAATATACTCCTCTGGGACCTGTCAAGAGAAAAGGGAACAATTTATACCATAAGTAATTTTGTTTGTTACATTTTTTAATTATAGTTTTTATTATGTGAAGCACAAACTAAACGTCAGGGGAGACAATAACGTGTCAATATCACAAACTTATCTGATTAAAAGTAACCAAAAAATATAATGTAGATAGATATGAGTACAAATATTAAAGTTCTGATTCTTTTATTACAAAAACTCATTAAAAAACTGAAGTACCGTGATGTTAAAACCAACTTTAATAAGCTAAAATACTTACCTGATAAGTAATCTTGGGACCCAAGGTTGGATGAAACTCGCTGAAAAATATACACTCTATTCGAGGTGTCATGGTTAACACAACCCTTTCAACCACAGGTTTTAAGACTGATTAGTTTATATAATTGTATAAAATAGATAAAAATAAATAAAAATGATCGCCTGTGTACCTTGTTTCCTGTTTAGCTATCATCACAGCACATGCTAGCTTCCAGTTTTAACCTTAAAATTAAGATACGGACTTAATCTGAAACCTTTTTAATAAGTTCCTGCTTTAAAAAGTAACCTAACAGTTTTGTTGTTGTACCTTTAGAAAAAATTTGTCCTGTTGCTATTAAACAATTCAGTAAAACAACATGATGACCCACGTGATGATCCACGCACGCGCAGACAGGGAAACAAAACTGTTGCCTTTAGTGACCTGTGGTTATTTACACATTTACAAAAAATATAACAGCGCATAAAATATAATCCGACAGAACAGAAAATTACACAGATTAAATACGTAACAATGATCTAAATCCTCTGCTTTCCACGATTCCAACACACGATTCAGATTCAAAAGTCCAGCTAAACTGCGCTTTCTGTCTCTTTTTGTACACTTTGTACACAGTGCGTCTTATTTCCTGCAGTCCGTAAAGGCGGAACTATTGGTGAGAGTCAGCGCTGCGCAGAAAGAAACTGCGTCATGTTTTCTGCGTCATGTTTTTAGCGACATGGTTTTACCCTCCCAACTGTTTAAATAAAGCTGCTGTTTCATTAAAACGTGTTTCCATTTGATATTTACTCTTGTAAATGACACTAAAGACGTATATTTGTAGGGTTAGCTAGCTATGCCCTGCTGCTAGCTGGTACAGCTGTGATGCGCATAAACCATGTGGAGAAGATCGCTGTGTGTTGGCTATAGATCCTGTTTGGCGAGCCGAAGCAGATCAAAGGTAACTTTTGTTTAAAGGTTATAATGCAATAGTACACTGAGCACATTGGGTAATGTACCAACGCTGCAACATGGGAGTGTTTAAAAAAACAAAACTTTCCTCTCATAAAGCATCACTACTGGTTTTTCTAGAGGCACAACCATTTATTGTAAATACTGATGCACACAAACATCATTTCCCCTAAAGCCTTTTCATTGTGTAACACAACCGTATCAAATAAATGAAATAGAAAGTAAAAGAGTTGATGTGGTGCAGCCACTAATATCACTTAAACAAAAACCTAACTTTATTATTGGTATATCTTAAGCAAGTTATCTTTTTAAGTCTCTGGAAGCCTATTTAATTTGTTGTTGTTTATTAAAGATTACATGACAGTTTAGAAAGTGATTATCAGTCATAAGCGAGCTTGTATTCATTTGTTAATGAAACTAAAGCAAAACTAAGCAGAGAAAAGATGTTTTGTTTAAGAGTACCTGGTCATTTCACTTTGGTCTAAAATAGCTTAGACTTTAACAGTGACTCAGAAATTCTAATTAGTTTTAAAAACAAGGATCGTACAATGATAAAAGCTGCCAAATGTTTACAATGTGGCCAATGTTGGAAGGTTTTCTGTTCTTATGTGTGCAAAGCTTCACTTTGCACTAAAAGTAAGGATATTTGGTTCATTTTCTCCCTTTTTAATTACAACTGACCTACATTCAACATTCCAGGAAAACCTGAGGATCTACCTTTACAAAGCTAAACGTGTAGTTCTCTGAAAAATGTGGCTGTTGGTGCTGAGTCCTGTTGCGAGTTGTTTCGTAGTCTGGATGTTTGCATACCAACAGGAGACATTGTGCACAGGTGTTGGAAGCCTTGTGTTTACCTGTGTTGCTGATGTCACATAAGCGGTGCGCCTAACTGAACGCATCGTCCAGATGTTTTCAAAAGAGAGAAACAATGAGTCAAGCTCAAATTTGTTAATTGTGCTATGTTTAGTTAAGGGCAAATGTAAGTTTTTGTTAATTCTGCTTCCGGAGAGTTTTAATGTTCTCAGCAAATAGATGAAAAAAAGCATTGTGTTTGAAAATATTACCAAATAACACTATTATGTGCAACCTTTTAAAACTATTATTTATATATACATAGAGCTTTTATTAGAGCCTTTTGGAAGCTTTGGTTAATGCTTTTAGGGAATTTGGGGCTTCCGTGTGATGCGCTCATGCAGCATTCCAGCTTTACCTGTGGGCCGGATCACCGCACTTGAAGCCGTGGACCTTTGGAGGAGGCGCTTTGAGGAGGCAGGTGTGACGGAGCCTGAGCTGTCAAGCCAGTACATCATTGCTCATCTTCTAGGAGCTAAAACAGTCAGTTGCAACTCATTCTACATGTCGTGATGTAAAATCTGAAGCTTTAAAGCTTTTTTTTCTCAAATGCACAGCGTCTCTTTCTGATCTTCACACAGATACAGAGTCTTGAGCAGGAAAAGTTAACGGAGTTTCTCAGCCCAGAAAAAGCCCAACAGGTGTGGCAGCTCTGCAGCAGACGTCTCTCCAGGTTACGCTCTACATCTCTGTAGAAATATATTTGATGCTTTTTTTTAAACTCTTACTAAGAATATCCAAACGCCCTCGTGCAGAATGCCAGTGCAGTATATCATCGAGGAGTGGGACTTCAGAGACCTGACTCTAAAGATGAGACCTCCTGTGTTCATACCAAGACCTGAAACTGAGGTTGGAGAGGAAGAAAACAAGCTGGGTTTATAAAGAGGTTAAAACAGTGATTATTTGCATGTATCTAGATACTGTACTGTCTCTCTTTGCAGGAATTGGTTGAACTGGTGCTCACAGATTTTCAGAGAAACTCTGGAACTGAATTAAGTGCAGAATCTCAGCAGAGATGCTTGGAAGTGGGATGTGGTTCTGGTGCAATTTCTCTTAGTCTGCTGAAGAGTCTGCCTCAGGTAAGGTTTGTGTTTGTGTCAGATTCATTCTGACTGTATGTCAGCAAGCAAAAGAGGGATTACTGGGAAATTCTGCACAGACATTTGTGGATGTCAGAGGTCGAGGTCGATTACTATAGTTGTATTTATGGTCTCTGTAGCGGCTGGTTGCATGACACAGCTCACTGGTGGAAAAGAGATTAATTTATCACGGACCACAAGACACAGATGTTCCCTCAGGTTGAGATGTTTCAGAGATGTTACACAGAAGCTATTGCAGGTATAAAAATGATCTATCGAATTCATGAACAAATTGCAATGAGCCTGATAAACCAAACAGTACCATACAGAACCAGCCAGAAAAACAGAGGCACCATTTTTAATCTCCATTACACCCAAAATCTACCTGAACAGGATGTTTAGTGTTTTACACAGTACTGTCATTAAGCCTTTTAGACCCGACCCATAAAAATAGTGAGAAAAGTGACATTTTTTATTATAAGGTCTTTATTTGTACCTTTCTAACAAAATGTAAAAACAAAAGGAAAATAAGATTTTTAGGGATATTTAGTATTTATGACTATCTGATATGTCAAAATCCTTATAGTGTCCTTTTCTGCCTTCTGGTGTCCTTTAAGGGACAGAAGATGAGAATCAGATTGTGTCCAACAGGATTTTGAGCTAAGTTTTTACTACAGGGTGTGGACAAGGGTGTGTTAATACAACAAATTTTTTAATGCTGCGGTTTGTAATTGTGAGCATGTGTGTGTGTGTTTATTGTAATACACACATTCCACTTTCATTGTTAAACCTGTCCGGTTGTATTTGAGTGTCTCACATAATTAGAGGCTGGAAATGTCATCTTCAGGTCAAGGGAGCCTACGAACATTAAGCAAATAAACTTATTTCCTTCTCCATGCCTCATTTTCAGGTTTTTATTTTTTACATAGTAAATAATAAACAAGTGCCAAAATGATCAGTTGGTTAGAGTGTGTAGCTGTCGGAGTGTTGAAACGGTGTGTAATGTTCATAGCTTTATGCAGACCACACAGATTTGAGCCTTGTGGGGTGAGTCAGTGTTAACCTTTAATGCTAAATGAGGAATGATGATGGAAAAATATCAGTGAGTTAAAAATGGTAACAACATATGACAACGTTTCAGAATATTCACAGTTAAGACTGAGAAAGTTCCCCTGAGACCAAAACTGCTTTTATTCATTTGTTTTCTTTCACCAGCTTAAAGCATTTGCTTTGGATCAAAGTAAGGATGCTGTAGATTTAACCAGAGAGAATGCACTGAGGTAATTTTACCAGAACAAAAACTGTAAATGTACCTGATTGTGTTGTTTTTCCAATGTGACATGTTTGTGCAACACAGCACAACATAGTTCACAAAAAGATTGAATAAAGGGATTTGCCTTTACAGGTTGGGGCTTCAGGACAGATTACAGATTTATCATATCGATGTGATGAAAGGTATGCAGGAACTGTGCAAATACTTTGATTAACACACCCAAACACTTACTGATTCTTAGAGTTTGACATTTTTATTTTGTTTTTCAGATGCAGAAAAGGTGCAGAGACTTTGTAGCACCACTTCGGCTTTGGTCAGTAATCCTCCGTACCTGTTTTCAGAGGATATCGCCTCACTGCAGCCGGAGATATTTAGGTGATGCTGACATATTTACAGCATGTTTTACTGTACGTTATAGCATTTTAAAAGATTTTAGATCCTATTTGTCATGTTTATACTTACTTACTTACATATAAGAAAACATATTTTTTTGTCCAATTATGCAGTTTATGCAATCATTCACATTATGGAGACATATTAGACTCAATAATAAAACTTCCATCGCTCCCAAATGAGTGTTCAAACCCAACATGTGTGCATTACAGACTTCACAAACATTATTATTTCACACATAGAATTTAACCTTTTTTTATCATTTGTTTTTAAAATGGCTCCTTTGCTAAGCACATGTATGTGCAACAATTATGTCATATTCTGTTATTTTATGTTCATGTCAGCAGTGACTGTGCCTGGGAAACCTTTATACATATGTTAGTTATATTATAGATAGATGGATGGATGGATGGATGGATGAAGGCAGCACCGCCAGTGTGGAGGATCCCCGTGAGGAGAACACTGGAGAATAAACTAAATACCCTTAAGAAGCAATAAGAACAAATGAGAGCAAACATAATAACATACCTATACAGAAAGTCATAAAAGTGCTTAAAAATGGATAAAAATACATAATTAAACATAAACAAATGAACTTAAATAAATAAATAGTGTGATAAAATAATATGAATTAAGATGCAGATAATTCAGTTAAAAGCTAAGTTATAGAGGTGGCTCTTGAGCCTCTTTTTAAAAGCATCAACAGTCTCTGCAGCCCTGAGGTTTACTGGCAGGCTGTTCCACAGGCGAGGGCCGTTATAACAGAAGGAGACCTTTAGTTTTGACCTTAGGAACACATAAAAGGCCTGTACCAGATGACCTCAGGGTCTGTGAGGGCTCATAACTAAAAAGGTCTGATAATTAAGGAGGTCCAAGACCATTAATATGTTTAAAAACAACTAAAAGAAGCTTAAAATTATTCCTGAAACGCACGTGGAGCCAATGCAGTGATTTTAAAACTGGTGTAATGTGTTCCCACCACAGGAAAGAAACAGATTTACTATTAATAACTTGCATATGTATTTTTGACATTTACTTTTTCTTCTAACTCAACTTTTTAACATGGATAAATAAAACGATTAATTATTTGTTCCCAAACAGAAGTCACAGATATTAATGTACACTATCTGGTAAAAGCTAAAGGGTAACGACATATTACACAGTGTGTAAATCTGGTCTTTAATCATATATTATAACCAATTGGGAACTACAGTAAGCATCGTTCCCACTTTAAAACAACTTGAGAAAAAATGCCTCTTAAATCCAAATCAAACCAAGATGACCCACTCTTCCACCAACACTTAAACACACTGTGCATGTGTGGAGTCTGGACGTATGCACATGCAAACTGATCCATGCACAATGTAATGTGATCCGTGCATGCTGGATAATACGCACAGCTTATTTTGCAGAACAAAATCATCAGACAATATTTAAACCTATACTGTGATTAAAATTCATCGTGAAGTATTTGTTTCATTTTCCAATGCTGAGCTTTATAAAATAAGTTATTTAGTTGGATTTGTGGTTTCAAACCATGTAACTTAAAGTTACACAAAGGAAATGCATCTTGCAAAATAAAGAATAGGAAAACAATGTGGCATAAATAGATGCCTTAAAAAAGGTTTAAAATGAGGTTATAATTTTGTAGTGAGTACAAATATCATTAGCTGTTTATTATTGATTTATTTTTAAGCCATAATCATATATACGAGAAAAGATTAGTCAGATCAGACTCTGGTAATCTTAATGTGAAATCCTAATTATATTATAAATATTAAATAGATTTAAAATTAAGGCTTTTATGTTTCTAAGTAAAAAAAAATGTAAATAACAAAATAAATGTGTTAAATTAGCTAAAAGCTTGGTTAATTTGTCTAAATGCTCTTTATTTTGTGTTGATGTAAATGAATAATGTACTACTCCCAGGTTTGAAGACCACGCTGCTCTTGATGGAGGAGAAGATGGCCTGAGAGTGATAAAGAAAATTTTAACTCTGGCCCTCCACATTCTGTCAAATCACGGGTGAGGAACGCCACTGCCGCCCACACACACACACACACACACACACACACACCTGGGTTTAATTCCCGACGGCTTGTCGCCAGAACAGCACATTCTGAAAAACACACGTATCGCGTTGCCTCTTTAATGAGTTAAGCTTTCGTAAAGTCTTCCACTGAATACAGTTCCAGGCACAGGCCACTGCTCTGATCTCTGCATTACTGCTTATAATCCGGCCGTCTTGTTAATTAAATTTTAATCTGTTTTGTGACATCCTCCCTGTGATAAACAGCCGTGTCTACTTGGAAGTGGACCCCAGACACCCTCCGCTTATCCGAGACTGGGTGGAGGGGAATGTGAAAGGGCTGCAATATGTAGAGACACGAAATGACATCAGCGGCAGGTCTGTGTAAAAAAAAATACCCTTCACCTTGAAAAGAAATCATTTTAACATGTAACATTGGGTCAGTTCCTGCAGAAGCTGTTTGATTCACAGCTTTTTTCCCCTGCAACACAGGATAACAATCAGCATCTGCAACATCTTCCTGTTTTTGTTTCCTAGGCCGCGATTCAGCATCCTTCAGAAAGAGAAGTCAAACGAGGACCGCAAGCTGGATCAGGATTGAGAAACCGAGATCCTATTACACTGGCTTTAGCTCAGGTCGCTACAGTCTCAGCCCGTGTTATCCCCGCCAAGCCACTGAGCAGGCCCGCACACTGATTTGATTTCCTTTAAATTCCACGATCTGGCATCGTTTTCACGACCCCATTAGATTTTCAATCTGGCAACGCTTGTGATCACACCCTAAAAAAAAATGCACAAAAAGCTACAAAAGCAGGTTCAAAGCTGAAGGTAATTACCAAAGCTTTTCTTAGAACCTTCCCTCTCAGAACCCACCCTGCTCCCTCATCCCAGGAAGTAGTCAGTAGTTCTGTGAATCCACTGATGAACGATCCTCCCCTTTGCTTGTCCACTCACTGACTTGAGTACAGACTGTGTGCATTGTTGAGCAAAAAGCACACATAATACAGCCTTTACTTCCTCACACACTGCTTCTCTGACATACTGAAAACGCAAAGGCCACCATACTTTTGTGTTTCAAAGGTAAATCCTGGTGAAAATATTTCGTACCAAGTGTCATGAGACCGGTCATTGTGTGATGGCTAATGATGATGACAGTGTTTCTCCATATCCTGTTTAAAAATACTTGCAAGGATTGCAGATAAATAAGAAAAAGGATGCAAGATGAAAATGTCTATTCCAGTTTTTTAATAGAAAAATGTACACATGTAAAAGGTACAAAAAATGCTTTGCTTAGAAAAATAAAATGGCATAAAAGACGTCTCAGTGGAATCAGTGTATTTAAGAACAGTATGTACATCCAGAACCAGCGAGGCTAAAAAGAGACAATTTCCACATCCATCTTAAACTACAGTACCATATTTTTTCTCTCAAGTCGACTGGGATGCTTCTCCACACAGTCCAAATCATTTCAGTCTGAAAGCAGACACGTCAGTCTTGAATGAATTTCCACATATTTTAGTGACTGACCTCCACAGGCACAAAGAACCTGCCTGACAGTTTATTTTTCCTTTTTAAAATGCGCTGAGCTTCAGCAGATAGAGCAGCAGACCCCCTATCATACCTTGAAGGGATAGTCCTGTAAGTAACGCAGCAGAAGCCTCGGGAGTGGTAATTGCTCATGGCAGTCAGTGTGTCCGTTAATGACGAGGCGGGTAAGGTGCTGTAAAGACGGGAGATTCTGGGGCTTGTAAACAGCACGCTTTAGTTTTAGTACCACAGACGACTCCTGAAGAGCATGCTGAGAAGGTTTCAAAGGAACCTCCGCTGCAACCTTTCCTTCTTCACTTTTCCTTTCTGGTCCCATATAGTGCTGCACCAAACTGGGAACATTGGGGAAAGACGACAGGCTGGGCCGGGCTGGGGAGCTCGAGTCCAGCAAAAACTGGGCACCACTGTACTGGATGCGAATACTTGTGGGTCCACGAGCTGTCCTGACTGACAGGGTCAGCATATATAGAGGGTGACTGCTGTCCCGTACCAAAAAGGCTCCCTCAGAAGCTTCTTGAAGTGCAGCGTGAGCCTGAGCTGCCGTTACAGCTCCCCAGTACCATCCTACATAGACACACACACATTTCTAAATATTAGTGTCCGTTCTAACATCCTGTACGTGGCCTGATATTTACTCAAAACAATCTACAGATTTAATTAGAATCTTTCAGAGCAAAGAGACAATGTTATAAACAGTGGTGGATGTTTATATAGGTGGAAGCTAAAATTGGCTTTGTTTTTAATAGTACCTGAATTTTCTAGAAGGCAGAAGTTGCTTGCAATTGCTCTCAGGTCCTTTGTGGGGTCCCATATTGGTGGAGTGCTTTGAAGGCAAGGGGTAGGAGGTACAGTTCCTGCCCGCATGCCCCGCGGAGCCTCAGTGGATGGACCGGTAGGCTGAAGAGCTCTGGGACTGGAAATAAGATGGAAGACTGGGTTTAATTAGGAGAAATAAACATTTTAAAACTACAGCATGGGGGGGAATTATTAACAGCAGATTACAGCAAGCTTTGAGATTCCAGGTTATTATTTTTTTAATATATTTTTTTATATTATTTTTATTTTATTGTAGAAGAGTTTTTTGTGATTTTTGTTTTTTTTCCCTCCCTTTATTTATTTACAGTAACAACATAGTTCACGTCTAATTTAATGACGTGCTTTTTTTTGTTCTGCTTTTATTATCTTTACCGCACTTCCTAGCTACACCCATATATTGCATCAATGATTCTTTATTAGCCTAATATTATTATATTTTTATTTTAAAATCGGAAAATAGAAGCTATTTTTGCCCGGTTAAGCCTTCATAAGGGGGATTATTTTATACGGATATTTAAGGTTTTCAGTGTAACTGCGAATGTGATTAAACACAAACAAAACATATTCAGCATACTTATAAAATAAGGTAGGTGTTATTTGTGAGATATTACTTGTTACACTCGGGAAAAACAGAAATAAATATAAAAAATACTACTCACCCGGGTACACAAAGAATCATGCTTTAAAATCCACTGAGAAGAAATCCAAATCGGTTCCTTCTTCACAAAATAACACCAAAAAAAGAAAAATGTGCTCTTAAAACCAGCGCTTAAACAAACCCGAAGCACTGGTTTCACATGAAAAGTTGCCTGTGAGCGCACAAGGACACGCAGAGTTCCGCATAAAGGATGCGGATAAAACGCAAACAGCGACTTTCTATCACCAAAGGGTAGAAAATGAAAAGGCGAGCTTAATGTAAAACGTTCCTGGCTCTACCGCAGCGGCTTGAGAGGTATGCTGTCGCCAGAACGGGATCGAAATGTGTGAAGGGAGCGCAAAGGCTTGGCTTTTAAAATTTACACTTTCCTAGAAGTCTATTCTGAGAAGTCACCGGCAGCTGTGACGTCACGGCGGCCGCATCGACTCCCTCTCCGGAGAGTTACCTGCTTCCATAAACGCCACAAAAAGCGGAGCAGTTTGTCTGCGAGGTACGGTTTATGCTCGGGATTACCTTGGCGAGCTGTGACATTATTTGTGGACAAGTTTTTGGGCTCTCTTCCGGAGTCTCACGCGGATTCCGCTTGGTTCGCTGAAAACGTCGCGCGCGCGCTCCCAGGAACCGCGCGGCTGCTTCTGGCTATCCGCTTTCCAGGAATGATTGCAGGGTTTGACTCCGCCCCGCCAGGCGGCCCTGACAGTGCCTTCATTCTGGGAAATCGCCGCCTCGACATTAAAGATAATAGGAATGCACACAGGCTATTTCCAGTAATATAGATTTCCCTCGATCCTGTTTGGAAAAACACGGCGAGAGGTTTTCTTGGAGGTTTAAAGTGGGATTACGCGAAAGAAAAGAGGTTATTATTTTGACAATTATCTCAAGAATGGCTTAACTCATCTGTAAGGCCTGAGACATTTTTATTTGACCAAATGTGTGTGCCACGTTTTAAATCTTTTTAAAAATATATTGGATTATGGTTATATTGGATTATGGGCTGTTAAACCACATGTTAATAATTTGGTCCTGGGAATGTGGTCGAGTTTGCTGGCCCTGCATCTCTCTGGACATTTCTTGGTAATCTAACAATGAGACGTCTGCCTCGGCCTTCTTTTTGGTTTGCTTATCTTAACTATTTAGCATCTACAGTAAATAACCATATTAATTTTAGATATGATTTTCAAATATGTTGCTGCCATTGCGGAATTTCTCTGAATTATTCTCAATCTGAGGTACATCCTGTTCAGAGTGAAGGACTTCAGAAGGCAGAAAAATATGACTTTAACAAAACATGCTTGTTTTGCTCTCATTCTTAGACGCTGACCTAATTTAACCTTTTAGGAACAATGCAGCAACTAAAACATGCTGCATTGCCAAATTCACAAAAGCCTGCTGATCCTGAATAGTGGAATCTCAACCTCTTCCTAGGAATCCTGGAATGAGATTATTTTCTAAGAAGTCTTGTGGCCTTCATCCATCCCTGCTGGATGCTTTGAACAAATGTTTTTCTGCCTCACAAAAGGAAAAAGCACACCAAAGTTTGTGGAAATGTGCATGTTTACTTCCCCGTTTACAGGAAAGCTTTGAAAGAATCTCCAATTCATTGCAATTAAAAAGATTAAACTTTATCTGAGTTATGAGAGACTTTAGTTAATAGGATTACAGTGTTGTTGTTAGACTTTTCTTCAAATTACTTCGGGACAGATGCTGGCTTGTTTATGTGTTTACAATTATGTTATTTGGAAAAAATGCAATCAACATCTGATAAACTGCTTTTAATTGTACATAATATTTTCTTGGTAGGTTTAAAGTGGTGCTATACTTTTCACATGTTTGGAGGATGGATTAATTGGTGCTCTTTTATATGTTCAAAGCTTGGATATGTTTTTATAGCTTTATCCCCGAGTGCCATGGCCTTCATGGTGTTCTCCAATGAACAACCAAGACCTTTACAGTTGTTTATCTACTTTATTTCTCTTTTTATTTCATTTTTAATCTTTCTTTTTAAAGTTTGTTTTAGATGCTTCCTGTACCTGCAGTACTGTTTTTAATATTTTTATGTAAACATCTTTGTCTTGTACATAAAATGGACTATACAAATAAACGCACCTTGCCTAATCTTTAATTCAGTGCTGTGGTCTTTAGTGGATTTAAGCCCCAGCTTCATAATAATTGAGGAAAGGTAATAAAGGCATTAGTGATGGTGACTTAGTTCCAAGGATTGCAGTCAAGCTCTTCAGTTAAATCCTAAAAGGGGAGCTGTTCATTTCAGCCTGCATGAACTCAGCTAAACCTCAGATTTAAGTAACTGTTGAATAAAACAAGTAAACATATATTTTTATTTATATATTTTGAGATGTGGTCTCTGTTTAGTTCACCCCTTTTTACTTGCTGGAGAGTTTATAAGCCATGCTTTTGTTTACAATGCCAGCCTTAGAGCTGAGAAACATGAGATGAGAACATTCCCTTCCACCGCTTCCACGATGAGATGCTCCCTTCCACTGCTTCCACGATGAGACGCTCTCGTTCCACCGCTTCCACGATGAGATGCTCTCGTTCCACCGCTTCCACGATGAGACGCTCTCGTTCCACCGCTTCCACGATGAGACGCTCTCGTTTCACGGCTTCCACGATAAGATGTTCTCGTTCCACCGCTTCCACGACGAGACGCTCTCATTCCACCGCTTCCACGACGAGACGCTCTCGTTCCACCGCTTCCACGACGAGACGCTCTCGTTCCACCGCTTCCACGA
>JBAMHV010000003.1:17464485-17477464 GCA_037177535.1 Pseudomugil gertrudae | reverse complement strand
AATGTTTCTTAAAGGGATGATTTATTCTATAAAAATGTTTCTTAAAGGGATGATTTATTCTATAAAAATGTTTCTTAAAGGGATGATTTATTCTATAAAAATGTTTCTTATGGGGATGATTTATTCAAATATGTTAATATTGTGGATACTTCGCCAAATAAAAAAGCTACATTTTAATAAATGTGACACAAAAAAAGCATAATTTCTTTATATATTATAAAACATGATTATTCATTCATTTACTATATAGTTTATTTCTGAGTTAAATGCATCTGGCTAGCATAATGAATGAGGAGGACTAAAAGCACAAGTTATCTGACTGGATTAAATCTGTCAGTGGATGAACAAACACCAATGAAACCCAAAGAAAACACACATAAAGCTTAAGTTTGATGTCCTTGTGCGGTGCAGGGGTTTTCCCAACCATCTCTATGGACATGTTGCTATTCTGAGCCGAAACACATTCCAGCCCAGCATGCACATACTTTCCATTAGCCATTCTCTCCTGTCTTTATAGATGTATGCTAGTGATAGCCTGCATGTTTTATCCACTGTAGGTGCTGCACATTTTCTTGCTTTTTTTTGTTGTTAAAAACAAAATTGTGAAGTCAGAAGATCGGATCAAACAAGGGGCAATCAGGTGAGTACAACTACAGAGGTCCACCGGTGTGGCGCTGATGAAATGGGCTTTAATGATCTTGTTTCCCTGTTGACATTGGAGCAAACAGTCTGCAGCCATGTCAAGTCACATGTCAGTTAAAATAGCCAAGTGATGGGTGCAGAGATCAGAGCGGAGTGTGGATGCTTCATCAATAACTCTTTTACAAATTCCCCCATTAACTATACCCATTTAGCTCATATTTAGGACACCATTAGGGTTTTGTAGTCTCAATAAGCTGACTGGAAGAAGAAAGCAGTAGGAACAAAGTTAGAGTTAAAGGGCATGTTTACACATACACAACTTTACATGATGGCTGTCTGAAAAGTTCCTGGTAAAGTTAAAACCAAATTTATACCCTGATACCATCAGCTCTGAGACTTTCCATCTCTGACAAGAATATTCTAGACCAGTTGCAGTTCACAAAGATAGCCCCAAAAAAGTCCCATAATGCATTTGCCATGAATCATATTACACCCTGGTGCTAGTCAGATACCAAACATGATGTAAACACCTCATGAACATTTCAGCCCATCTCTAAAATCAGTTACCTAGAGAGCTATTGCCTTACTGAGCCCTTTTCACAAGCCGCTTAGCCCACAGACTGATGACCTGCTCTCATATCGTCAGCTGTCACAGCCCTCTTTCCCACATTAGACAAACAATCTGCAGCTATTTGAAGAATGTGCCTGTTGTTTTTCTTGTCACTCCTGATAATAACAGTTTGAGCACAAGCTCTGTAACTTGTAGGAAGTGAGAGGTTGAGCCGTTTTGTGTTAAATTCCAGTCAGAGCAGAGCGACCTTTGTAAAATCCAAATCCTACAATATCTGCACATCTGAAAGAACTGGTAGTTTAAACCCTGTTAATGGATATCCAGTTGATAGGCCTGTCAATCTTTCAGGCTTAAAAGTGACTTGTCCTCCTACCCTAAAAAGCAAAGCATAAACTATAATATTTGTGGTGAGCATATTTTAATATAATATTTAGTTTTTTAACAATTCATTTATTAATCAGATAAAGTTTGTGATTTTCTATAATAAAAAACTAAACTGGAGACTTTGAACTTTTTTTTCCATTAACAGAAAAACTCTCTGAGCACATCACTTCTAATTGGGAACAAGTGTACCGTATTAACATCTAAATCCCACCAGCTGAAGACGCAACTTGTGATTCCTGACACCATTCTCCACTTTCTTTTGGTCACTCACCATCTTGGATGCACACCTTGATGAGTCGCACTGCTCCACCTCTTGCTCTGGCCAGGAACTGCCTCAGCTCTGGCGTCACCACTAATGCAAGGAACATGGCGGGTCAGCAGTGTCTTCCTCCCGCTGGGGGCTTCAGCAAGGGTGTAAACAAGACAACAGCAAAGCAGGGGGGAGCACTGGTTCTCAAAAGCTCTGTAGTATTTAGTCCAATCAAGAAATAGTAAAATACAATCTAAAAGTGTCTTTACTTCAGGTGAAGACCTCGAGCGCCGTACTGACCGCTGAGGACGCAGTGCAGGTCTGGACTTGGTGAGTGTGTGACAGTATGAGAAGGGACATTGCACAAGTAACTGGGACAGTATCATGTGCACACAGAAGGAACCTGATCACTGCTACCAAATTTAGCTCCCTGTGGCAGTCCAGACCAGACCACTGGCCTGTGAAGAGCCCACAACACAGCAGGGCTCCCAGTGAAGAGCGTGACCTGCAAACTCTTCTCAACTTATTACTTAAAGTGATGCAATCAAAATGAATTTTAAAAGTGTTGCAAGCTTATTATTAGTAGGATGCAACTTGTTTGCACACACCACAGTATAGAAAACATACTTGAATTTCAATGTTTTTATCAGTTAAGTAGTTTATCATTTATGACCTACATTCATTTGGGACAGTATTCATTTTTAATTAGTGAATAAAAATTAGTATTATACTGGTACATGACCATATTCTTTCCCTCTGAACATCATCCACTTCTGAATGTCACAAGTTTGATAGATTGTGTAAGATGTTTTTTTCAAACACCTGGGCTCAGAAGTGATTTCCTAATCTGAGAGGAAAGTTCAAAACAGACAGCAGGGGATAAAAATAACCCATCTTAATAAGAACATGACAACAAGTCCATCCATCCATTTTCCATAACCACTTATCCAATTCAGTGAGAGGCCGAAGCTTATCCCGGCAGTCATTGTGGTGAGGCGCGGGGTACACCCTGGACAGGTCGCCAGTGCATCGCAGCACTAACACAGAGACACACAACCACACACACACACATTCATTCCTATGGAGAAAAATAATAAACCTAACATGCATGTTTGTGAATGGTGGGAGGAAGCCCGAACCCTAACACGAGGAGAACAGGCAAACTCCACACAAACACACTGCTCGGACATCTCTGTCATGCAGCTGACTAAATCAAAACTATCCCAAAAAACAAGCAATACTTTCCCCACAAGTATCCATATAGGTAAAAGTCATTTGTTGACAATTTTATCTTCCAGTTTAAAAAAAATAACCCACAGTTCAGACTGGCATCTTACAAAGAAATCAATTTAATGTTAAATAGAAATATAAAAAGACATAGACAACTGATTCATTACTGCAAAATCATTTACAATTTCGACTTGATAAACCACTCTCTTCCTGTGTCGACTATAAACAAATGTGACTGTGCTGGCCCCCTGGTGGTCCGCAGCTCCATCTGCATAGACAGAAACCACAGCTGCACCTCACACTCAGTCATCAATGGTCGGAAGCCAGAACGCCTGAAAGATAAAACACATTAACACACACGGTCATATTTCAGCCATAACAAGCTTGTGTTGTAGAAATTAATCTGTTGCCTCGGTCGACTGCTTCTCACCATGTTGGAGCAGGCACTGGCAAATGTCATGAACTTTGGGTTAAACTGCAGACAGGTAATCGGGCCTGTGTGTTTCCCATCTAATAACGCCACCTTCATACCACTCTCTGCGTTCCATACATGGATCTTTCCATCTTCAGAGCCTGAAACATCACATTTTACATTTAAACACATAATTTTACAGCCAAATGGAAGTTATATGCATTAATAATGACTTCTTCATTTCAGCGGAGCTGGACGGCCTTCCATTAAAAGAGCAGATGCACAAAATATTTATCTTTATACGTTAAATATTTTCCATGTTTCATGGTAACCAGATTTGAAATTCCTGTCCTTTTACGTTTATCTGTAGCTTTCAAACGTTGCCCTATAACTGTACACGACCAGTTAACTCTACTTAGCACACTGTCCATCCTTTTATTGAAATGACTTCATTATAGAGCAGTTATCAGGACTGAATCTTCACTTACCAATCATCACAAACTGAGAATCTGGAGTAAAGGAAGCCTCTAGTGTTACACATTTACTGTTGTTGTAGCCCTGGGGATAATGAAAAGAACAAATAGATGTTATAAAAATCTGTAACAGTGAGCAGTGAAAAATGATAAACAATCATTTTTGTTGGTTGGAAATAAAAAGAAAACATAAAAGTAATTGTATGCTATTTTAGCACACTAGGTCATCCACACAGGAAATCTCTACTGTGTGAGACAGTGATTTGTCTTACCCCAAAGGAATGTAGCACTGCCCCCTTAAATGCATCCAAGATGCGTAGAGCTCCTCCATTAGTAGAAAGAAGAATAAGTTTTCCGTCATTGCTAAATTTGAGTCCTGTCCACTCACATGTGCGATCATACTGAAGCTTGAAGGTTGCAAAAGGGCCCTGTTAATGAGGATGTTGAATCTTTTTGATTAATAACAATGTGCCCAATACACCACCCGTTTTACACAAAACACATTATACTTACCTTATCAAATGATCTTAGATCATAAAGTTTAACCATCTCTGAATTTATTCCAGCAGCAAAAATGAGACCCTCTGGATCAAACGAGCACACTGGCTTCCCTTGCAGGTGCATCAAGCCCTGAAATGCACATTTTCAGATTAAGTTTATTGTCATTCTTCTAACAAATGATTAAAAACACCTGAGATCAAATAAAGTAAAAAGTACTGATATGAAACTGCATTTATTAAAATAAACATAAAAACAAAATAACAAATAATGTAAGTTATAATAAATTATTATTATTACACACATAAATAGAAAGTTATTGCATGGTTACTGAAATAAGTGCACATCCTCGATGTTGCAGGAAAGATTGATATCAGAGTAAACCCAATTAAAGTTGCCCAAATAACAAGCAGAAAGAAAGAATAATAAGATTTAGGACACTGCTTCTGACAAAAAACAGAAATTGAGACATTCACCTGACAGTTAGGTGACCGCAGATCCCATAATCTAATGGTTTTATCTAATGAACCAGAAATAAATGTGTCATCCACAGGAGACATTGAGAGAGACGTCACCCTGGTCACGAGAAAGAGACATTGTGAGAACACAACAACATTAAACGCATCATACAAACATAGTTATACATTCACAAATCTGACTATTACCTTTTGTTGTGCCCAGGAAAGTACCGGATGTATTTATTGTCATGAAGAGACAAATATCGGATGGTATCTTTAAAAGGAAAAGATTATACTATTAACCTGGGGTGAACAATGTTGTGCCACACATCAAATTATCCAGGAAAGAGGAGGAAGAAGGGCAGGAAAACAAAACATAAAATGTGTATAATTATTTACAGGTCCGGTGAGAACACTCAACCGTGGGCAAGGCAGTCATTTGTACAGTTAGCTCCTGTATGGGGCAGAATCACAGACCCTCAAACTGTACAAACAACTACCTCAGACCACAGTGAGCAGTGTGAAGCCATCCTCCTGTTTAGGGCATTAACATTCACATCACATCAAGATCTCTACAATTACGTTAATAAAAATATAACATCCCATGATGCAGGAAAAAGATATAAGACACTATAACATCCAACATTAAAACTGAAATCACCTATATTTCTCTACACAAAAATCCAATAGGCACTTACCATCAATTTTGTTGGAGCTGTAGACAACAGTGTTTGCAGCGTGTGTGTATCTGATCAGATCCACTCCATACTTTTTACTGTAAAGAGTCCTCTTTGGTCTTCCATCCATCACAGGTGTGGAAAAGAAAACATGAGCAAAAGTAAAAATTAGACATTTCATACCTTGTCATTTAACCAACTACATTTCTTATCACTATTTAAAAAGCACAGTAACACCTCTGCTATCTTTGCTGTAAACTTAATAAGTCATTAGAAGCTCTTCCTTCATTTGACTTGAAACCAGGACAACTCCTTATACTTCTCAACTTTGGAAGGAAACCCTAAATGTTTACATTAGGTTTATATCCGCCCACTGATATGCTGTCTGCTGAATATTTGTGCCATTTAACCAAAGTAAAACTTCGACAGCAACATGAATAAATCAAATAGCAGTGACAAGCCAAATCACACTTTTGTTGGACAAAATATCTAATTAAATTGGACGTTTTCCTTTTTTTTTGTTAGACATCATTATACACCAATCAAAACTTTATAGTCACCAAGCAGCACAGGTATACTTGTTTAATAAACCATTTGTGTTAGCATAGTTTGCAGCTCTAATAAGGGGAGACAGGTATGCTCTGCAATCATTTTACTTATTTGGAGGAAGGGAAAATATAGTTTTAATGGAATTAAAATTAAGAAGATTCAGCACTGTTTTTCATAGCAATTAGAAGTAACATTTACTTCTGGTTGACATACTGGTTGATACAAATATTGCTTCCAGGTAAGCTTGGACACCAGAAAAAAATATATAAGTAGTTTTTAGAGACCAGGTACACATATAATTTAGATTTTGTACATTTCTACGCACTGGAGCGGCCCTCGCTAGCATAGCATTTAGCTAACGTAAAAAAAAAACACCAAAAACCGTCCTTACTTTCCCTCTTGGCAATCATACAAGACTAGCGAGTCGTCATCGCTGCTGGAAATAATCGTTTCTCCATTTGAACTGAAATCAAAGCAATTAATTTTGTCTGAGTTTTCTCGAAAAACCTTAGCAACCCTGAAGCTCCGTAGCACATTGTCTGTTAGCTTCATAATGGCCTCTGTGTGTGTGAGGAGGGAAAAGGCCCTCGTTAAGTCTTAAATCTGCCTACAAATGTCAAGTGTGGTAATTTCTCCAAATATATGAGTCGAGTTGGTGCTAAAAATGATAACAATACTTATAATAATTGAAAAAATACGACGGAATACCGCCGATAGTTATTTTACTCCACGATCGTTAGGAAGGAGGGAAAAGCACCACCTTCGTCACGTTTGTGACGCACTGAGGATCATCTGACACGCGCAGTACGTAAACCACGTAATATGTCCGATTTATCGCGAGAGTTACGTGGCATTACAATTGTAAATAAAATGCCATTGTTGCGCCCTTGTTTCCTCTTTTTTTAATCAACTTCTAAAAATTTTTAAAGGCATGTCATTTATTAGCAACACTATCAGCATTTTATGTCACGTTCCGTTGTCAATGCGACGTTTTCTGTAGCATATTGTAGCATTTTCCTCTCGCAGCCAATTTAACAAGAAACGCTGAACAGAAAAATTCCAGTATGACTTTTGACCCCACAGAGAGGAAAGTTTAAGGTATGACACAAATATGTTGTTTTATGTGTTGAATGTCATTAGTGCAAACGAGAGCCTAAAAGTAACCTGAGGCAATAGTAACATTTCATTCAGCCACACGTGTAACAATATAACACTACTATATATCTTCATAAATTACCCATTTGAAATACTTTTTACACTCTTGATTTTTTATTAAGCTGTTCTAAATGATAAGCTTTCATAGTACTTATTTATTTTAGTTTTGCAGCTTTAAAAATATAAAAATGCAGGTAAAAGTAAACAGACATGCACAGTGAAGTGAACTGCACTTCTTCATGTCTTAAAATGAATCATTAAGCACAGTGTAAACACCTGCAGTTGGCCTCTGGTCAGATTTTTGTTTCTTTCAATGCTAAACTGGACACACACAACAGGCTTTCACCAGAATCTGTAGACTTTTAACGCTTTGGACAAGTTTCCCAGGTAGGCAGTAGAATAAAGAGTTTTAAAGTGGAACACGCTAGCTCACTTAATACGATAAAGGCAAGGATGTACGAACGGGTATGATTAATTGTAAACACAGATAAACTAACTAAATGCCTATTTATTCTGTTCAGTCTTCAAAAGTAAACTAACAGGTAATGAATGAATAAATGGAGATGTATTAACACACTTTCTGAAATGTTTCTGTTTGCCAGCAACTGATCTTGTTTTGAGAGGGTTTGTGATTAATTTCATGAGCATGTAAAATTTTGATAATTGTGTACTCTACTTAAAACTACATTACCAAACTGTAGAAAACAGCTACCTTCACATTAATTTATTTGCATAGAATTGATGTTATGTGTGGTCATTATATCTGTTCTTAAAATCTGACGTAATTTTTTTTTCCCTTAGGAGTTTTTTTTTTACTGAGGCCCACTGAACTGTCAATGGCCCGTGTCCTTTCCCTGTTCCATCCCCAACCTCTTCTCGCTGTCATAGGCAGGCAAAAAGCAGCACTGTGCAAAATGTCAATGACCTCCCGTTCTCGGGAAATCTTTGCAGCTGCAGTGGAAGCTGTGCACCCGGACACTGTGGTTCGGCAGAGCATAGAACGCAAGGAGGACTCCGTTGTTATTGATGGTCAAAAGTTCAAGCTCAAACACAATGTGCACTTGGTGGGCTTTGGGAAAGCTGTTCTAGGAATGGCGGCTGAGGTAGAGAGGATTATGGGTGATCATTTAGTGAGAGGAGTCATAAGCGTGCCATATGGGATTCAGCAAGCTTTAAAACAGCATGGAAAAGGGTAAGGAACTGTTTTCAAGTATTATGCAGGATATATGACCAAGTCTAATTTATTTTCTCACTTCAATTACAGCCATCTGTTACTAAAAGAAAACAGTCAAATAAAAGTAATGGAGGGAGCCAAACACAACTTGCCTGATGATGATGCCCAGAGGGCAGCTGAGAGGATCAAGCAGTTAGCCAGTGAACTAACAGAAAAAGACTTGCTGCTTGTGCTTATTTCAGGTAACATCACTTTTCACCTTGTTTTCAACAATCACAACCTAAGCTATACATTTTGACTGGGTGTTTGATCTCTTTCTAGGTGGAGGCTCTGCTCTTTTACCTGCCCCAATTCCACCAATTTCACTGCAAGAAAAACTAGAGGTTACCCGCAGACTGGCAGCTGCTGGTGCCACAATTCAAGAGCTGAATACTGTACGTCGAGCTCTCTCTCTGTTGAAAGGGGGAGGGCTTGCAAATTATGCTCGTCCTGCACAGGTAAAAATCTATCTACCTATCTACCTACCTACCTTCCTTCCTTTGTATGGAGGTCATTGACAACACTCTCCTAATCACTTCTTCACAGGTGGTTGCACTAATACTGTCAGATGTGATTGGTGACCCTCTTGACCTGATTGCTAGTGGCCCTACAGTAAGGAGTGAAGTGTGGCCTGAGGAAATTTTGTCCATCCTTGAACGTTACAAGATGCTGAAGTCACTGCCAACTTCAGTAAATGATGTCCTTGCGAGACAAAGTCCCCGATGGAAAGAGAAGGATGAATCTGATTTATCAGGACATGTTCTTAATGTTGTGATTGGCTCTAATAGTATTGCTCTTCAGTGTGCAAGTCGTCGTGCTCGAGAGTTAGGTTTTCACCCCGTTGTGCTTTCACCAGGAGTGTGCGGGGACGTGAGGTCTGTCTCCAGACTTTATGGCCTGCTGGCTCGCTTTGCCTGTTCTCGAGAGGAACCTCCTCCTGAGATTGCAGAGGAGGTGCTGAGGCTTGGACCAGAAGTAGGTGTGGAGAGCTGGGACCTGTGCCGTACGATGCAGGTACTAGATGAAGGGCGTACAGAAGGCTGGGGTGCCTTGTGTCTGCTTGCGGGAGGGGAGCCCACTGTGGAGCTGACAGGCAAAGGCCGAGGTGGCCGAAACCAAGAGCTGGCTCTGCGAGTGGGTCTGGAACTGAGAGGTCTGAAGCTCCCACCTATTGGTCCTGTGTTCCTGAGTGGTGGCACTGATGGACAGGACGGACCGACTGAAGCAGCAGGAGCCATCACTGATGCAGGGTTATATGATGAAGCCAAAGCACAAGGGCTGGATATTGATAACTTCCTCACCAATAATGATTCTTACACATTTTTTTCTCGTCTCTCAGCTAGACAGCGTTTACTTGCACCAGGTCTGACCTGCACAAATGTCATGGATGTACATATGCTACTTATTCCAGCAATTCCCATTGAAATAAGATGATTCCAAAGCACAGCAAATAAAGTAACCTGTGAATAGTACCTACTTTTTTTTATTTTCTCACTGTTTTTAGATATTCCGACCAATACTTGTCAGTGAAAATAAATCAAATTTAGCTAAATTAAACTCTGGCAACTACCATTTTTTTAAAGTTTGAATGAAAAATAAATATAAATGAATCAGCAGTATTATTAGTAGAAAATATAAACAGTAAATAGCTGACTTGACAATATGTATTATTTATAACTAATAAATGTTTTTAAACAATAAGAAAAAAAACTGACAGGATTTAAAATATTTCTTTATATTAAATATCAATCAGTCCATTTTAATAAAACTTGCAGTCTGATATAAGATGTTGGTTTTAATGAGTGACATCAGCTGATCATAAAACGTATCAAACCCCACGTTTGACTATCATGTTTTAGCATTTTAATAAAACCAGTGGATTTAACCTTTTTTTGGCATATTAACAAAATACTGTCAAGGAACAAATGTTTATCACTAGAGAAAAAAGTATTTATGTTTATCACTAGAGAAACAAGTATTTTTTGACACATGTTTGTTTGTTTTTGACATGACTTGCACATTTAATTCCCTAAATATATAAATGCTAAACTGATTTTACTCTGCGATTTGTTGTGTTCATTTCACATGGAAAGCTGTTGTACTGATGTGGTTCTGAAGAAAATCCAGTACAACTGAAATAGTGTGTTCTCATTATGTCTTCTGCACATGTGCAGCTACTGAACATACTGCTTAATGCATGGTTTAGGTAGCTATGAGACATCATATCATGTACCCTGTCATTCAGCATTTTTAAGATTTGTTTTGTGTTTTTTGTGTGTTAATTTACATTTTAAAAAACTAGAATTATATCAATGTTTGATTCTGTATTTGCCAGGACATTTTTACACAGCTTTTGGCCCATTTATTTGTGAATTTAATATATGTGACAGTAAATGTGGTTGTGTAACTTATCATGTTGCTCTGTTTATTTGCTTTTTAGTTTGATACATTTGGAAACTTTTCCTGTGTTTGTGCGTAGAGGATGTAGCCAATACCGCCTAATGATTGTGATCCAGAACCAGATAATGTACCTATCTGGATTACAAGGATAAGATCTGGGAAGATGTGTTGTCCGTCCGTTTGACCATTTATCATGATACAGGAGGGGCAAATCAGCAAAAAAATATTCTAGCTATAACTTAACATTCACAGACCTCACCATACTCACTCTTACTGTTCAGCATTAGAAGAGGGCAGCAGTCCTGCAAGTTTTTTAACATTTCCCTGCTCCAACACCCTGACTCAAATAGGTCCACCAGACTATGAAGTTCAGCACAATGACTGGAGTCAGATGTGTTGGAGCAGGGACATATTAAAAACTTGCTGAACTCACAGGAATGAAACTGAGTAGCTTCTATTCTAATTCAACCCAAATCTGACCATATAATCAAATGTGATCCTATGTAAACGTTGAGAAAAAAACACTTTCAATGGCACTTAGTTTCTCTTGTTTATGGTTTTGGAATGAGAAATAATACATCCATTGAAAAATTTAGTTAAATTAAGTATTTGTCATTTAAAATGCAAATCTGTTAATATTAGCAGTGAAGCAACAACCATCACAAACTACTATTTGGTCTTTGATGCTCCATAAAGTCAGTGTCCCACGCCAGCGGCCAATATAAATGTCACACAATGACCGCTATGATATCACTGATAGTCATAAAAACTAGTGAATGTTTTCTGGGGACTTGATGGAAGATGAGGTCCTCTTTTAGACAGCATAAAATGCTGTGCAGTCTTCATTATCAGGAAACCTGAAAGTGCTTTCAGATTTTCTCTTGCAAACTGTCTGCCCCTCACTTGATAAAGTCCAACATCACAAAGAGTTAATCCCGATGGCTCTTCAGTGGATCCCTTGCTTTACTGTCCCTGGAAGAATAAATAGACACCATTACAAAGAAATTAATCACAAACTGGAACAACAATGAACCAAAACATTAATAACACTGTTGTGCACATTTGGCCTATCTTCATCAGCAGTGACATGACATTTAGCTTTACGACAAGGCAGGTTTGTTATGTTAGTAGCTCAAACCTATACATTAAAAGAAACAAGTATGTACACAAATGAGTAAAAATGGACACATACCAGCCACTCAGGTGAGGAGCTGCATCGGGTGTGCCTCCGTTCTGTCCAGATCCTACAGAGTAACATACACACGTTGAGCTAACGTGGCTAGCAGTACTTCAGCAAACATTATCCCTGACAAAACAAAGAACATTTACCTTGTCGGTAATACATGTCGTTCACTGTATTCCCGTAGACTTTCCATGCAAAGTGAATTGCTATAAGACTAAAAATTAACCAGCTGAGTAAGATCTTGAAAATCGATACTCTCATATCGTTGGCCAACCAGTCTTCCACAAACTCAGTGAGGAACGACAAGCAGCTGTCAGCGACGCGGGACAAAAACTCAAAATCCCACGAATCTTCCATAGTGTCCGACTATCTAATGCCAAACCAAATAAACTAACCGTTTATCCAGTGGGCCATTTAGACATTTTCACTTTGCTTTAATGGTGTACAATATGTATTGTTGACCGTTACCGTGTTTACGTTGATTTAGAAAACCGGAAATGACGCAATCACGTAGTGCTCTGACCTCAATACGTAGGCATCGTGAAAAACAAACGTCCCAATCGGTCCCAATTCAGGGTCTGCACCTGATCTAACCTGGTCTTTCTTATTCAGTCCCCTGATGTCGGACACAGCTATCTTTTTATATAGCTTTAGACATATACAATAAAGGCTTTCGTATATGTTTAAAACGTGACTTTGACTTTGGTTTTAGACTTGTTAATTTTGTTCCTATGTTATATGCATAAGCTTTGTGTTATAATGTGGTAAGTGAAAATGTGCAAAGAAAACATATTACCTAAACTTTAGTATACTCAAAATGAAGACAAAAAGACTTATTTAAAAAGAGAAGTTGAACAAATAATAGTGTACAAGATTAATTTCTT
>JBAMHV010000003.1:17401952-17451215 GCA_037177535.1 Pseudomugil gertrudae | reverse complement strand
TATATATGTGTGTGTGTGTGTGTGTCTGTGTATTTTTTCTTATGTTTGAATGATTTATATGTAAATTAATAAAAAACTAAAGTCCAAAAGCTTCAGAAAGTCTGGAGAACTTTTGTTCAAGACCACTTATAAAGACAATAGGGAAGTCAAGCTACTTTGAAGCAAAATATAAAGAAATGAAGCTCAGCTCAAGACTTTTACACCATGCTGTACATAATAAACCGTGAGATCAATTACAAATTACCATTGCTGGGTAGGAAGGATATCCTCTACATTTGGCCCAAACTAGATCCAATGGGGAAAGTTCAGTCTCGCTGTCTAAAGTGAGAAGCGTAGACTTTCCTGTGAACAGGATGTTCCAGTGTTTACAGTTAATATTTAGTCATAACAGCTCTTGAGCCCAAAGTGTTTCACATGACAATAGCATTTCTTCCTCCTTGTTTTTTGTGAAAGATTATCACACTAGAGTTATCGCACAGATGAAAAGCTACATACTACTGTATTTGTATTGCTTTGTCATGATACACACCTGACCCAGAGATGTCTCCATTCTCTTTGTTAGGAACTTTAGCCAAAGCTGGTTTACCCCGACTACGTTTGGGAGGGGAGACACTACAGTTGGGAGGAAACAGAAGCAGTGAATATGGCTCATTGATAGTTTAGGTTTGAATTAATACAAGGAGACAATCCACTAGTTCATACATTTCAGGAGTATGAGTTTAATATATGAACACTGATTTATTATGTTTTTTTTTATTACTTTCTATTTTTACTTTACTTTTCTACTTTACTTTACTTTACTTTACTTTATTTTTACTTTTTAAGGGCTGTTTTTTTACAACAAAGACAGAATCCAATCATTTGCAAATCCTTTATAATCCATATGCAATTAAATACACTATATAGACTAAATATTTAATGTTCGAACTGATAAACTTTGTTTTTTTTTCTTTTGCAAAGATTTACTTCATTTAAATTTGATGCATGCAGCATGTTGCTGTCCATGTTGCAAATAGCTGGGACAAGGACAACTGGGAAAGCTAAGTAATGCTCAGAAACACACCTGTTTGGAACATTCAGGTGAACATGTTTAGTGGAAACAGTGTCGTAATTGTGTACAAAAGCAACATCTGAGTGGGCCTGTTCACCACTTTGTGAACAACTGCATGAGCATACAGCATTTCATCATTTACACCCCATAATATCAACGATTCACATAAAACTGTGGGTACTAGACTGGCCTGTCTGCAGTCCACATGTGTCCTATTGAAAATGTGTGGCACATTATCAAGTGCAAAACAAAAAAAACTAGACTGTGAGTAACCAAAGTTGAACATCAAGCAAAATAATAAATAATTTCACCCACAAAGCATAAAAAGTTAGTGTCTTCAGTTCCCAAGCACATGTTGAATGTTAACAGTAAACAGTGGTGAACATGCCCGCATCACCTCTTTCGGAGTGTTGCAGTCATTAAATTCAAAATGAGTGAATATTTAAACCCCCCCCCAAAAAAAGCAATGTATTTGTTTTCTATTCAGTTTATTATTGGCTAAAACGTATTTACAAATGTTATTTGGTTTATTTACTAGACTCTAAATTGTCCATAGAAGTGAGTGTGTGTGTGCATGGTTGTGTGTCTGTGTGTGTTGGCCCTGTGATGGACTGGTGACCTGTCCAGGGTGTACCCCGCCTCTCGCCCATTGTGAGCTGGGATTGGCTCCAGCCCCCCCACGACCCCGTTGAGGGAAAAGCGGTAGAAAATGGATGGATGGGTTTATTTCCTTTGCATCATGTCCAACTTGGAACTGGAGTTGTATATTGGATGTTTAAAGCTCAACTAATGAGGTTTGTGCAAAATAACTGCAGATACGTTTAGCCGTTATCAGTTGGGGAAGTAACAGCTACATGTTAGATGTGTGATTTACAGCCTACATTTGGTTGCCAAACTGTCTGGCAACACAGAAACCAGGTTTGTATGCAGAGCCAAATGCATTGGCTCATGTAGCAAAGCACATGCAAACAAAAATGTATCCCCTAAATATATATCTACCAAACTAGTTTTTTTTTAAGTTGCTTTACATGCAGCGTTTGATAATAGTTCCAAAACATAATGTGTTGTTCATGTAACAAGTCTGACTATCTGCACATGGCTAATGCACAAGAGCTTCTCCAAAATATTTCTACATTTTTAAGCACTACCAGTTCTCTAAGGCAGCAACACTGCAATCTGTACAATTAATACATGTGTGACCCCCATACTCACGTTAGGTTGGGGTCATCATCACCCTCATCATCATCTTCATCCTGGTCTGTAGAGGTGTGCTTTCCATTTGTCAGACCTAACAAACAAGTTAAATGGTGAAAAACACAAACTTTGTAAAGAAAAAGCCATCACATTAGAAACAGAGTAACCTGCTCTGCTTTACCTTCTTCTCTGGGTGTTGGAAGAGGTTTGTCAGTTTCGCTCTCAGAGCTGGGGCCTCTGGATCTCAGATGGTGAGTGGATGGAGAGGACAATACAGGAGAGGCATTTGGAGTAGGAAGTAAGGTGGTGATGTTGTTAACACTGGGTGAATTTGGAGTGATATCCAACCCATTGCTTTTACTTTCAGAGGTTTTCCCATTCTGCTGTTGAGGGGACTTATTTTTTGCCAATCGAGCCCCATTTTTTGCTTTCTTAAACAAAACAGAGGTGCGACGGCCCACTCCGACAAGAGGCAGAGGTGGGGGTGAGCCAAGCGGTGTAACTTCATGGACAGACTCTGGTTGTGACGATGGCGTTTCTCCTACTTCTGCTTCTTCTTCACCGTGGCTTTTGCTTCCACTGCGAGATGACCTCTGCCGCTTGTAGGAACGCCCTGGTGACCTCCTTCCTCCTGTTACTATGCCTAAGACAGGGGGCTCCAGAGGGGCATCTCCTGGCATGGGTGATGATACTGGACAGGTAAGCTCTAGAACAGGTGGAGAGTCATCTGGACCAAAGAGAAAATGATGACATTTAAGATTATTAAGCAGAATCTTCACTGGTTACAGCTTTTCCTGTAGGAGGATCTGTTTTATGTAGATGTTAGTGGAACCTTGTTAGGTGAAAACAAATTATTTGACTTCAATTAATTGTATAAAATGTCATAAACTGGATAAAAGATAAACAAAATAATAGAAGTAAAAAATGTCTCACCGGTCTCAGAATTTAACACTGCAGTCAAAGAACCCTTATCAACATTTGCCTTTTTCTTCTCTTCTTCCTCCACCTCCTCTTCTCCGTCTTCAGCTTGTCCCTCTTCCTCCCCATCATTGCCATTCACAGATGGAGCATTTTGCTGCTGCTGGTTCATCTTCTGCCTCAGAGCATTGATCTCTCTGCGCAACAGCCTGATGCGCTTTGTGCGACCGCCGCTCGTGCGCATGGAAGTGACCACGTCCAGTTTATCCAATAAGGCTTTGAGCTGCTCATCTGTGGTTAAGTGCAGTCTGTTCTCCGGATCCAGGAGAGAATCAACTGAGGGGAGGCACAAAGAAGAAAAATAACATGAACAGATGAGGCACGTAAGTCATTAACAGAAAAGTGCAGGTAGTTCCTTCCAACTCACCCTCATCCCACGTACAGTGGTAGAAGCCATGTTTATTTGGAGCCTCTGGAAGGTGCATGCCAGTGTTGGGGTCCAGGCCAATGGTCTGGGACTGTCTGTGAGCGTGACGGAGAACAGCTCCCCCCACCTCCCGTAGTTGTAATGCTGCTTTGTGGAACATTGTGTCCTTTGAGTTGTACTTGAGGCAGTTGGAGATCATTAGATCAAAGTCGTTCTCCAAATCGGCAATAGAGCAATAGGCATGTCCCTCCAGTTTGGCACGCATGGTAGAGAAGTCCATAGGTTGGGAGATAAACTCCAGGTAATCTGGGACCTCGGTTAAACATAAAATAAAGATGTCAGCTCAAACAAGCCTAATATCAGGATTGTATTTCAAGAAAAGTGTTTTCTAACTGCACCAACCTCTGACAGATTGACAGGCTGAGAGAAAATTTTGGCTGTGTCTTTCTCCTGTAGCTGGTCCAGGGTGGTTCGCAGAAGCACCAATGCAGGGGTCAGCTTCAGTTCAAGGGCAGCCTGCTGGATTTTCATCTGGTGTTGATGACATAAATGAATTAAGAAGACCAGAGCAAGTACACGGCGACTCTACAAGGTTTAAATGAAAGATAAATAACGCCCAAGAGACATAAATAGTGTTTTCACCTGTTCTCGCTTTAGCCTCTCTCTTTTGCGGATGAGTTCCACCAAGAGTCGAGCTCTTTCCAGGTCTTGTCTCAGCTTCTGCCAGTATCGTAGCTCCTCTCGTGCAGCACTCAGTTTCTCATCAGGCTCTCTCTGAATATCAAAGCAAATTAACAAGATACTGAACTTATGATTCAATTTTCACTAAGAACACTATAATTAAACCAGGGTGTGACAACAGCTTATTTTCCCATTGTGTTTCACCAGATATTAGAATCACAGGTAATACTACTACTACTAATAATAATACACTCAGGGTCAGTGCATATAAAAACATGGTGCAAAAACTAGTTGAAGATAAATAACATTCAATAACAGTAAAGCAAAAAAAATAAAATATAAATAAAGAAAATGGTAGAAAAATATGAAATAATAGGTAACTGCTAACATGGTCCATGAATCCTTATTATCCGCTTAATGGACACTATATCGATTATTCTCACACTTATTAAAATAAGAGGCACAACAGGCAGTATGACATGGCTACTTGACATTAGTCCCAAGGACACTACAACAACTACAACTAGTGTATGTAAACATTTGTTCATTTTATTGAAAGTACATTATTGATGCGTTGGTGTAACCTTTGCTGCTCACCTTTCTATGGACACCCTTTAAAAAGAGCTTTTATATCACACAAGTCTTTTCTGGTTGTCAGAATCACATCTATACCATCAAAATTGTGTAGATGAGGGAATTTACTGTTTCCTCCTTTCAGATAAAGGTTAAGGTGGAATATTACTTTCCTAGTTTACCTAGACATATTTGACTGTCAACTCCAGTCTTCTGAGGAAGCATGGAGTTGACAGTCCAAACATATCATGGTAAAAAAAGATCTTCTGACTTAACCTTTGTCTGAAAGAAGAAACTGTTGCTATATTCAGACATAAGACCTAATGAACTTTTTTGAACTATTATGAGGTGTGGAGATGTTTAATTCCAGTAACCTGTTGGACATCAATAACAGGTCACAGTCATTTCTGTTAAGGATAGCACAATTACACGCTCCTATTCTGTAGGTAAAAAGTGCTGCTATAAAACACTGCATTAAAAAAACTGCATCATCCTAACATCTAGGTCCTATACTAAAGGTAGAATTCTCACTGTTATGAATAGAGCAGTAGATGATTATTGTACTCACCTGCTCTGTAGTCCTGTGAGCCTGTAGATGAGAATGAAGTCGGCGTATTAAAGGCATGCCATTTCGGGACTGTCGTTTCAGTAACCAGTAGTTATGAAGCCTCTGCATGAACTGATTTTTTCTCTGGACTTCAACTCCTGTGCAGATCTTGTTCAGCCTGCAATGAACATTATAATAATCATAAATTATAATTTGGGAAGAAATTACAGTGATGAAAATAACACCATTAAATGTAAAATGTATGAAAAGATCATCTGAAATAATAAGGAATACCTGTAAATGAGTTATTAGATTGTAATGACATTAATGACCTCTTTAAAGCAACATAAAAACTACAAGAAATGACAGCGTATTGCAGGTATGCAAATCTGAAAGTGTGCAAATATCACACCTGTGAGAGGGAATCTGAGGTACAAGAAGGACGGGAACAGTGGAGCGACGTGTCGACCCAGAGCCTTTTGTATTCTTCTTTTTCTGGCCTTTGGTTGCCTTCTTGTTAGTTGGTGAGGGAGGACTTTGTGTATATGATCTCTGACCCCGATTACCCCTCCCCCCTACCAGTCTTCCTTCCACTGATTCATCTCCAGATCCATCCCTCCGAGACCCAACAGGAGAGTGATGCTCACAGAAGGCAGTCTTCTTCACAGAGAAGGTGGTGCCATTCACACTCGTCTCTCGGACAGGGTCTATCTTCATAAACAAACCGGCTTTCTGGGCACAGGTGACGTGAAACGCTCTGTAACAGTTGGCTTTGTGGCACTGAATGGACGCCCCCCTGCCTTTCTGTTTACACAGGTAGCAGGTGAGCTTCCATCGAGCAGGAGGGATATTTTTGACCCCCTCAACAGGCTCCAAGAATACTGTGTTAGCAAAGCAAACCTCAGGGATCCATATGGCACAGACAACGTGAGCCCAGCGGCCGTCACTCGTCTGTTTGAAGGCACCTCCTCGGTTGGGGCAGAGCACACAGTCTACAGGGCGGGAAGGGGACTGCAGGCAGCAGCGGCACAGCCACTGACCTTCAGGTACATAGGGCACACCGTAGCACTCCTGGTGGACAGCCAGGTTGCAGATGTCACAGAACAAGATGACATTACTGTTCAGACATTCATCATCCAAACAGACGCAGCAGAACGCGTCCTCATCAACAGCACTCTGAGACAGTGCTTGGCTGCGGGACTCTAAGATGGATTCCCTCTCCAGACGGTCAATAAGAAGCTCAAAGGTGTCCGGAGATACAGACGCATGGCCATCAGACACTCTCTTTTGATTCACCATCTCCAGCCAGGCCAGGTCCTCCTCGTCCATGTCATACTCAGCTATGGTGTCCTGCTCTTCCCCAGACTTTTCTATATAACGGTAATAGGCTGCTGGGAGAGGCGGTGCCTCTAAAGGTGAAGATGAACTCAACACGCGGAAGGTGGGCTCAGGCAGAGGGCTTTGGTGAGATGGGTGCTGGAAGGAATAAGTAGATCCTGTGTGTTGCTGCGATCCAGATCGTTGGTTCTGGTGTGATGCATTTTTACCACTCCTCCTGCTTTTACTGTTAGATGGTTTCCGACATGATTTGCTTTTGCTCTGCGTTTGCTCGCTGTTCTCCTTGTTGCTGTTGCATTCAGCAATGTCTTGAGCCATCATCTCGTCCTCTGTAATAACTGGCAGAGGATCTGTAATGTTGATTCGATGGAGCCTTCCATCTAGGTCTACTTCCACTATTTTCTGGGCCTGAGCATATGTCAACGTCTCCCTGGATGGAGAGAGCTGTAGTCTGTAAGGTGAGGGGGGCCGGTGCTGACCAGATGACGACCTGCCCCTTCCTCTACCTCTGCCTCGACCCCTTCCCATGTTATGTCCTTTAACAACTCTCTTGCATTCCCACCTTCGCACCTTACGCACGAGGCTTTACCAGCGTCCTAACAGATACACATGAAGAAAAAAAAGTTCACGTCATATTTCATATTGCTGAATCAACAAAAACAGTTTTTCTACTTTGGGAAATATTCAAAAGATTTAGTTTGGTTGTTATATACGCATATGAGAAAACAACTGGGGATATACACCAGTGGGTCTGTTATATTTGTGACACTGTGTGGTTTTAGTGCGAGTATTTTGAAAGATGATGCACTTTCTGAATTTATTCTGAAACAATGTATGGAGTTTGTGTAAAAAATCTACTTGAATGTAACAAACAAGCAAAATGTATGTCACATTGGTGCGCTCTAGAAAAAATAAATATACTTCTCTTATATCATACAACATTATGTATACAATTAAAACATCAGTATGTGAAACGTTCATAACATAGCTCGATATTACTAATGATTTTGTGTATGTATACAATTTAATTCTCAAATTGCTAATTCAATGTGATTTGGGGTTTAGTTAAGCAAACAACTATTTATTTTCTTATATTAGTTTCACTTGGACATGACAAACTGACATGACAATCTGCAAGGAACAAACATATATTAAAAGGTCAACCAAAGAATTGTATTAAATTATATCTAGTCTTTCAAATCTATATCTATTTTAAACTAAAGCACTTTTGGAGCAAACGAAAGAAGCCAAAAATGTCACAATAGCAAGACACTGCAAAATATTACATTTAATCATAAGTAATTGATATATAAAATGATCAATTTTAGTGCAAGAGCTTGTTTAAAATGCAAACAATGTGGTTATTATGCATTTAACATAGTTGTTGTTTATTAATAACTACGCTAAAAAGGGGTAAAACTCTGGTGCTCTGTAATAACATGTTAACTCAAACACCCTTGCTGCACAAACACAGCAACAGTCACTTGTCCTGCATGCATGCGTCCGTGCATCTATGTCCGCTTTCTATTGGCCCAAAAAGGTGTCCGTAATACAGCTCTGTGTTCCGCGAACCAATCAGAAGCGAGAACAGTGTTTTTTCTTCCCTTGTTGCTCCCCAGGGTTAGGTTGTCGAGCACTAAATACCAGCCCGAGTATCTAACACCTGTCAGCCATTTTAAGCGCACAACAGCAGCGACAACGCTTGTATTGCAACTTGATTAGCAGCCCAGTTATACTTACAAACTGCATCCAGAGAGCAAATGCTCTCTATACACCATGCAGTCATGCATTAATTACTGGTATGTATACATTAGGTCACGACACAGCAAGTGTGCAACGTTCCAGGTATTTCTTTGTGATCCAGACCCCTGCAAAGAGGCTGCCTCTTGCCTATGTGATAACGTCTCTCAATCGGACAGGACACACGGATGTCGTGTGACAAAACGGTAGAATTCTTAAACGATGCCGATAATACAGATAAAAAGCACTAGAGTCGTTTACCTTGCCAAGTCGTCCTCTACAGTGCGAATCCCGAACAGAAAAACTGCACCTGGCTAAATGTCAGCTAGTGACAGACTCCAACCAAGGCGGACATGCTAGCAGTTAGCTTAGCTAGCCGGTAATTTCAGGGGCGACAGCGTCATCTTCAGCGCTTCACCTCTCTGCCGCGGGTTCGGTTGATTAAACAAATTCGACCTGGTTTCATTGCTTGGAGATAAAACTTTTGAATAATGGTAGTGAGGAGGTTCTGGACCGAAAAAAACCGAAGATATCAGATTAATGTACCTTGGATGAGGCTAAATATTCAGTCAAGATGGCTTGAAAAATACGCCCCTTTAGAAAAAACCACCTCAGCCAATTGTAGCTCCCCGGTTTACCTCGCACGCGACGCGCACCGTTGTGTGGTTGGCTCGCGCCATTAATCGAGTTCAACGGACCCGTTCTGGAGCTCATCACAGGGAAGAAGCGATGAGAAAAACATTGACATGTTTGTTGCGCGCCTTCTGGCCTCATATCATCCCAATTCTGAACGGGGGATGTAAAGCGGTCCTTAAAGTGGATCTCTTTAAAATAATACGTTTTCAACGAGCCTGAATCCAGTTAAAATTACAGCAAAGAAACGTTTAAAACTTGTAGGCCAGTCCTCTTCGAGGTCGGGACGAATGTTTCACATCTGTACCTGATATCACCCTGCTCCTTTTTACATACCTTTGTGTTATTAAACATGTATACTATGATGTGTGACTGAAATAAAATGTCAAACAAAAATTACACTATTCAGTAAAAGAAAGAAAGCTAATAATTAGTTAACAAACAATGAAAGATATATTTGTATTAATATACAGTATATATATTATAATAATAATAATATAATATATATATATATATTGTGACTTGCCGTTGGCTTTTCTATCTTTTCTAGTCCAATTCTTGGATTACAGTTACATGTGCTGCAGATGAACAGTGATGCCAGCTGAGGCTGTTGTTTTATCTTCTTACTAGCTCTTCTTCCAGAAAAGTCTCTGTTTCTGGCCCTTTTCTGATTTCTATTGCCTAATATAGCCTACTGTATAATATACAGTGTATATTCCTGGGAATATATTTGCTGTTACTCAGTGATCCCAGACAAAAAAGAAAATCTTTGAATCCACCTGGTGGCCTTTTAGGGGAATAAATTGGCAGAATTTTCAGAAAAAGATGATATAGCTAATATAGAATAGCTTCTTGATAAAATATAACAAAGAGTCATTTGGTGAAATCCTACTTCAAACCCTGGATTAGATTGACTGCACAAGTTTTTTTATGTCTCAAAAAGCTGATCTGACAAAACGTACGACATTAATATAACTGCAGTTGATTAAAGATGGTTGAGTTGCTTTAGATTTGTCATCCATATGAAACGATGAATTTTACTAAATGAAGACAGCAGTAAATGTTCTCACATGCCAGTTCTGACAGAAATGTAACCAAATTGGACAACAGAGCGTAACGTGACATTTAAACATAATTTTTAATGAATAGCCAACTGCTTTGTGGAAGTTTCTACTGTTTAAGACCTTAAAAGTACAGTATGCTGCATGCTTGGCTGTTTATCTGCACCCTCCTTTTGCTTTTTTACTGCTGATAAGATTAGCCAAAGCTTAAAGTATTTGCAGAGTGGTCCGGTCAAGAATCCCCCGCACCTGAACGTGGACAAGACCAGAACAATGGTGACAGATTTCTCTGTAGGAAGAAGACCCCTTCACTGCCACTGAAGATTATAGGGCAGGATGTGGAGATTGTCGAGCTCTATCAGTACCTGTAGTGACCATCAACAACAGACCTGACAGCAACATAGATGCTGTGTGCAAGAACTTCTTGAGACGACTGAGACCCTTTAATGTCTGCAGCATTAAACATTTGTTAAACTGTATATTGCATTTTAATGAATCCTAATCCCTTCTTGCATGGTGGTGCAGTGGTTAGCACTGTTACCTTACAGGGAGAAGGGTCGTGGACTGGGTGCATGTATGTGTGGAATTTGCATATGCTTCCTGAATGGCTTCCCTTCAGGTGAGGTGCAGTAGCTCTCTCTCTCACAGTGCAGAAACATATTTGTGGGGTTAGTTAGTGTTTCTAGGTTCCACCTGTGAGAAAGTGAGCATGAGTGAGTGCTTGTCTCTATACCCTGTGATGGACAGGTGACCTGACCCAGGTGTACCCTGCCTTTGCAGCTATCTGCTGGGAAAGCCTCCAGCTTAATACCTCCAGGATATGAGACAGGATAGATAAATTAATTACATTTGTGACATCTATCTTTTTATCTGCAGTTTTAAAAAATGTGAAAGCTATACTTACATTATAACTAACATTTCTACCAGTGTTTTCTAATTGTATTATTTTAGTATTTTACTGTATTTTAGGTGAAATAACTCCTATACCTAACTATTATCATTACATGTCTTTGTATTTTTTATATGTTATGCATGATAAATCCCTGTTCAATAAAGTAAATTAATAACATCTCGGAAGGCACCATGAGAGCATCTTTTGGAGAAGAGTATTATGGATGTGTAGATCTGTCTAAATGAGTGTACATATGTGCTGTATATATATGTGTGTGTTCATATATAGATATGATGTCATCAGTTTACATATATTTATCTAACAGAGTTGAGCATTTATATAATATCTAGTTTGTTGCATTTGCAAACACATTTTCACTCAACCAGGATACAATAATAACAGTTTTGTGCTACTACAACCTCATCAGAATCAGCATTTATTCATGTCTACAATCAAACAATAAGTCTTTAGCACAAATCACTAAACTTAACAGTAGGAGCTATATTTTTTGTAAATCATGCTGTTTTTCTGCATTTTTTTCTCCACCCACAAAGACGTCATTGCTCCCTCCCAACACATATGAATCTGAAAAACATCCCCTCACAGCTTACTGGGGTCTGTTTGCAGCTGATGTGCCATTCCAGCAGTCCCTGCTTTGACTCTTTCTCAGGTAGTGAATTCATCCATTACGCATTTTCCACACTGAATATACACTTTTAGGTTCTTTATTGTTTTTATTTGACTCAGATATCGCTTTAAATGTCTTCAAGTGTTGCTTTTAAATCACATTGCATTCATCTCACGCACCATCAACAACTGTCTTTTTATCATTTGAAGGATGGAAATCAAGAGAAGCAAGATGCTGTTTGGTGTTTTTCTTTTGTCCTCTTGGATCTTCCTTGACATAGAAGTGTGTACTGCAGGTAAGAGAGTTTTCCTCTTTCGGGTTAGTACATAACGGGCAACACCAACAGGCCACATCACTGTATCAGGTTTAACAGATTTGCCAGTTTGCATTGTTTTAGAAGACAGCTGGATTGAATACATTAAAAAGAAATGACAAACAAAAACAAAGCAAGTCTTCTTCTGGATAGCGATACTTCAAAGTTTGACCCGGTCAGAGCATTTTTATACCAGTGTGGTGGCAGCTTGGTTTTATTCCCTGCCAGATTCCTCGTGTTTTCTCTGCAGGACTTGGTTGAAGTTTCTCAGGCCTGACAAGACATAAATGCATGCACTGTCAGCGGGGATGAATATCAAAGAGTAGCACCACATCCTGTCCAACTTTTGAAGAAAAAGAGAAAAGGAAGCAAGCCAAGTGACAATCTTAAAAAATGGTAATAAATCAACCCCATTTAGCAAACAAAGGCTCTGTAGTGCAGATTGGCCAAAATGTGACAGGGGCTTGAAGAGCTCATATATGTGTCATCTTGGGAAAAAGAGGATCTGATGGTTGTCAGGATCACCCTGTGGTGATGGATCCCCAAGGGCTTGGCCTGAATTAAGGCTTTTGATACTCTTTGACTGCCCTGCCATTGCACAGTGCCATGCTATTGATACTCTTTGAATTTCTGTAACACGCTGCTTCAGATAGATTATGTTGTGAAAACTGATTTCAAGGAAGACAAGAGTAGTGAGATCTCTCGGATACCGGTCACCAGGGGACGGTCAGGTCACGAGTGGTTTCCTAGTGACTAGAGAGTCAACACATCCCCAAATTCACCTCAGATGTGTCTCTGTGTCAGAATTAAATGAGAAGGTGGGCAGATTCGACTAAATGTAGATGACACGATGTGAAAACAACAAACAAGTGAAAATTCTCAAGTTGTTTTTTTTTACTTGAATGAATTCTCATCACTTAAAATTCTTACATGTTTCTACACATATCCTGAAACAGCTGTTAATGTCAGCAGCCAAAATGTTAAACATAACTTGGAAAGTGAACTGCAGATCACACACTGGCTTCAAATAAGTGTTTCTGTTCATTTAATGTCTAAAATAAAACAATAAAGGATGTTCATAGAACTTATAATCCAACTTTTCTGCATTGTTTTAAAACTTTTACTTATTTCTTGTTTTTCAACTGTTTAAATGATGTTTAAATGATGTCAGATCTTTATAGTTTTTATGAAACATGAAACATTTCTTTCACCATTTACATAAAGATAGTTATTTATGGCTTTTCGCTTTTATATCAGATAGTTTAAATAATTTCTATCACACATGGTCTAAAGGTGAAGCAGTACTGATGGACTCTGTGGGGTTCTGGGAAATGCAAATAGGACAGAGGTGTGCAAAACATTCATGATCAGAGTTAATTATTCATTAATATGAACCAAAAATACTCACCAATCCGCTTAGTGGATGAATAAATGAATTCAACAAATGGAATGATATGGTAGAAGAGGTAAATAAAAGTTTAGAATTACATAAAGCTCATCCTCTGGGTGTCATGGGTATCAGCAGAAAACTTAGTGACTCATGTCACTCATTAAGACCAAAGAGGAGGATTAAGCAACCTGAATTTGCTCTTATCACCCCCCCCCCCCCTTAAAAAATGCCCAAATGAACTAGAGAGTAGTTGTTTTGAAGGTGTTTTCTTTATAATAAGTTTTGATAGACTAAAATATTTTAGAATGACTCCTTATTTTTCCTTCCCAGCATCAGTACAAGCAGAGCTGAGAATCACAACAATAAAGGTAACTGATCCGCATTTTTTACTCAAATAACAGTCTGATCATCATCCTTACCAAATATGAGTTAAAGCACAATATGAGCTAATTATTTTTCTTAACATTTTTCTTTAAGCAAGAGCCATATACAATGTCCAAAGGGGCTCACCTGGAAGGTTTTTGCATGGATCTGCTTTCTGAAGTGGCCAAGAAAGTGGGCTTCAAGTACAGAGTGCAGCTGGTGAAAGATGGTTCATACGGCAGACAAGATGAGTCAGGGAACTGGAACGGGATGATTGGAGAGGTGGTGAGAGGGGTGAGCACATGAAGCATGAACATTTACAGAGGTCAAAGGGTAGTAAACAATTGTGACTAAAACTTTGTCACTATATAGCACACGTGCCCAAATCCTGCCCTCAAGATCTATTTTCCAGCAACATTTTGACCCAACCCTTCTCTACCACACCAGAATTGAATGAATGGTTTATTACCAGGCCTCTGCAAAGCCAAACTGCATGTAGAAGAGGTAATTTTGATGTTTTATTCAGATGTGTTGGAGAAGGTATGCATTTGTAGGATCTCCAGGACCGGATTTGGGTACCTCTGATTTATGGCATCTAATGTAAATTACACAAGCTAATTCTGTTAATGTATTCTCTGCAGGAGGCAGAGCTTGCAATTGCTCCTCTGACTCTCACTGCGGCTCGGGAGAAAGCTGTGGGCATGACCAAACCGTTTATGCAGACAGGCATCAGTATCCTGCTGAGGAAGGACATATCAGAAGGAGCCGGGTTCTTTGATTTTCTGACTCCCTTCACTCTGGAAACTTGGATTGGCATACTTCTTGCCTACATGGGAACTGCTGCTTGCATCTTTGTTGTTACCCGGTTGGTTATGGGTAGTTTTTTTGGTTGTTGTTATTAATATTTGAAATTAATGAGTTATTCAGTATGATGCACATATAATGTCAATTTCAATTAAAGTATCTGGATACTAAATGAATTATTTCTTGGCCATAGAATTCCATACATTGCCATTTCATCAATAATGCATATTTTTCATGCAAAATACAGACTCAGCCCGTGTGAGTGGAGTCAGCCTGAGAATGAGCAAAGCAAATTCAGTTTTCTCCACAGCCTGTGGTACACAGCCGGCGCTCTGACGCTACAAGGTAAGAGCAAAAACAACACTGAAGTCCTTAAACTGTCATCAACTGATGAACATTTTTAGGTTTTCACTCTATTTTACACTATACCAATTATAAAAAGTTCAATATCCAATTTCTTTATTTAATCAATAATAATAAATGTTATTTGGGACATATTTGTTATTGATCTTCTGCGCATGTGGATCACTTCATGGCTTTTATTACTCTGGTAATGTGTAAAACAGCCACACACACAATAAATCTGAAAAACTGAATTGTGCAATAAAGGTTGCAGTCTAAATGTAGCCATGTGAAGCTCTCATATGGACACAGTGAGTTGTTGAACTCAGATCAGCTCTCATGATAATCAGGTCCCTGTACAAAGATGAAGTGCTACTATTAGAAAACAGATGACTTTGTATTAAAACTAAAACAAAATGAAGTACATGACTTTGTAAATATAAACTTGTGTTTTGGTGTATTTCAGGGGCAGGTCCTCATCCCAAAGCCCTTTCTGGACGTATCATCTGCTGCAGCTGGTGGATATTTTCTCTTGTCCTCTTGGCATGTTATTTCTCAAACCTCAGCTCATCTAAAACTTCAGAGTCGAGTCACCTGACAGTGAAAGGGTTTGAGGATTTGGCTAATCAGGACATGATTGAATATGGCTGCCTGGCTGGTTCTTCCACCCTTGCTTTCTTCAAGGTTAGTATTATTGAAGTATTAACATGTTCTGACATTAACCATGGAGGCCTTTCTATTCTGATTGTTTTATCCTTCATTCAGAATTCAAACAATCCAGTGTACCGCAGAATCTACGAACACATGGAAAGAACAAAGAGTTTTGTGTCATCTATGGATGAGGGTGTTCAACGTGCCAAAGAGGGGAAGTTTGCCTTCATTGGAGAGTCTGTCTCTCTGGACTTGGCAGTAGCACGTCATTGTGAGCTGGTCAGAGCACATGAAGTTGTTGGCATGAGGGGATACAGCATCGCTGCTGCCCTTGGTGAGGCGTCTCAGCCTAAACTCTCCTTCACCAATAAACTTTTAGATACATTTGAGGTGAGAAAATGAATATCTTCTTAAATGTTGACTTTCCTTCAGATTCTCCGATCATAAAGAACCTCAGTGTGGCAATCCTTCAACTGAGTGAAGCCGGTGAGCTAGCTTACCTGAGAAGCAAATGGTGGGCAAGCAGCTGCATAGCAGACAAAGCCAAATCTTCAGCTGTGCAGTTGCACAGTCTCAAGGGGATGTTCCTGGTCCTCTCTCTGGGTCTCGGGCTGGGGACAGTTCTGGCAGTCCTGGAGCTCACCTTCAAGAGTCGCAGAAATGCAGCAGAGCAGAGGGTATGTGTAATTTAGCTCTGGGTTGGACATGTTGGAATAGCCTGAGATCAGCAGGATTCGGAGAATTAAAGATAAAAACAACCACATTGTTTATGAAACGGATTCACAAATCCCGTAAAAACGCCTCCATTCATGTGCTGGCTTATTGAAAACAACAATGTGTCATGAAATTCTTCAGTGTAATCATTTCCTGTGTTTCATGGCTTGTTTATCTTCATCTTCCCTCAGAAGTCATGCTGCAGTGTGCTGACTGAGGAGCTGAGTCTACGCTTAAGGAACCCCAACGCAAATATATTCCAGGAAAATGCAGACAAAGAAAAAGCATAGATTTGATATTTTAACCATTAACTAATCTGAAACTTTCAGTTAGAATTTGTTCTAACGTTTCCCACCAACGTGTTGTACTTCTTATGCAAAGAAAAATAAATTACATTTATGTACAAACTCACATTTTATTAAAATATATAATTTATTATTTTTTACTTATGAACTCTAACATTTTAAACATTTAATTTTATTAAAAAAAACATGTTTATCCAAGTTTACAACTGATATCTAAAACCCTGACTGATTAATGTAATTAATGTATTTCATACTAATATTTGTCCTGCCAGCTCTTTTACACATTGGGCAGCAACATCATGCAAGTTCTTTTTAAAACTACGTCAAAATTATAAAAGCAGGATTTTGTAAACTTTTCACCTGGACTAAAAAAATAAAATAAAATCAAACTGCTATCACACAGTCCCCATTCTCATCTTCATTCATCATGTTTTGAGGTTTTTCTTCTTCTTTTCCAAATGTTTTTGGTATCTTTGGTGTCATGAATCTGAATTGTGATTTAATCAACACAAACAGAAGGAAAATCAGATGCTTACATTAACCTTAAAAGGTCTTTTGGGCTGTTTTTCAGGATTGTGTCTCACCTTCCATGAAAAGTGGTGATTTACAGTGGATCTGTCTCATCTTCTGGTCAAAAAGGGCCTTCATCTCCCTCTGCAGGGTACCTTCTTGTTGTTCTCCACCAGCTGGCACACAGGAGGGCACAAACTCCAGGCTGTCAGTGCTTCCATCACTGCTGCTGGATGTGCTGTCCGACAGACACATGCCGTTTGGTACTCGACTTGTCGGGTTGGTGTGGCTGCCATATTCCTGTGCTTGCTGTGGCTGCCAGGGGAAAGCAGCTTTTCGGTTCACCATTGGTGTGTGAGGAGAGGCAGAATGTCTTCGAGGGCAACTGCGAGAGCGGACCTTTGTTCGTATCAGGGTGGAGGGTCTGCGGTGTACAGGAGTCTCTAAGGTCCGTCTCACTCTTGGGGGCGATGACGGCGGGATAAGAGGAAAGTTTTTGGCTTCAGGCTGAGGCTGGGGGTCTGAGTCAGTCTGAATGGGAGCTTCTGGTAATTGCTCAGGTTCAGTGAAAACATTGCTCTCTGGCTCTGGTGCTAGTTCCTCTGATGGCTCAGATCGCTCTGTTTCACATCGCTTTCCAGTCTGCCGTTCAGCACAGTTTTCCTCCAGCGCCTCATTCTCTAAGTCTTTCTGATCAGTCTGATTTTGGCTTTCAGAAGTAGGACTCTCATGACAAGAGTGCTGAGAAGGAGTGTCAAGGTCAAAGCTTTCCTCTTTCACACACGGAGCTGGACCACTGTGATGGGAGTCAGTGGAGGACATCCGGCTGAAGAAACCTCTCCTCGTCTCTGGTGGTTCATGAATTTTAACTCTGTGAGCCCGTCTCACTGGCTCACTCATGGCCCCTTTGTGGATTGCAGCCTTGCCTGCTGGCCCTTGTGCCAAAGGAGACATTTCCCCATTTCTGCTGTCCTGAGAGATGGTGTCCAAATCCCTATGGAAGGGCAGAGCACGTCCATCTTCTGAAGACAGGACAGAGAAGTCTATAGAAGACTGCCTTTGATGCCCCTTCATATGCCTCTGTGCTGCTTTTTTTATGTGTTTCCTGGCTGCTTGCACAGCTTTTGTCGGTTTAATCTGCATTACAAAGGAAACATTATAAGAAACATAGTAAACATTACATCATTGCTGTAATTTGGCATACATACCTTTCCTGTTACATCATTAATAGCAACATGAACAAAGATAGATGACTCTGCCATTCCCTCCAAGTAGATGTGCCGATAACCTAAAAAAAGGATCATGTATAACCAGTCTGTTTTCCAACACAACCTAAAATGTAAGCACCCAAACCAGATCTAGATAATGAACTACATAACCAACCAGGCATCATGCTGCTGAATGCTATAGTCCTCTGCCCAATAAAATCTCGTCCAATAGGATCGTGGTCCCACACCTGGAATCTCACAAGGGCAATCTGTGGCATTAGGATGTTGAAAACGAGGGTCTCTTCCCACATTGGGTTAAAACCTGGATAGTGTGTACAGAAATGAACAAAGGTTGATGAAGCACTGAAGTTAATGTGACTTAAAGGTGAGGTTTCTTCACACACCGTTATCGTCCACTACTCTGGTCTGCTGCTTGGTGCTGTCAACAGGCAGACCAATTATCTCTACTTCAACAAAGGGATCAATTATCTGAAACATGGAAAAACAGAAAATTAGTGAGTAAATATTTTATGGTTAATCAACAAGAGTTAGATTTCCTGTCTGCATTTACCTCTCCTCTGTCCCCAAACATGGAGTCTTTAGGTTTGGGAAGTTGCTGTCCACTAATGATCTTCAGCACTAGCTGAGTTTTTCTGTGTCCTGGTAGAGGATCCTCCAACATGGGGTTAAAGGAAGCTTAGAAGAAGCATGTGCATTTACTACACTTACATATAAAAGCAAAAACGTGGAAATTCACTCAGCAGTCTGAGCATAGTTGTACCTTTACACATGTACTTTGGCTTCAGAATATATCCACAGTTCCCATTGCTCAAAAACTTGGCTCGGTACAGTTCAAGCATGCGACCTTCTGTCTGGTAATTCATTGCAACTAGAGAGAAATGATGACATGTAGATAAAAGGTTTAGGGTAATACGAGGCAACATTTTGGTGCAAGTGACAGCGTCTTTACCCATATGGCATCCTGTGTTCCAATACGTCTGTGGGTTGAAGTTGCTTGAGTCCACTCTGTAGTTAGATGGATAAACCCTCAGGAGCTGGCGTTGATTGAAACGCACCAGCTCACCCGGTTTTAGTTGTAGGATTTGGTTCATGACAGTTTCATTTAAGGATGATACCTGCCAGCTGGTTGCAAATCCTGCCAGGCAGAAAACCAGAGTAGCAGGAGATGCCCCAAACAGTAATGGTATGTATTTAGTATACTGTACTCACTGTGGGATTTACCTTGTGTTTCAATGTCATGTACATGAACAGATTTTGTGTACTTGACCAAGTCAGAGAGGGCTCTGGACAGTCTCATCGTTTTCCTTTTTCTAAATAGAGGGTTGTAGATGAACAAAGGTGATGCCAGAAACCAGGAAATTCATGACAAGCTGCTCAGTTTAGTGACTAGTCTTACTTGGGGTGGTAAACAATTTGGGACCTCTCTCGGCTGCTGCTGTAGTCTGATTCCCCATCAGACACAGCTTTGTTTTTCACATGCGTTTTCTTTTTTCTCTGAAGATAAGAAAAACAAGCAGTAAGATTTAGCAAATTGTGTTGCAATAATGTTTACAGCTGCAAGTGGCTGACCTTCCTCTTGAAGCTTCTCATGATTGATCGGCCAAATCGCCTCTTCTTTTTGAGCTGGCTACTTGCTGCGATGCCGTTCCCGTCCTGAAATAGTCCACATTTATCTTTACTTGTTTCCATTGATTGATTTATTCACCCACACATACATTTTTCAACCATTTATTTACCTGCGAGTTATTGTCATCATCGTTCTCCTCTTCTTCCTCATCCCCAGTGTCTTCATCCGACACATCACCCTCCTCTGCATCAGAATCAAGGTTTGCTGGTAGCTTCTTTCCCTAAAAAAACAACCATTTTTTTGGAGATGTTAAGTGTCTCTGTATATGATCTGCACTGAACATTAGATTAAAAACAACTGCACCTTGACTAAAACTTTCCCTTTTAGGATCTCAGGGGAAGGCAGCTTCTTGCATTCGTGCATGTTGACGCTGGTCAGGTCCAGTTTGTCCTGCAGCACCTCTTTCAGATACTCAGCCATCTTTTTCTGCTGAGGCACAGTGCAGTGGTTTTCTATGGACAAGATCACTGGGTACCTGTGGGTAAAGTACCACGGTATTATCATGCTTTTAGGGCAACAAGTATACAAAACGTTTATCAGTGTGAGAAAATAAAAACACTAACTGTGATTTTGTGAAGGCATATTTGTTAATTGTCTCAATGACATCTTTGAAGAGAATTTTGGATGTCAGAGTGTAGCCATGATGAATAATAGGTTCTCCATCTGGTCCATCCCAGCAGTCCACTGAGAGAGGAAATAATAAGAGGTGAACTTGTCCTAAAATCACAGTGACGATTGCTGAGGTCATGCTTTTGGGTCTCACCCTCCACACAGCGACAGCCTGCCTGCAGAACATAGGCGTACATTTCGACCCTCGACTGAGAGAGCAGCTGGTCTCCTGTCAGGTAGGTGTTGTGTGAAGTGGCAATGAAGTAGTGATTGAGAGGCTGCGTCATGTCCTGGATGACATGGTTATGATTTGGGTTGAAGATGTCCCCTGCTGGGCTTCGCATGAAGTTGGTGAAACCTAAAAACGGAAGTTTTTGTTTGCACTTTGCTGCTTTTTTCAGCTGTTCTTATCCTACTGATTGACTCTAATCACATGCATAATTAGCAAAGACTACATACCATCGATGCCAAGTACCATACGCTGAAGGTTCACAGGACATGGTTCAAATCTGGCCACGATGTCAACCAGATGCTCTCTGGTCAGACCTCGCATCTGTAAATTGAACAAACCCGTCCAGACATTTTCTGGATGCAGAAAGATTCTCGAGGGTTTCAGGAGCTAAATGCTTTTTTGTTGTTGTTGGGGTAAAACTACAGAAGCAAATAATTTCAGCAAAAACTAACAATAATAAACCTTTTTCTAAAACCTTTGTGCCTACTTTCACATCATCAGGTGAAGTTTTCTCTGATGGAGAAGTAGTGCACAGTGTTTAGTTAGAAAACAGTAGTAAAAGAGACTTTGAGTTTGGTGGAACTACCACATTTACTGACACTAAAACAGGTTTGAAAGGGATGAAACAGACTGACACAGTCTTACAACACTGAAACAAGCAAGTAAGCTGAACATAATAATTAGATCTAAAAAGTGTATTATGTGCATTATGCACTGTATGACAACAGATCAGCACTTATTCATACCTTCTGTTCATTTTCCAGAAAGCGAGCAAGGTTGTGCAGATCCATTACTTCTTTCTGATTACTGTAGGAGATCATAATCAGGTAGAGGTCTCTGCGGGTGGAAATCATCTTGTAGAAGGAACAGAATTCATCAAAACCCAGAGAGCCTTGAATTTCGTCCGTGTCTGCTTCCTGCCGATAGTGACAAAACGATTTTATGAACCAGAGAAAGTCTCACGGCCAGAGATAACCACATGGCACAAGAAAAGAAAAAGAGTCAATCATATGAAGAATATCTGGCCTACAATCAGAACACAGCTGGTTCAGAGAAACTACTCTCATCACAGTAAGCCACTGGCATAAAGCAGCATCGCTTTCTGAAGAACTCTTCTGTTTTGCTCTGCCAGGATACATACAGTATATATCTGTAATCTTTTGATCTCTACACATTTCTAACTGATAGAGAAATCACAGAGAACAAGCCACTTATAGAAACTTAATGACTTTGCAATACAATCAACTTTTTTTTCTTCTTTAAAATGAATTAACTGGAAAATGTTGACCTGCTTACAAGCTTGTAAAACAATGCAATGTACCTGGAATATGCATCCACAATGCCAACAAACAGGCTTATCTTAGGCATGCAACGTTTTGGAGGATGTTTAATATTTAGTGCACTACATCACTGTCATGCATTTTAATCTAGTTCAGTTAGTGATCTACCGAACTGACATCATCTTCTGAATGAGTTCTTCAACCACTAGTAGTGAATTCTACGCATATACATCTACAGCAGCTTCTTTGATGAGCAGATATTATATAAACTTACTTGAAACATCTGCCTGACTCTCTGTTTGGGTAAGTTCACATTGAGTTTGTGGAGCAGTTGGTGAACCTCTCCGATGCTCAGAGTGCCATCCCCATTTTTGTCTGCCTCAGAGAACGTCTGCTGTAACCATGTGCAGCTGTAGTTAAGGCTGAATCACATTTCTAAATGTAATCGGTCACCTATTAATAGTTGATCATCTTGTCCTTTGATGATTGAGCATGTGTGAGTGACTGTATAAAGGATATTGATCACGGGTGCGCTGCCTGCGGGCCAAACTGTCTTCATCACTGATGCCAGCCATGAGATATTTCAGACCAGTGATCCAGGTACGAGCTTCCTCCGCATTGGTGGAAACCAGGTCCAGGGATTTCACACGCTCGCCGTAGTAAATACTAAAGCAGCAGTTCGGGTCAAAGCGGTTGTCTGCGTAACGTCTGAAAATCTCTGATGTTTTTCCCTCACGGACCTCATGGATGGAATCAATGGATACTGAAACGAGACGAGAAGATGGGCACTTTGAAAAAGGCGTTTGTTTGAATCTGTTTAGAAAAGGTGAGATTAAACCAGTCTATGGATTAAACCCTATGGATTAAACTGACTTGATTATTGTTGAATCTATTAACTTATGCACATAATTCCATTATTTTAGATTTCACATGGTCTTAAGTGAGATTGTTTTACTTTTTCCTTCACATTGTGTGGAAAGTATTAAACTATTAAACATAGTCCTGAATTCTGTTGTATCTTTATTTTGGTTTGATTTCACCAAACATTTTACTGATCACCATCATTCACATTGTTTTCCCAAGCGTGCTTGTTTCTGGAAGATGACGGTTACCCATATTCTTCCAGTTTTTGGTTTTGTGTTGGATAGTTTTTAACCCAATTTTAGTAATTTTCTCCTCATATTTTCTCTGCTTGATGCATGCCAAGGACGACCTATTTTTGGGCCAGGCGGTATAATTAGGAGTGGATTGGCTGCCACTGTTATACAAACTGTCTGTAATAATGTACTTTAAGTGTAAGCATGATTTTAGCCTTTTGCTCAACTTGAAATTCACCATTGAATGTCATTCTTCCATAAAACAATGTAAACTTTTGTCACACTTTAGATGTCATCAAAGCTTTATAACAGCTATAAACACAAACCTCAGTTTGAGTTCAGGGATAAATAAAGTTATAAAAAGGATCAAAAAGTTTGCAACACAAAACACTCAATGACAATTATAAACAAAGATGTGTGTATGACACAACGAAGATGCCTTTAAGGCAAATACATCATTACATATTAAATAAAGGTCTATTTAGAGAGGTCATCGTGTACTTTTAGCTTTGTCGTGCTTTCTGGAAGGTCGCCACCGAATGCAGGACTTGTGCTCATCCAGGTAAAAGAAGCGAACCAGTCCTTTCTTCTTCCCCTTCAGTTTGGTCATCTGTGTGCCAGTCTGCATGGTGCACATACACCTCTCCACTTAAAGAGACACATGGAGAAAAATGATTTGTTAGAAGTCAAATGTTGTTCCTACTATTAGTCAAACTTGTAGGAAATCCAGATGTATCCTGATGTGTGATGAACATTCACTGAAACTGTTAATGCAATGTTTACATTGTGGGAATATCTATCTCTAGAGCGGGTTTGTAGGACATTTTAAACATAAATTAATAGTAAACAGCACCATAATACAGTCACATTGTGAGAATTTCAATATTCCATGATGGTGTTTTAATTTTGTGTAGAAATAAACAAAGTAAAAGACAATTCGGAAAACAGCCTGCATACATAAATATAGGTTTACCATCAACACTTTTATGAGACTGTAGGTGGCTTCATGTGGATTTAAGTGGCTGTTTATGTAGTAATAACAGGACATATTCATCAAGAACTACTTAAATGACTTAAACTGGCTATTGAATGACTAAAAGCTTTTCTGGCTGCTTTGAGGTGGATTTTGAGAAGTTACGAGTTTTCTTTTGGCGAATGTTTGGAAATGATTTATGTACAAAATATACTAAATTATGGAAAAGCAGAAGAATAAACAGAACTCTTGCCATGTTATTGTTTTGTGTGCTGTGGGTAGGTAACCTTTGTTTTTAATCTGAAGCTCAAATACGTGTGACGCAACCTGGCACATCATTCAGGCTAATCCTAAAGGATTGTCTACTGTCCATATGCCCATTATCTACTTCTGTGTTTTCCTGTTCTGTTGTATGTGCAACTGCACGACCTTGTAAGGAAATGTAATTATCAGAAATGTGATAAAACTGTTCAAATATGTCATTATTATCATACATGAACATAAAAAAGCAACTACAAACAAAAAAACACTTGAATTGCCAGCAACAATGCAGGCTGTTGCATTTCACTGCATATTTTATTCATATTTAATAGTATTTCAGTGATTAGAGGCCAAATTCACTGTCAACATATGGGCCTTACCTATCTGACCCAGTCTCCATTTAGGTTGTGCAACCACACTGCCACCAATCCAGAAAAACTCCTCTGCAAGTCTGGAGATGGATGCTTTGTGCCAGAGTTTTGGTGAAGTCATTATAGAATGAGTGGATGAATTCAGAGGGTTTGATGTCTGCTTAGCCTGATGCTGGGAACGCTTAGGGAGCGAGGGGGAGAACTTTCCTGCTGATAGGGATCCCAAAGACTGGAAAGGGTTCTTCTTAGGTGACAGAGAGGACAGCGGAGGACTCCCACTCGTCCCTGGAGATTGTGGTGCCATCTCTTGTTCGATGTTCATCCCTGAACTGTGCATTTGGTTCCACCTTTCCTGTCCCATTCACACCACCTGAACGCACTGTCCTCCTCTTACTGCGGGGCTCTTCAGAAAACTCATCTCAGTGATAGCAGATCCATCTCTTCCCATCAAAGTCCTTCCAGCTGGAATCAGGGAACAGTTTCCCCATCATTACTGTTCATTCAGAGATCCAGTTTCGCAGCCATAGATCCTTTTTATTTGTTTTTTTCTGCATGTAGAGAAGGCTTAGAGAGGAAGTGTGCAACTTGTGTGAGTCAGTAAATCTTCCTCTAGCTGTAATCCTACAGTGAGGCTTCAGTGTTGCTTTCATGGAGGGATTTTAATGCAGCCAGTAAGCTTCTGAGGAGACCAACTGGGATAGGACGGGAGGAAATTTTAATTTTACTCTATGTTTTGAGGTCGTAAAATAATGTAAAATATCAGAACTGAGGTAGATATGATAAACTTCCTCAACAACTAAGTATCTTTGAGTTTAAGTTAGAGTGATTCAGCTGAAATTAATTATTAAGTATCCACTGTTTAGCTGTATGCTATGAGTTCCCTCTAGAGGTAACAGTGTGAAATACACTGTGCATGTTTAACAACATCATTTTAGGAACATTCAGTAATACTTTAAACATACAGGAGATTACGTTTGTATTAAGTTTGGTGCACTGGTTAAGATGCATGTGTTAAACATTCACCAACAGTTATGTGGGAAATATTTTGTTATTTTATACAAACTTTATCTAGTTTTAATGTTTTCTCCATTAAAACTATTATAATATATTTATTTTAAATTATATGGCTCAAGTAAATGAGATATATCTTCACAACTACAAAGGATTTATGAATCATACTGGTTTTAAAAATAAACTGAGGTATGTGAGATGTCAGAAATGACAGAATCATGTATGTTACTATATGTGAGGAAGTTCACCTGAAAAACAGTAGAAACTGTTCTTCCAAAAGAAACCACATTGAAAACCTGTGAAAACCTGTGTACCCTGCCTCTCACCCGTTGACAGCTGGGATTGGCTCCAGCCCCCCCGCTACCCCGCTCTGGGAACAAGAGGTAGAAAATGGATGGATGGACTTTTTATTGAAAATATTAGCTAAACTTAAACTTGATTGTAGTAGTAGCACTGCGTAGCATCTCCTCTTCTGTCAGCATCGTCCATTCATCCACCACAGTGCTTCGACTGATGGACCCTCCCGTCCAGGGTCCCTGAACAGGTAGGCTAAAGAGTGCGACCCCCCTGTAGTTGAAGCACACTCTCTGATCCCCCTTTTTGAACAAGGGGATGACCACCCCGGTTAGCCAGTCCAGGGGCACTAACAGGTAATAATTTCCATGTCATATAGAGTCCCCTTTTTTATTTAGGAATGTGATTCCAAATTGCTCAAGGATTATTATAATAATATTACCACACCTCAACTTTACAGAGATCTAGTAAGGCCTGCACATGTGACAGAATTAAACTGGAATGATGGCGTTTCGGTCACAGTGGTTTTTGTCCCCTCCTCCTCGCTTGGTTCTACATGTGGCCCTACATAACACAACATACACAAACTGATAGCAGGATCCTGAACCTAAAGCGGCTAAACGGATCCTGCCTTTGTTAATTCATTAGATAGGTTACACACTTGTCCTTCCGCCTGTGACAGATTGTGATCTCTAAACTGTATAAAGACATGGCTGAATAACAACAAAAAGCCTGACACACAGGCTTTTAAGGCTCTATTTGGCCTCTTTTTCATTTTAACTAAACTCATCCTTATTTATAATGCCCTTTATAATAAACCCTAATGATTAAAAAAGCCAAAGTGATGTTCAAATTAAGGAAAAACAACACATGAAACTAACAATTAACAGGGAAATAAATAATATATATATATATAATATACAATATTAATATAATATACATTATAAATATAATATACAATTTAAATGAATAAATGGATTAAAAACGTATCAACTCAATCAATAAAACAGAAAGAGTAGCATGCTAGTAGCTCAGAGAGGTAAGGACACAGTTTAAAGATTAAAAAACAAATAAAAGAATATTGTTATGGATCCTGAAGCGAGCCAGTGGAGGAAGGCCAGGAAAGTGGTCATACATTACCTCTTATGTAGTTAAGAGACATGCGGCTGCATTAAACTATTGACACACTGTTTAAATCCTATGGTGCTGATAATTCTGATCAGTTTATCAGTGAGCGACTTCATGCTGTTGATATGTGATTTTGTATTTCTGTTAATACTAAAGTTATCTGGACCACCCAGTCAGCATCCCCACAGGAGCAACAAACACATCCACACGCATATATATTCAAAACACACATAAACTCAGTCGACTTTGTTTAGATTTTAATGGTTATAATACAAGTTTTCTGAAGGAAAAAATGAAAACATTGAAACAAGAGGCAAGTGAAAAACCACTTCCAGACCAAAACTACAACAGCATCAGCTAATAAAAATGGATATTGCTATTACAATGTAGCCAACAAATACTGAGCACAGGTATCATAATAAGACATAAAAGTGTTTCTCTTGTCTAATATATATGACAGCACCCAAAATGTTCAAACCATGAAAAGATGTTATTCACTACTCCATCTGAAGAGAGAGAGAGCTGGAAGTGCAGAGAATTATAATCCATTTGTCAGTTTTTGGTCTGAGGTGTAATATATATACTCTATAATTCATCACATAATAAAGATCTTTTATAAAGGGAGAGATTTGTATTTTCTGTTGATGTCAACCTACAAAAAACACTGACGGTTTAAACCAATACGTCCATCTGCTCCTGTAAATGCCCTGTAAATGCAGTGATATTCAGGGATCAGCAACAACAAAATGACAGTTTTGCAAATCCAAATAAGTCTTTTTTTTGGTTTCAAGTAAGAGCAAAAATAAAATTCATAATCAAATTTAAGTCTGGAGCAAGCAAACATACCATACCAACAAAAAAAAATCTTATTTACAATATTATTGTATTTACATTGGAGGAAACTGAAGGTGGATTTAATTTCAAAGTTCACTTTCATTTTGGATTTGATGGAACAGGGAGTACAATGCACAAAGCAAGGTTTTTTCTTTAAAAAGTGCAATTACTTCTCTCAAAGTAAAAAAATATATCCATATTTAATATATATGTAGAAATGTTGTTCATACAAACAGCAACTGTTCATTTAAGAGCCCTAAAACCAGTGACTAACAATGAATGCTTTCTGCAGATACGCAGCAAAGTATGGTAGAATATAAATTATTTTACAATACTCTGTAAAAAATCAGAAGTACCGCATTTCAACAGAAACAAACTGGTGAAAATGTTCTTTTTTAAAGGAGTGTGTATGTTGACCTATGTAGACTAAGAGGGGGAAGAATATCTGCTATTTACCACATGGTTTGGGTGCAAAAACAATCGGAATACAACAACAAAAAAGTAACACTTCCCATAAAATATTTAAGCATTACACAATGGTGGGCCTGAATGCAGCCCACTCAGCCTCCAATACTTTAGGTTTATAAAATACAAAAGGTAGATAAGCTGGTATACATGCGTAGATGTTTGTATATGAATGTTTGTTTTACTTGCCTGTGGAATAACAGTGTTGCGCAAGCAGTATTTCTTAAAAAGTACAACACAGTTAAAAGCAAGCCGATATTTGAAGTTAATAGTGGTAAACTTGTGTCTCTTGTTTATCCAGTGGTCTGCAATGACACACCTGAGTGCACCAGTATTTCTGTGGCACACTTTCATCATCTGCTCATGTTTCACCGGGCGCAACATGGTTCTTCCCTTCATATTCAAGTAGTGTAGTGTAATTGTATTTGCACATCTTAAAATAGCTTATACCAGAACAAAATCCTTGGACAGCATCAGGAGGGCTCTGACGTCACTGAAAAGATGCGTTTGTCTCTGAACAAGTCTCTCTTAGGTTCACACTCGATAACATGCTCATGCTGCTTTCCAGTTCATGTCATGAAATTCATATTGTCATAATATTGTTGTATGCGATAACATATTATACGTGACGAATTCTTCCGTTACAAAAGTGACTTTGCGTGTTGATTTTTTCCCAACAGGAGGTGTAACAAAGTCCTCATGCATGCTTCTTTTCATTGAGTCTAGTTTTAAATGTGCAACTTTAGGATCCATTGCTGGGTTGTGTGGTCTGACTGCGTGTGCCTGTGTTTGTGTGCTTGCAGTCTCCGGGAAGGCTGCTATTGGCCTGCAGGGCCAGCTGGGTTTGCAGGTCTTTAACAACACTCTCCAGGCTCTGTCGGGCTTCTCTCTCCTGCTGCAGTTCCTGTCTGAGCAGCTCACGGTCGGCCTCTGCCTGCTGCAGCTGCATATGCAACTCTTCGATCTAAACACAACACACAGAGATGCGCGGTGTAAATGAAAAACATACAACCTACAAGATACTTGTTGGTCATTTTGGAAACTTCTTACCTGAGTTGAGTACTTGACCCGGAGACGTTCAGCTTCACAGCCTTTGTCACACACTCGTACTTGTCTCTCCCTCTCCAGTTCTCTTCTCAGCCGCCCACAAGACTCTTCAGCGTCCCTCATCTTCCTTTCCCAATCTGCACGAAGGCGCTCTATCTCCTTTCGCAGGTTGCGCTTCGCTTCAATGGCATCACGAAGACGGCCTTTCTTAGCCACTGTCACAAACTCCAATTCCTTAAAAAGAAAATATTTAAAGTCAGATTCTATAAGGATATCCATCCATTTTCTACCACTTATTCCCTATAAGTCTATAAGGATATACATTTATTTTACATACTGGGCATTTTTACCTGCTGAAGGCTGCGTTTTGCCTGCACAGCCACTGCCAGCTTCTCCTCCTGCTTCACTCTCATCTTAACAATCTCCTGTAGGATTTTTTCTCGAGCCTCTTTGGTGTCCAGGCCTGCATACAGCATCTGCCTCATGGTGTCCATCTCTGGGCAAACATTTCCTGGCAGCAAGGGCGGCCTTTCCTGAGCCACGCACTGGGCAGACAGACTCTGCGAGACACTGGTGCAGGCTGAGGGAGGAGATGCCAGGGAAGATGCAAGAACTGGACCTGAGGATAAATTGAATAGAATAAGTTATTAGTAACAAGAACATAGTAATGTTTAATAAGAAAGGAGTAGAAATAAAACACTACTATGAAAACTAAAATAAAACTATAACATTCTGTTTCACTGTTTTAGTTACTGACTGTATGGCAGCAAAATGCAGTTAACAAGTTATTTATCGTGCACTTCCTCTATTTTACAACAGATGGTGTAGTTGTACAGAAATCACACCCAACCGGCTCCTTTTAGCAAATTCCTGTGCAGTCAAACTTTCATCTGAAGAAAAAGTGCCTCATTTATTATATGACTTTATAAGATAAGATTATAAGATTCATTATGAAAATAAACTTCATGCTGTACTGACCGTCATCACAGTCGTCCACATCAATCTCTCCATCTGTGTCTACGTCGTTAGCTCGATCGTTGCTGATAGAATAGGCTGATTTTGCTGAAGACTGTATGTCAGCGTTATGGAGCTCCTCCATGGAAATGGCGGCAGGAGCGGGGCTTTCCTTCTGATGGAGCAAAGGGACCAAGGAAGCAGTCCCAGTCTCTTGATTCTTTGAGCAAGATCTGTTTGAGAAACATGAAAATGTTTCACTTCAAAGACTTGATGCATTAGCAGATTCTCTTAAATCAAAAGGAAACAAACACAAGTTCACTGAAATGACTTACCTCTCTATGTCATTTTGAGCGGATGGTTTCTCCTTCTCTGTTGCTTTAGGGGACCAGGGCCGGAACGCAGAGGGTCTCTGTTTTAGCTGGACCTGTTTCAGATCCTGCAGCAACAAACAAAAGTTCAAATAAGCTCAGTGAACTATCATCATAATGCCAAATTATCCATGACAAAGACGCTCAAATAACCTTTTTTTTTTATTAAACAAGAATAGATGATGGTGAATCATACATAAATAATAACATAATGCCTGAAAAAAGCTTCCATTTCACATTTTTAACCTTGACAGGAATTCTGGTTTTGTACTGGCATTGTGTGTGTGTGTGTGTGTGTGTGTGTGATACTGTAGACATGAAGGGTGCAAACCTTGTGTGCTGACTTGGACAGTGATTGCAACCAGTCTGGTTTCCTGTCTCTGTCCGCTGATAGAGACTGTAATTTGTCAAATTTGGACCTCTTGGGTGGGACTGGGCTTGGTGACTGCAGAAAAAAGGGGAGAATGGATGGTTAAACACCACCTTCCTTACACTGATACAGTTCAGATATTACATCACAGAGTACAGTGCATATTTCAAGAACCCGCAACTTCTATAAATGCACCGCTATGACTGTAGACGCCATTATTCATAAGTGAGACGTGGATTTGTCAGAACATGAACTGATGTTATACAATTCTTTCCCACAGTGACAGAGCACAAGGTCATGGAAAGGGAGGAAATTATAGAGAAGTCACAGAGAGACAAGGACCATAGAAGATGTGTCTGTGTAAGCGTTTAGTCACTGGGTTTGGTGTGTGTGTGTGTGTGTGTGTGTGTGTGTGTGTGCACGCGTGCGAGCAGGGCTTTGAGCTGAGCAGACACTCAAGCTGGTCTGGCTGGCAGCCAGTAGGGCTACATTGCTCCCTGCCAGGGAAAAGAGGCGCCGTCAGGTGGAGCAGATCGACTCCGCGAACCACAGAAATATAGCAATCCAGAGAAAGACAGAAAGAGAGGAAGACAAATAAAAGTAATTGCAGCACAATCAGATCTGACAGAAGATGGAGTAGGCGTGTTCTGCGACACACTGATGCCGATCTGTCGAGTCATACAAGGTTTGAGGAAGTACCTGTCTTGTTAAGTGCCATAAAGTGCTGAATCCCACAAGGGTTTCCTTGGATATATTGTTCGCCTGTGTGTGTGGCAAGCTGCAGAGCACAGTGTTGAGATATCTACCCTCCTCAGCCCTCAGGTTTGCACTTGTCAGAGAGAGGATATGTTTACTTAGGTAGGCACAGAGGCCAGCACAGACCTGCCTGTCACTCTCTTACTCACTACAATGACATCCTGCCTGCAAGAGTAGGCCAGGCAGCCCCATCGTGCCGTGTGCAATTGCATGGAAATGATTACTGCGCTGAAAATTCTCAATGGAAACCACTCCTGCATGTTTGTAAAATCTTCATCGCAGCTTTGCTGTAATCACCTAAATATGGAAATCAATGATAAACTACATTTCACAAGAAACCAGGCTGGTAATGAATCATGTCTAACAGATTTTTTACACAAAGCCAGACCGTGTGTGTGTGTGTGTGTGTGTGTGCTCATGCAGCTGTGAGTGGGATGTGTAGGAAGCTGGATGGGTGAAGACGTGTGTGTGCTTGTGGGATGGAATTGTATTTGTATGTGTGTCTGATTCAGCAGGTGGTAAACAGCAGAGCATACCTGTAACACACATACAGTACATAACCTGTCACGGCTCTAAACAAACCCAATCATGAAAACAATAACCATTAAAAATAGTTTAAATAGTTGTTTAGGTAATAATTATCTATGACGTATGTCTGTTGAGGCTTCACGAGTTGTACTAATTCATATGGACACTCACACTGAATATCCACCTGTTTAACCAGTCACTACACTACACACCTTTCACACACACACACACACACACACACACACCACAGTGTTTAGTTTGGCTACCGCAGGTTAATTCTTTTGACCCAGACCTCCTCCCGACGGCTCAGTGCTGAGTTGACTCCTCACCTGCCTGATTCAAGGCCATTTGTACTCTCAGCGCTGCTGCACTGGTGTAATCAGACTCCGTAATTACTGACATGACTTGTTTTCCTGACAAAGGATGTCTGCCTGTCTGGTACTATTTCTACCCTGAGGTTTGCAGCTCCAGGAAGGCAATGAGTAGTAGACATAATAGAGCCAGAAAACAGACACTCCCAGACACCACAAGGGACCTGCTGGCTAAATACGACACTGACCTCACAGGAGAGCAGCCGCACAGGCTTTACTCATCACCACATCATAGACATAGCATGGCCACGCAGTCATAACACCCTCTTTGCACATCCTACTGCCTCGCAGGTCCCACAGGGCCTGGATCGGACATCCATCTCTCTCTTTCTCTCACACTGGAAGGAGAGGGAGACTTCCTCTGAGGAGTTTGCTTTGGCTGCGTCCCCTGTGGGAACTGAGTCTTGAGTAGGAGGGGGGGTGGGCCAGGAGAGAGAGAGACCACAGAGGAAGCACTGAGCTGAAGGAATGTATACTTGAAGGCCAAGTACAGCCTCCACTTTCAGACTCCATTCAAGCATTGCCCTTTTCAACTTGCTATTGTATGATATTTCTTTGAGGCGCGGTAATGAGGGAGCAGTTCAAAGCAAACCTGTGGGCTAAACAGGGTCTAATAGCAGATGGGCAAGAGCAGACATGCTTTATTTTTAATTAGTGTTCCATTATAACATGATAATACAGGCATAATCCTGAGCTATTTCCATGCAGGCATGGCTGAAAATCACTCAGAGCTCAACGTAAACATCCCAATATCTGAAGAACACGGCTTTGGCTAACCCGGATAACATTTATTTATTTAAATTTATTTATATCTTGTTATTTATTCATCTTTTTACCCAGCCTTAACATGGAGCTAATGATTGTTAATGGAATTTTGGTGCAATAAATTTGGGGCTAAAAACAACTGATTTCCAGAAGGTTTTACATGAATGAAGGACTAATGGTAACATGCTGAAGATGCTTTATTGAGAGGTTGTTTCAGCAAACAGCATGTTGCAGAAAATGCTAATTAAAGGCTGACTGTAACCAAATTAGAAATAGGGCTAAGCTAAACTACATATCTGCTCACATACGTACCTATACTGTGCCATTTTGTGTGTAACATACAGCCAACACACTGCTGAGGTCGTGTACACAAAGTCTGGTGGGTGTGTACGTGTTTGTGTGCGTGTGTGTGTGTATGCAAGTGTGTGGGTTTGACATGTTGTGTATTTTTAAATGTGTAGGGCACTTTGTGTTTTTAATATATGAAAAGTGCTTTATAAATAGAATTATATTTGGTATTATTTGTTTGAAAAAGAAACAGGAGCAATAAGATGAGTTGTTTATGAAACAGTTTAATCAAATTAACTCTCCGGCTTAAATAAATTACCTAAAGTCACACAAATAATACGAGGACAACGATTTGTAAACAGGATGGATTTCTAAAGCTTTGGAAACCAAGACCTACCTTTTGTTATTTCTTTGGATTGAAAAAACTGGGCTAACTTATTGTAGTCCTACTGTGAGTATTTTGCATTACACTAAAAACTACAAATATGACCCCATTTTAAAGAATAATATTTTTGAGAAATTTTTACAAATCCAGAAGGGAAACATGAGGTTTTAGAGTCATTTGTCTTAGTGGAGCATAAAGACTAGAAGAAGAAGACTTTTTGTCAAATAATAAAATACACCGAACCAAACAAATTAGGGCTGATGTGGATTTTGGCTTGGAAGTTTGTTTTTTTGTCTTTATGCTAGACTATATCACTAATGCTAACAGCTAATGGAAGCTTAATTAACAGCACAAAAGCATGTAATTGTTATGAACCTGAAGCAGTCCTTCCAAGGCAGTAAATTTTTTATGTTTTTCACAAGTACACACGCTAATAGAAGGCTAAAATATAAGGCCCCAGCTGCTGCGGCACTAAAAAACACTAATGAAATTAGCAAGAAACAAAGCATGGCGCAGTGCTCATCTGGTGAGACAAAAATAGTTCCCCCCCAGATGAAGTTCCTCGGGCAATGGTCATACAATACCAATGCACGCTGCATGATAGCACAGCATTAAGAAAAGTGCACGGCAACAAGACACAACAGTTTCAGATTACGGCCTCCTTTCCCCTCCTAAACCCCTGAATGTAATCCCCAGATCGACATGTGCTTAGTGGGGCGCTGTCTCACTCAAGGGCACACCAACTGGCATGGCTCACTTGGGTAACAGCCTTAGTTGGAAGTGAGAGAATACTAGTTTTAGTAATGTGATCCGTGCCGTTCGGTGTGGATGACCACAGGGATGCCTTGAGCTTTCCATTGAACTGCGTAAGTCGTATGACAGTCGCTTGATTTATAAAAAGCCCTGTGGTCACCACATACTGTAACAGCTGGGAGAAAATTATCAGTGTCTGCCTAGAATATCCCTGAAACTTTATCCCTCCTCCAACAGATACAGCTTTCATTTCCCCTCTCTAAATCTTAGCTTAATTTACCAATTTACTGTGTCTCCACTGTGTCCAGTTGGAGAATATTTTGTTTACGTAGTGAATTGAACCACGGAAGTATGGCCACACAAAGACAGCCACAGGGCTTGGCATAAGGTCGGCATTATAGAAAAGCCTATTGGGTTGTCCTAACTGTCTACGGGATTGAGACTTGATGAGATCTGAGTGGATGCAGGACAAGCTGCTCTTCCTACAGGTAGAATATCTCATCAGATCCACACAGCTTGACACAGAGCTTTGACATAGAAGAGCTACATGGACGAATGAAACAGCTGAAATAAAAAGTAAAATAAATACCGTTCATTAAGCAAAGTGACGTGCTGGTAAATTAAAAAAAATCATTTTAATTTCATGTTTTACATTTACAATGTATGTTTGTTTCAATTTTTAATTTCAGCTTTTTGATTTTTTATAATTTTGTATAAATACTTTTCAATGTCATTTTTAGGTTAATTTGTTGATTTATTTAGTGCCTTCCTTATTTTACTTCTTTAAGTATTGTATTACAGTATTTTTTTCTTTTTGCATTTTCTTCCCAAAAATGTTTTTTCTGTAATAAATTTGTGTCTTTATTTATTAAATATGCCATTTTTACACTTGTGATTTCCCCAAATGTATGTATTTCCATGTTTCTTTTTTTTACATTTCTCTGTCTCAGTTTGACATTTTATGTAAATGAGGATAGAAATCATTCAAGGTGTCCTGGGGGCAGATCCTTATCTACTGGACGATCAACAGGCTCAAGTGGAGACTATGCAGTCGAGTGTAGCTTGCTCTGCTACCTATGTCCTCAGGAGGGAGATGGGGGTTTTGTGGGGGTGCTGATAAAATCTGACATCATTCTCCACAGACTTTGTCCATGTGTGCTCACACCGCTGTAATGTACTGAAGTATGCCCAAAGCGGACCAAACTGTACCAAGATCAATGCGTCCCGAGATTTTAAATGACACAAACGTGACTTTAAAGTTGTAATGAGTGAACTGATTTCTTCTTCTTTAATTTGGATGGTTTTTAGTTTGCATACGAGGTGATATTAGCACTCATCTGAAGCTGTTGTTGTTGACATAAATATATCAATCTTTCTCCTTTAAGTTTGTATCAGACTCCAAATTCTGAGGGACCGAATAAGCAAGTCTCTCATTTTAAGAAGTGTTTCAAGAGAACAAACAACTTATCCTGTCTTACACACCTTTGCTGAGAATAACTTAATTAATATTGTTAAATACTATTAAAAACTTGGCGGCTGTTTTACTTGCATATAGAAGGAACATTGTGGAATGTGTGGACGGTGAATTTCTCACACTTTAGGTGTACTTTCATTCTTTTCCATTCAATTCACTTCATTTAGAGCTCTTGTGCAAGTCATGCAAATCTGGATTTAAACTAATAAGGTGTGTAATAAGCTCTATAATCTTTTGCTGACAGCTTTTATTCCTTGTGTTCTTACCATGAACAAAAACATGTTCCTGAATGAGGTGAACTACTTGTGTGTGCATGAGAAGATCACCTCACTGGTTAGAGCAAACAAAGAGAAAGATTACTGTACTACTGCATGAGGAGAAATGAATTCCACGTCAGGTCCAAACATGGCAACCATAGCAACGAGACATGCCCGCCTGCCTTTCACACAGTATGTTGACAATGGCATCCAAATCCCTGCTTCCTTTTGAGAATGACCTCGCAACAAACCCGAGACTAGAAAATATGAAGCAGATTATGTTGTTATTGGCATGAGTGTGCTGGATGTTATATGAAGTATTGAAACATGTTGTGACTGGTGTATTTATAGGAGCAACAGTGGCAAATTTAAAAGATAGGCTCAGGCTTCCTGCTGCATTATTGGACATCAAACCATGTGACCTGTGGATAATAAGCAAGGCTATTGGCCAGTAAAAGCACCTTTTTTGCATATTCATCATGACACACATGAACATGCACACACCATGCCTTTATGCTTCTATTAACATTTAGCACACTTACAAAGTATGAACAGCTGCAGAGCTGACCAGGAGGCCTGAGGGGAGGAAGGTCAACAAAAAAAGAGAAAGAGAAACTACACTTTATGTTCATTAATGATGAATATAAGGAATTTCTACTCAATGCAGCTTCCAGGAACGCAGCAGAAAAAAAAGTGTGTAAAGTTTGCTGGTAAAACAAACGCTACTTTGTTTTTAGTTGGCTTGGATAGAAAAGATGTTAGCATAACTGCTTAAGGCTTCGCTGTCGTTCCTCCCACCCTTTTCTTGCAGTTTTCACTGCTTACAGAAAAAGCTCTAACTTGGCAGTTGCAGAAGCAGTTTATATTTACAATATGTTAGAGATTTCCAGTCTAACATGGACTAAGGAACATCTAAACACTAAGAATAAAGAAATACTTCTATGCAATTTTTTATTTAACTATATTTTTTAGTGTTTTACCAGTGACAGACGTTTGGCAGCATATTGTGATTTAGATTTTCATACATGTATCTACTCTCACAAAACTTGATTTCTGCAGTTGCTGCTCTGCCAGCACCATCCTTGCCAGCTTAATCCCTCAGGATAACACTGCTCCTCATCTGATTCTCTGTGATGCATTTCTGTTTTAACCTTAATTTCACTTAATATGGATTAAAGTTTAAAATGATTAAAATACACAGCACTTAAATGGTAGCATCAGCAGCAATGCTTTTCATGACATAAACTAACATTGAGATATTTACTTTAAACGAGTGCAGTTCGGCTTACTATGCAGACTCATTAAAATACCAAGTAGATACATCATCATTTTTATGTGGCCTTTTCATGAACGTAAAACCAGACTTTACCAGAAGAGGTCTTACTCATCACCATCAGAAATGTCTGTTTTGGGTGTGTTTAAGGAACACACTGAGACGATGTTGTGTCAGAAACCAAAGCGGACAACAGCTAAACTTATGTCTATTAACTTGAGTCAGTATTACACAAAGCAGCAGAGGTTTGTCAACAAACCATCATCAACAAAGAACTGATTTTTCCAGATTGTCAGCGTGGTTTGTCACTGATAAGCACATCCCTGCCTGGATGGCATGCATGACGCTATTACCAAACTCTTCTCTCTGCAACAAGACAGCATGTCCAGCCCTGACTGACTGAGTTTTAATCCTGCAGATTAATACTAATGCCATGGCAAAGAAGGCAGATTGATGATTAAAATGTCACTGAATAAACTCCCCATAACCCAAACAGTACATTCACAGACTATTATATCATCAACAGTACCTGGTACTAAGTGACTCTTCTGCACCTCCCCTACAGGGTAGAGCTTCTGAGGAAGTCAGGAGGAGGAGGAGAAGGCCCCGTTGACTGACCAAAAGCAAGTTAACAGGTCTAGACGTCTAGAGTAAACTACAGATAATCACTGCACCTTTATCCAAAGTGGGAATTAAACGACATAAAATAACATTTTCTATAATATCATAATCATAATTTACATCATGACCGTAATACCATGACGATACTGTCCATACATGATGAGTTGGGTTTGAGACAAGACTTACTGTAAACATTTTAAATCCCTTCATCCAAAGTTTTAAACCCATCTCTCCGTCTCAGTCACTCTCACACAGATTCAGTCCTACCGGCAAATATGTTTAACTAAGGTCCGACCAGTTCTTGTTAGGGTTACGGTTCTTGTTGTTTCCACTTTGTGAATGCATGCATCTGAACTTTAATAAATATCTTTTACAGCTAACTCATACTGCAGTGATCTTAACCCATATGTTTCACCTTCAGTAAACATTTCATTTGGATGTTTGTCTCAAAATAATCTGAGAAGCCGTAACCGTGTGCAGAGCAGCACAAAGTCATGAACAAATCACAAACAGCCATGCAAACCCAAGATCCGAGTGTCTCCCAAAATGTTAAGGCAGCACACTGGTCAGCTGAGCTGGAGTTTCAGCCGCCATGCCTTCACCGTAACTCGAGCCGCACGACCACATGCCCCCTCAGCAATCATTGGAGAAGAGGGCAGGTGGCAGGTTTATTTGGAAACATGAAAATGGGATGAATAACAGGGGTTAAAAGGTGCACGAAGATTGGGAAGGATAGGGGCGAGGGGGTTAAGGGAGCAGGTCATAAAAGCTATGGAGAGGGCGAGGTGAAATTAGGGTCACCACTCACTCAGGGTCCCGTGTGATGTCATACATGTCCTGAGAAACAGCAATTGGTTGAAATGAGGCAATAAATCTTGCTGAAATTTATAGATACCATTCTGGTCATTCTGTTGAAATGTTGTCCTTCTGGTCACCAGGTTAGAGAACCTAATGTTTACACCAGTGTTGCTCCTATCACCACTGAAACAATGAAACCCTGTAAAAGACATTTAATTAGCTTTGAACTTCAAAATAAGGCACTAATCCTGGGATCATATGTTGTACTACTTCACCCCACTAGTTTTTCATATGCAAAAAAGATCAACTAGAGATCTGCAGTTTGCAATGTGCTTATGTAGCTCATTCAGTTAGTAGGGCAGTGACGTGAAGGAAATATCTCTTACTGAAAAGAAATAAAAAGCCTTGACACAACTGTGGAGAATTACAGCTCCAAGGAAAAAATTAATACAAGAAAGTCAGCGGGTTTTATAAGTGTTCAACCAATTAACTGTCAAGCCATTTCAAGCAACACTTTACAGTCTCTGGAAATGTTCTGCTGTCTCTGGCGAAGCAACGAGAATCGAGCCAAAATGCACAATGACTGCACAGCGTGAGTATGTGTGCACGGTGATATGTGACAGGGATCAAATAGCATTTCACTTGTTTCCACTTGTTCAAGGAATTGTCTGTAAGGGAAATAGGGGGTAAAACACCCACAACATCCGCTCGTATCATCACACATTCCATGCTTAAACACCAGTTTTGTTTCCCTTCAACATGCATAGCAAAACATATCTGCTTACAGTATTAATTGGGTGAGAGGGCTTGAGCCTCGAAGCATCCATTAAATGAATATGAGCGCTCAAAATGGAGGGCTGAAAAGGGTGGGTGGTGGACCGCAGCACCTCGTGAATTCTGCAATTTGCCGTCTGTTTCTTCGCTCTGAAAAATTCTTGGAAATGTCTTTTCCTGGATGATTTTATTGCACAAGAGCCTATGTTTTTCCTCCATGGCAACCACATAACAGCAGAGCCCATCTAAGCTCTGACTCAACAAACCAAACTCCACAAAAAATACCCATTTCGAAGCCAGGACCCCCCTCCCCCCCTCTCTCTCCACCTATTAGTCCAGCTTTCCTGCAAACTGCCTCAGCCTGCTTTAATACAGAGGCGGAATGATCACACTGACTATGAATGGAGGCACATGCTGCGATTAATCAGAGCACACATGTGACATGCTACAGAAGATATGTGCTGGGCCTCTAAGGCTCATGACGAGCCTCAGGTGCAGCATGGGTTTGAGCATGTTGTGGACCTAAGCCATAGCAAGTTCAGTGCAGTAGAGCAGGCAACAGCTGGGCGTTAACCTGCAGGAGCCCTGCTTAAAGCAACAGCAGGTTCAGAACAAATACACTGGACAGGGAATTATATAAAAGTCTGTCTCTTTAATGGTGGGGTAAGCTAGAAGGACGCAGCCACATTGTGCCCTTGATGTTGCTGGCAGGCCAGGGATTAGTGTTGCAGGGCAAGCACAGACCCAAGAGCAGCACATACATGTAACTATGTAATCTCCATGGCCTTTACCCAAAGAGCAAATCTAAGAGCAAAGTTACGAGGAGCTGCACTGCAAACGCCTGCAAAGGAATGTGGCACAGATGACGCAAAGGCTCTCAGGAGGCTCCCATGCACATTTTCATACAAGCTCTTTCTGTAAAATGCATGTTTCCTTTTGTAATGTAAAGACTGAAGTTACTTGAGGAACACCACCTTTCACGACCTGTCCTTGAATCATTCTCTTCACTTAGCGTGCCAGTGGAGGATTTACACTTCAGCTTTCCCATTGGTGAACCATCAACCTTCTTGTCTTGACTAGTTAAGGCCAGTCCTAAGAAAACAAGACATGTCTGCAAAATTGTAACTCAAGACAACTGTGAGCTTGGCCAGAGTTTCAGCTGCTGTCGAGCAGCTGTGAGGGTGCTAGTGTGTGGTTGCTCTTTACCACGCTTTCATAGCGTTCACCCATACAAAAGCACAGAATCAAACAAAATTATCCTTTATTTATTGCATATAGGGTCATTGCAACAGGGCATGAGAGGCTGCCAACGTTTCTCTTTCCCTCTGTCGTACTCCCCGTCTACCTTGTAGGGAACACAGCGGAGTATGCCATAGGGAGGGGAGGCCCTACACAGGAACTCAATAATAACTTTCAGCAGTCTAGCCAAGAGGCTGGAAGCCCAGACTGCGGCTGTTCCCTCCTGTCTTCATTCCTCCCTCCGCTTAGCCCCACGCTCCTCCCTTCAACCCCCCCTCCTCCTGCTGGCCTGTGTCTGCTCCACAGGACTGATGCATTCTGCAGACAGGCCAGCGCTCTTAAAGAGACACATGCCACATTTTAATCTCCTGAATCACTGCAGTAGATGAAACCACTAAATCTAGAGGCACTTATTTCCAGTTTCTCATTCAAGGCACAGAGCTTGTTTGACTCCATGTCTTAATGTTTAAGACAATAGACATGACTTAAAATGTGAGTAAATAAATGTTTGTGGAGAAGCTCCCTGAGTCTGAAGCTGCAGCTTGCCTCATGACGGGACCTTTCATGGTTTCTGTAAACTTTAACACGTGAAAAGGGCGTTTCAAGTCATCCCCACAACTTTTGGACATCCTTTAATACATGTATTAGAATACCAGAGATCTCACTGATAGATCACTTGTACACAATTACAATATGGTCGCATGCAAACAAATGCAACATATAATAATAATTAATAATACAACTATAATAATACAACTATAATTATCAGTGTTTGGTCTGAGGATTATAATGGTTGTAATAATACAAAGTTTTTATGAAATCCCATCTGCAACAAGGGTATGATCAGAATGATATTTTTACTTTCATTTAACCCCAAATTAGAAAAAAATGCTGGAGATCAATTCCGTTCTTGATGAATGGAGTAAAAAGCACTTGATAAATGTATGCCTAATTATTTTCCTCCTATTAAACATCTTACACAGAGCCTAAACAGACACAGAGCCATAGCAAGAAGCATATCACAGCAAGGAAATGATTAAAATTTTAATAGAGTGAAGTGACACAGAAACCTACAAGGGTGCTCCTGCCAAATGCACTCTTATTCTCTTGCTGTCAGCACTTCTCTTTTCTTCATTTAGTTCTGTGTGTAGCGACAGAGGGTCTGAAAACTAAACACCATGCTGGCAGGAGAAAGAGGTCAATATAACTAATTTAGAAAGATACTCTTTATTACCCCCTTTGGGAAATTTGAATTGGTTTCCACAAAGCTTGACCCATAAGAGCATATCTGCAGATAGCAGAAGACATGACCAAAGGAAGGAATCAATCCGTTTGTGTTTCCCCCCAGCAGTAAAAACCTCTGTCACCTCGCCAGGTACTGACACAAAGGTGTCCTTATATCTAATTTTTAAGTTTGAACTACCAAACTGGTCTGTCTGACCTGCTATAGATAAAAATAACTCTTTGCTGTGCTTATATTGATTTTGTTTTAAACCAGTCACTGGTGAACCTAATTATGAAACACACAGAAAGAGATTGAAATACGTCGCAGCCATAAGAGACCGTGGCTTATCAATGAAATGAATTTATAACAATGAAATCACTCAATATAGAGTTTCACTAATCGAACTTTGAGCCAGTTGCATGTGAGTTAAAAACTAATGGGGTTAAGGATGATGCTGACTGATGTAAGAGGCCAACATATTTGGGATACCATGGCAACCAGAGCTTAGAAAGCCTGCTGAGGATCAACTGTCAGTTACAAAGCAATGAGCAAATTACTTTCTATGTGGGTGTAGCATAAGAGTCCCAATTATTTCCATTTATTTAATTTTACATCAGTGTACATCACTTTTTAATAGTTATTTAAAACTGTTACAGAAACAAGAATTATCATTCATACCATTTCCAAACACTCACTGTGGTATAAGGAAGGTGTCAGTGCCAGAGTCAGCCTCCTGAAACGCTAACTCCATTCTGGAAAACCTATAAGACAGAGCTTCTAGCTTTACAAGGACCAGATAGCTCCAATTCAGGTCCTTAAAACCCAGGAAAGAAATCAGAATGGGGAACATAACTGAGACCCCTAGGAGTGTCTTCATCCCTGACATATTGGTTACAATCTCACTGGTATCAAATCCAAGAATTGTCACGTTAAACAATGTTATTATTCCTACTTAAGATAGATGAGCAAATAAAAAAGGCCACCTGACTACAAGCCTGTCTTTGGACAGAAGAAGGGGGTCTGGATTTGTGTTAGAACAAAACAACTTACTGTTTGTTACGCTGTGGTGTGCGGGGCACTTTCAGAGGGTGACGCATACCCAAACAACACCAAGTCACTGAATCACCAGTGTTTACGCAGCCACATAATTCTGCACCATCTGTAGGGCTCAGATCTGATCTTCTGCTTAACCTAGCTGACATGCTCAATGCACTGCGGGCCTCTGAAACATACTCAAAAACATAGCGAGCTCATAGATCAAAAGAAGCTCTTCCTCAGAATAAGTCTTTATGAGCAGTAGTGATAAGTACTTCACGTGGATGTTGTCTCCTGTGCCCTCAAACTCTGGACTAGGAGCCACCTCCTTCACCTTACACGGCAGATGCAAGATGGGGAAAAAAAAGGCAATGAACTTCTGACCTGTCATTCAGACGGCAGAGGAAGCTTTGCAGCTTGGGGGCAACCAGAGTCCACGATCCACTCTGTCTCTCCTCCCCTCTGTGTCTCACCCTACCATCTCATAAAGCCCTAGTAAAAACCTTCTGCTCCCCCATTTTATGGCTGCCAGATGGTGGGGAGGCCTGCTTGCCTCTGGACTTGCCTCTCTTGTCTAGTAAAACCAGTTGACCTCAGCAACATAAAAACTGCTATTTATGAAAAGGCTTGGAACAAAACACACAAACATCCTGCCACTGAAACAATCTCATCTCCCAAAGAGCCCTTTTACAAGATGAGAGTTGGATATGAATGCATGTGTACCCTCACACTGGGGTGGTGCTGAAGTCCAGATGTAATAACAACACCCAGGTACGTTTTTTTTTTCTGTGTGAAGGTTTTTTTTTATTTGCGTGCCTTGGGTGTGAGCGCAGGACTTTGGCAGCATCTAAAATTCTCCCTGAGAAACGGAGAAGCAAAACAAACACAGCCGTCTGCATTCAGGTCGAAGCTGAACCGCAGAACCACAGTCTGGCCTGCGGTTCACAACATTCTGTTCCAGCACTGACTTCACCTAAAACAAACACTCTCAAGACCCATCCAGCTCAGCCAGAGGGATCCGAGGGAAAAGTTTGGATTTGAACTCCATTAACAAGCCCCCCTCCCTTTCCACCTCTGATCGATGTTTTCACCAAGTTGCTGCACAAACTCCGATCTTTTCACTCACTTTTCACTTGTGCTCTTTGATGGCATGCTTCAATTATATCCAGTGCTTGAAAGTATGGTGGGAAAGCAGGTTAAAAGGCCACGGATTGCCTCGCTGTAAAAGAGCAGTCAAATCAATAGCTTCGTTTTTATTACAAATCAATTAAAGTGATTATCTACTCTCCCAATAACAACTGTCCCCTCTGCTCACCTCAGATGGCTTTTCTTTCTTTTTACTTTATTTGTTCTACCGGTTGGAATCTACTATTTATGTCCTGCAATTCAACCTGACCTCTGAGCAACCCCTGGCGCGACTGTCTAAGCCATTAGGTTAGCTGTGTCTGCTGGTTATTAGTGTGGTAAAAGTTTACTGTCCTTCCAGACACTCAGCACGGCTGCTGTTTAACGCCTCTGAAAAGCAAGTTTGTGGGACCTTTCACACGGCGGAGCGACCATAAGGGCATCTGGTCACACGCAAATGCACCTGAGGTAGAATATTTCATCCAAGAAGCACCGAGCAAAGACGGATGATGAACAAACTAGAGCATCCCCTGTGCGTTAGTTCTGTGGAAATATGTAGACAAGAGGGCTGGGGAGGAGAGGGGAGGGGGTTGTCTGTGCTATGTTTTCTCCTGTGCGGCAAAGGCTGTGGGCAGCCAAGCTAACTGCAGCCTCAGCACTTCTCTCAATATTCTCCAGTTTCAAGCCAAGAGAGAGAACAAAGGCAAAGGAACTAAGCTGCTGCAGAGGTAATGAGGACAGAGGCATGCAGCACAGGAGTGTGTGCCCTCAATAATGAGCACTGCTGCAGTCTATGAAGGAGTCCTTTTGGACAGCAGGGCTGAAAATCCATGCAGCTGCCCTACACATCCACCCAGCCTGACTAGTCTGCTCACAGACGGCAGCAACTGAAGCCCACCCCTTTTTACACTGTAACTCAGTCTACCACAAAATGGAAACCACAGTGGGACTGGAATTTGCTTGGAGACACATTGAGATCCATATAGCGCAGCAGTAAAACTCCATTAAAAAAATATTCATCCCACTTAGGGTTAGCAGCACATTATCTCCAGGTGGTGAAATGTTTTTAAATGTTAACTGGAAATAGACTGGCGGCAAAGACACAGTGGCAAAGAAAATGACTGGTAGGTGGCCTGTAAGAGATGCATGACTGTGCAATGTAAAAAGGAAAAAAAGTGACAAGATGAATCTGATACTAATGATGCACAGTCAAGACACCAACAAAAATGTGTCAGAGGGAGAGCTGAGTTTTCACAAACGGCACAAGCTCATATTGGAGGATGACAAGCACTCCGAGCTGTGCTGTGAAATATGTGCAGGGCACAGAACTGAGGAAGCCTGCAACTAAACTTGGGGGTGCAACTTTTTTCCAGAGCATATGCCAAATTCAGTACCAGACTATTAAGAAAGAAACAACTTAAGTGAAGAATTTCATGTCAAAAATCTAACTTGCAACAGATGAAGAGAAACGTGGTTGTTCCAGAGTTGAATTTACCTGAAGCTTGTAGTCTTGTTAACACAGACACTGTTTATGATTAATAATTGGAGGAAAAGTGTTTCTTTTGTTAGTCAAACCAAAATGAACATTATTCTGACTAAAACTCAACAAGTTCAGAAAACTAACAAATACACCCAGATAAATGCTCCTGTACAGTCTTCTGTATGTTTCACTGGACCTATAGGCGCTCTGCACATGTTGCTAAGCTGTATCTTTCTACAAGAACAAGAAGGCACAAAATTTATATTGATCATTTAATTCCCAACATAGCTGCTCTCATTCATGTGTCATCGGTTGATTTAGTCAGGTGGCAGAAATTACCACCTGAAACACTTCCACACCGCTGATCTGCTCTAATGAAATGATGCTTTTGTAACCACAGCATCTTCTGTGAAAATGACCAGAAAGAAACTTATATAAAAGTTTCAGCTCTGAATGACGATCTTCCACAAAGAATCACAGCATCTGGGTGTCAGACACACTCACAACCCCTCCTGTGCATCTACACTGATCTTTAACTTGATTACACTGCATGTAAACATAATTGTTGTTTTTTTGTAGCTTCAAGATGTTTCAGGAATAACTTTTTTAGTTCCCATCTTATAGTCGCTACAAGCCAAACTTTATTCACAACACAAATACACCCAACATGTTTTAAAAAAGACTAGCTATATAAAATATAAACGTTTTAATTTGATCAGTTAATAGCTATGAGCTAATCCTAACTGTTAAATCAATGGTTAAATAACATTATAAAGCCCAAATCTCTTTACTTTTGAGTTTGGAGGCGTTTTCTGAGGCCTTTTTTTTGGCAGTTCTTGGCTGTAAAGCTGTGTCAGTGGCAGCCCCACCCCATTAAGACCAAACCCCACACATCATGTGTTTCTACTTTACTGATAGGGTGGAAATGACCTCAACGCAGTAAAAGATGACAGGGGTGCTAGCGCTGTTCACCAGATGTGAGCAGAAAAAGGGAGAGAAAGAGAAGGAGGAGGAGGAGGGGAGAGAAAACCATTCGCCTGAAGAATTTACTGCAAACCCCCGAGGAGCCTCGTGATTGAGGGTTCAAGTCGAGCTCCAGAGGTTCCTGGTGTATCTCAGCGGCACTCAGGGAACACATACCCTCCTGGTTGAGACAGACACCGAACTACACACTCACATTTACACACTCACTCACGCAATCACGTATGCATCCCAAACGAACTCACTGTCATTCCACTGCACCTGCCAGCAACACAAAAGCTACTTCCTCCCACTGTGTCCAGCCAAGCCCCTTTATCCCATTTAGCACAGCCTGCACCACAACAAAAAGGCAGAGAAATTATGGAGTTGTGCTGATGATAGGGCGACTAATCTCTTTGGAGGGACTCATTATATCAGCAGCTTGTACAGTTGAGCAGTTGAAAGGGGTAAATTAAATATGGACATGCAGAGATGGGGGTCTTTGTTAAGATGAGCGTAGCAACAATGCACTGGTATTACTCCTGGAATAATTCATACATTCCATATGGGACAGACGCCCCAACCAGACTACCTTCTCTGCATTTGATTGATCACAAATGGCTGATACAAGGTCACGCATGAATTTATTATCTTCAAAATACATTTTTTTGCTCTGTTGTTGCTGATTATATATTTCAGTTAAAAACCATCCTGACATCTATCAGACTAAACCTATCAGCCCCAAAGGTGATTAGTTTTGATGATAATCTGAAAAGCAGCTTGATCTTGATGTTTTTTAGGATCGTGTGTGCTAGTTCTTTTCTTGACGTCCACCATTCTCAGCTTAAGACACAAGGCTTATAATAGTACCCTCATTATAGGATAAAGGGTGGGCCTGCTCTATTTCAGACCATGGCTGTGTGCGTCTGTGCTTATCGACTGGGTGGAAATAGAGCCAGCAGCTTTTTAATGCCACAAGCGCAAGGGAGGCGGGCTGGCCTGCCAGGCATCCAGCATGGAAATGACAGTATGGGCAATCTTACAACTAGTGGACACCTGCAAAAAGAACTTCAGGGGGGTGTATTGTGTAGCAACAGAGGCCCATCTCTATGCCTGTCTTTTCTAATACAAACTCTTCTCTATTGATATCGAAATAAAGGACAGAAAGTGCGAGCCGGGTGGGGCAGGTGGCCAACTCTTTAGCAGGATGCTTTGCAGAGATACAGGACATTCTGCTTTTTAATGCAAGGTCACAGAGGAAAAAGGTGCACCTGACCAGATGACGCCGTGGTAAAAAGTGACAGATTCTGGGGTGACTGTAATGCTGAATAAATAACGCTTCCATCTCGCTTCAACGGAGTCCGCCAAGACAGCTGTGCTGAATTCATTTGATATGGGTGCCTGCTGACAATGCTGCATTGCTCCGACTCTGCATAAAGCATGTTTAGCTGGTCTGGAGAGCACACAGGAGCTTGCAGCTTTTAATGACAGTATAATCGTTCTCTAAGAAGTCCTGACCTTTAAAAAAATACATATATTTTTTCCATTCACATACAGAGATATTCTTTTTGTTTTTCTTTTATTTTAACCTTCTTTTTTTTTTTACAAATAGGGGGAGAAAAATATAACAGGTTGGGAGTTAGTAGGTTCAGAGCTCTTAGGACTCTAATAGCTAATTTTGAGATGCAATGTTCAGGTGGCCCATCAGATTCGTAAGAGAACAGCCATCTGTACTAACACACAGCAAAATAGGAGAGAGCCAAAAATGTGGATCCCACTCATTTGTGCATTTAGCAGGCACTTGAAATGAGCCTGGAGGATAGTTATGAGGTCATCCTGACAAAGTACCTCCGCATCTATCTATCTATCTATCTATCTATCTATCTATCTATCTATCTATCTATCTATCTATCTATCTATCTATCTAT
>JBAMHV010000003.1:17385210-17401941 GCA_037177535.1 Pseudomugil gertrudae | reverse complement strand
CTATCTATCTATCTATCTATCTATCTATCTATCTATCTATCTATCTATCTATCTATCCATCCATCTATCCATCTATCCATCTATCTGGAGATGGATGGTGAGTTTTCATCCTTACAAAGCCAGACGAGTAGCTCTCACACTCCTGAACAGCACTGCACTACATGTGCGGTGCATTGTATGTAGGCCAGTTTGAATACAGACTCATACAGCATGTGCTCACTACAGTGGAGGTGGAGATCTAAGTATAATGCAGTGTGAGGGGGAGTGCAGTAGGAGATCTCTGCAGAAGAGAGGAGGAGAGCCTGGGTCTGTGCCTGTGTGTGTGCGTGTCCTACGGGGTCGAAGGGGTGTCAAACTGAGGAGGTGAGTGGCAGCGTCGAGGCAGAGGAGGTGTCAGTCAAGAATGTCTGTGATGAAGAGGGGAGATTTACGCAGTGCTGACCTGCAAAACAATGCAAAGTAGTGGAGGCAGCAGCAGGAAGAGGAGAGTTGTAGAGTCACAGCACAGAGGTCACAATGAGAGAGGATGGGCAGTGTATGGAGGAGGGTGAGGTCTCTGAACTGTAAGAGGTCTGTGCACTGTGAAATCCGTGTGTATGCATGTGCGTGTGTTCTGGCTCGTTTCTTTGAGCCCACCAGCCAGAGAGCATGAAGTTCTTATTTAGCACAGGAAGAGCAGCTCTGCTTAGCAACCACAGGCACCCTCCAATCACAAGCCTACAGAGCCGACTCAGACTGAGGACGAGTCCTTTCTGGGAATGTGTGGAGTCTGTGAGAGGCCTCAAAATGCTGCGGTCCAGACCTGCCCACATGCAGAAAGATATAAAAAAAAAACAGATCTGGAGCTACAGTTCTGAGCTCCCATGTCACCATAGACGAAGATAAAAGTACGCTCACACCCCTCTTCGTCTCCTCCGCTTCACCGTCTCCTGAACTCAGCAGAGAATTCAAAGTTAATCTAAACCATCCTAATCCTAAAATAAATTATGCAGATCCTAAAGAGCAATGGAGTTGTGTAAATCCCTAAAACATTCCTTTTCCTATCCTCGCAGCAACAGCACTGTACAGCAACTTGGCACCGCACCAGTTGCAAGTGAACCGATAGCAGCCCCCCGATTGTGATCTGCTAGCCATCAAAACAGGAGGCATGAACAAGATTTGGCTCAAATGCTGTCTGAACACTGAGCAGTCTGTTTGGTTTAGCTGCGTGAGCTAATCCTCCTGATAGCTTTGAAGGTGTTTGGTGGGCGGATTGTAGGCGAGAGCAGCATGCCGATTTGTCATATGGCACCAGCAGGGCCTACTTCTGCTCTGGCTGGAGCTCCATTAGCACATCTCCAATGTGGTCTAACAGTTCTGCAAAGCTGCAGGTCATTTAAGAGGAAAAATTTAAAGGGATAAATATTGCAGTCTTGTTTGTACGTCTTTTGGCTTCTAAGTCCCAGCAGACAAGCACTCTGAACTGGTATGAGCAACTGCATTGTTGGGTTCTCTGTATAATGTACTCTCTGTGGTATATCTAGTTCGTGCTCTAATTACAAAATTCGAGAGGGAGTGGCTATAAATTGTGAGAATGTTTAGAGTGGGTTTGAGTAAGGGAGGAAAGAGTCTGAGTCTCTGAGGTACTGAAAAAGCTGTCCAGGGAAGATGACAGTTTTGATGTGCACTGTGGTCTCTGCATTCCTGGAGTTATGTGGGATTATCGGAGTTTAAAGCCCCCCGACTGCAGCAGCTTAGTGGCTCAGCAAGCAGCAGATGCAGACTCCAGGATTTCCTGTCTGTGCACCAGATGGGCCTGACTCTTAATCGCAGAGCTGGAAATCGGGAGGTGATCGTGGAGGAATTGATAATGATTGTAGAATAACACTAACTGAATACAGGCATCTGTTCCGCCACAAACAGCCCGACTGACTGACTGAATGACGGGCTTGTTGACTGCAGTCACAGCCAGAACACATCTCCTCCCTCATCTCATCAGCACTGAGCAACACTCATCGGTCTTTCTCGCTCCTTGAGATACCAAAAGTCTTTCACATGAGTGCCGTGCTGTGTCACTGAGGTTTCAAGATGCGGAACAAAATGAATGAATTAATCAGAAATAAAATCAGTTGATACGTTTTTCTGATATTCCAGAGATGCCTTTGTTCAGTTTTTAGGACTCTTATGATTGAATTACCTCACTAACTGGGATAGGTTAGAAAAGTCAGCAGAGGAGTAAGAAAGAAATGATTTTACTATACTCAGTGACAACTTTATTGAATTTTAAGCATTTCAAACATACTATGGCTCACATTCAGAGAATTTACATACAACCCATATAACCCGGTAGACATTATTGTACACTGTTAAATATGAACTACAAGTTAGTAATAAATAATATGAAAATATGTCTGAAAATAATCTGTCAGACATTCCTACATGTGTGAAATAGTTTCATTCATGTTTCTTCTGTATTTTCCTGGGAAAATTACTCTTTCACTTTCATATTGATGTTGTGGTGATGCAGTTTGTGGCGCCACCAAACCTGTTGAGCATGACTGGAGTCATTTTAAATCTTGGGTAAAGTCTATTGCTGATGTAACCAAATGCCTTTTAATGCAGCACATCTGTAATGCACAGCAGACTAGGTTTACCTCCACTGCTCCTGTTGTAACAATGAATGCCTCTTAATGGATTCATCTTTATTTTGGCTGAATCATTTCTGTATAACATTGATGTATGCATATTATCTATGTTTAGATATTTTGACATATTTATCATTTTGGACAACTCAACGCATTAACATTTTGTGATATTGGGTTCTTTATATTGAGTCCTTTATGATAAAATAGTACTTCATGCAGCATTTAGTTGTGTTATATACAGGGTGTTTGTGGCATTATACTTTATATTAGTAAAAAAAAATCAGAATACCTACTCAATCACATGTTTTGAGTTAAAGGTACTGTAAAGACAATGACAAAATGTATTGCTAGTGATAAAATAACTTGTTCAATGCATGATTTGAAAGCTCAAATCAATCCATGAGGGAAAAACTTCAACTAAATCAAACCAAAAGGTAAAAAACTATTTTTGTTTATTTAATTTAAAATTTCAGTAACTATTAATTTGTCAAACTGATATTGATGAGGACATAATGTATGTTATCAAATAACAGCAATATGATTCTCCTGAAAGCCCATTAATTATAATATTGAATTATTCCTCAGCCCCATCTCTACCAGACATGCAGACACCACCACAGGCTCCAATCTGTCTTTGAGAACATAACCAGGAAACTGGTGACACAGCAGTGATTTCCCATCCTGAGAGAGGCTGGGGGTTACAGACCCATCCACAGAGCACCCAAAAAAAAAACAAGGCACTAACAAAGAGATGCTGCTGCACTTCACAGCCTCTGAAAGCACGGCCCTCAAACAAAGGAGGCGGCAGGTCTTTAGCAGACATTACCCGTGAGAGAACCCCAGCTGACACCCTTTTAACATGGGGTCATCGATGCCAGAAAGAAGGCCACAACCCCTGGGAGCGCCTGACACCCTTGACAAGCCGCCCCTGCTTTGGCCGTAACACTCTGGCCAGCAGTCACAGGCTGGCTGAGGGGGCTGGTCACAGGGGATAAAGGGAGGGTGTTGGGACTTAGCTGAATGCTTTCAAAAGAATGAAGTTTCCAAAGACAAATAGGAAAAGGTGAGTTAAACAAGAGCCTAAAAGCTAACCCTAACCACCAAAGAAATGTGAGATTGAGAACCACACTATATCTAAATGATATGTGACCGATCATTTTTATTTTGGTGTCAAAAAGTGTTTGTGCGGAGCGACCGGAGATGCACTATGTCAGCTTTCTGGACATAGAGGGGGTCAACAGACAGATGGGAGTGGAAATGAGGCGGCGCTGAGCTCATTCTAATCTGGCTCATACAGCTGATCCAGTCATAACACTCGCCTCCTGTTTACATGCAAACACACGTGCATGCTCTCAGACAGGTGCAGATGAACACACAGCAAGTTGGACTAAATTTACATGCACTAATTCACTTTTTATAAAACCAAATCCCACTACCCTTCAGCACTAGCTTTGGTTTACTTCAGGTTCGAGGATAATTGCATCGAGTCAGGAGAACAATGGGATGGAAAATGGCATAAATTGGCCTCACATGGATGGTTTTAATATCCATTCCATTACGAAAGGTCCACTCAGTTCTCCAGAGTCTCCTTTAACTCTCCACTCAGTCAGATGATTGATCGCATGGCCCTCACTTCTTGGGGATTTTGTTTTTACAGTTAATGCTCCGAGGTATTTGACTTTGGCCTGAAAGAAGTTTTTTTCCCAACTCAATCCTCTTTCTTGGAGATTTCCATGCTAATCACAAAAGTTAATATTTGAATTACAACATGCAAGGGTCAGCAACAATGAAGCAAGTCTTTTAAATGCGACTCAGACTTCAGATTTCCATACAATTCACAGCAGACTAAAAATCATATCAAATCTCAGACAAATGGCACAGAGGTGTTTAATAAGAATCAAGCTGCTGTTGAGACCACTGTTTGTTCTGAATATTGCTTCAACATTTACCAGGGAGCCATCTGGCCAGTGGACTGGACACAAGGCCATGTGATTGGATGGTGTGAAAAGAATAGGGGGGGTTGGCCGGGTCATTGTCTCTGGAGAAAGGTCAGAGGTCATAGCCCTTTGACAACACATGTCAAGGCCTGGCTCACACACCTTGCATCTTCTGAATAGGCAAGTCTGCGGCGTTCTCTCTGCAATCTGCCGTTATCTGCGTGTTAGGCAAACAGCTAAACTACCAAATGCTGGACTTGGGTTTTTTCATGATCTAGCTGCAGTGTTTCTACACACGTCTTTAAATTTCAATTACAGAAAACTTTGTTTCCAAATTATTCCACAATAAAACCACGGCAACAATAATCCTCTCTCCTTCTGGCAGCGATATATATCTGCACCAACATGTACAGTGTATGGGGAGGGAGTCTGGACAGATGATACAAGCAGACAAGGTAACCTGTCTCTTATTAATAAAACACTCTGACATCAGAGAGAGGCTGCGGCAGACAGATAACATTGTGTCTTCAATTCATGGGTAAGCCGAGCCAAACGCGGCCTATGAGCCCTGGTCCGGCCTTTCAGCAGCTTGCCCTGTCAGGCTGATGTATGGGAGAGTGCTGGTGTGCAGCTCCCTGAGGACCAAGCCTGTCTGCTAACTGGGACACGACTGACAGTGAACCACAGCTAATATGCACTGCCCCCTCCGCCATGCTGCCTCTGTGATGCTCAGGCCCTGTGTGCAGTTTATCACACACACACTGAAAGACTGTCAGTGGAGGACTCAACATTTTGAGGAAATATATAACTTGCAGGTGATACATCAAGACCTGCTGACAGCAGTTAGGAAGACATCACCCACAGGTGCAGGAGCCTAAAAAAACACACAGACTTGTCAGGAGTAGCCGCCTAATAAAAAGCAACATGCACATAGATAGAGAAAGCTTTCAGGATCCTTGAAGCGCAGATATTTTCTTAATTTGCATTATTTTAGACAGGTTTTCTATTTTTTTAAAGCGTAATGAGCATATCCTGGCTCCTGCTCAGTGCCATGGTGATGCATACAGATTAGAGAAGGCCACTCATTATCAGAGTCCCACATAACAGCTGCTCTGTGGTGGAGAAACAGCCACCTCATCTCCTGGCCCTGAACATCTCTGACCCACACAACCCCCCCACAATCCCTCTCTTCTCACACAAATGCACAGCCCCATATTCCAAAAACCTTATTAAACCCTTACACCCGTCTCCACCTTTTGCTACCAGCACCCCCTCTCCAGCTCTCACACCATTGAGGGTTCATTCATCATAATGCAGATGCCCTTGGGTCACTGAGACAGTGTGTGTGTGTGTGTGTGTGTGTGTGTGTGGGAAGGGGGGGCTGGCTCAGTGATGGGATGGATCCCCAAAGGTTCAAGCTGATGGCTTCCCTTCACCTCTTTTTGATATATATGTGTGAGTGAGGCTTTATGAGGTATTCTGTGGTGCACAGCTAGACCAGACAGGTACAGCAAGATACGCCATGCAACGGAGAGATTTAATCAATGAAAGAAGGCAGTGACGAGAAGGAGGTCATAATATCAGTACAGATGATGCGGGAAGTCTGTTAGAAAACACGGATATACACAAACCAAATAAATGATAAGAATGTAAAACATAACAGACTTACTCTGCAGGATTTACTGGATAGTTTCCCCATCAGATCATATTTTCCTTTTAACTCTTTCAGCAGCTGCTCCAGATGATTTTTCTCCTCCTTGTCGCTGTAGTCCTGGTCTAAGAGCACATAAGCCCTCCAGTTGGCTGAGTCGAACCCCCAGTGAACAGTCCGGTTCTCCAGTCTCTTGTGACTGTGGACAACAAACTTGTGAGGCGGGAACATGAGTCTGCAGTCCATGCACTGGATGCAGGCGGCTGACGGACCGGTGTACAGCTCCGGGACAAACAGGCCTTTACACCGGCCGAAACATTCGTGATACACTTTGAAGCTCTTTTCGGTGCGCTCCAACTCCAGGGAGCCCAGCTCCTTGTTGCAGTGAGGAGGGTACGTACCGCCGTAGATGAGCGCGTTGCAGAGGCGCTCAGCATCCGTCTGAGTGATGAGCCCGCAGGACGGTGCAGAGAAAGGCAGGATACCCACCACTTTGAGGATCTCCAGCTGGTCCGCCGTGCACCTGGAGCAGTAGATATGCAGGTCATCGCACACAGAGTTGATCTGCTGGAGGGAGAAATCCCTCAGGACGCTGTTGAGGATCTGCGGCAGGCACAGGCGTTTCTCCCCACCGACCACGAAGCAGGAGATGGGTTCTCGCTCCAGAACCGTCTCGCACCTCTCTGTGGAGCGGTCGGATGGGATGAAAAGTGGGCCGGACATCACTGGAGGTGTCTGAGCCGGCAGGGAGAGCAACATCTCTGCGGATTTCCCATCTTTGCCAAAGAGAGAGTCCTGGTGCCACCGAGCAGAGAACGCCGCGGGTCCGCCGAGAGAGCGCATGGAACTCAGGTGAAACTGCTTGAGAGTTTGCTGAAGTCCGGGATGAGGCTGAAAGCTCGCGCCCTCCATGTTGTCGTCCGTTGGAAACGAGAGTTCAGAAATAAAAATGAAAGCAGAAAGTGACTTTTTTCGAATCGGGCGTCCTCAGCATCCGGCAACAAGCTCAATAACGCACATTTCCATGTCGCTGGAGAAGCTTCCCAAAGCGTCCATTTACAAAAGTGGAAGCTGCTTAAATCACAGGGCACTTCCTCTACGCGTCACAAATAAAGTCCGTCAACTCGGATATTCAAAACTGGTTTTATCCGACGTGCAATCACCGGGTGCAATGTTTCAGTGCTCCTGCGGTTTTACGCACTCCTAATGTGCGCCTGAAATAAGCTTCGTCTGCTCTGTCTGGCATACTCTCAGTCTGTCTCCCCACTCACTCACTGTGACTCTCTCTCTCTCTCTCTCTCTCTCTCACTCTGTTTGTTTGTGTCTGGTTCAGTCATTGAATCCCAGCCAGGAATGTGACTGACTCCCCGGGCTGGCTCTTCCCTCAGCCAGCTGTTCCTCCCCCTGCTACATGGCAGCTGCACATAAGGAAAAAAAGGTGAAAAAAATCCCTCTAAACCAAGGCGAGGGTGGAGCTCAGGAAAATGAAGTTCATACCGACATATAAACACTAACTCACCACTTCAAATGCACTTTACCACACAGATCTGCTCTCCTGTTGTATAAATGCTTAGTGAGCGCGATAAGGAAGAACTGTTTCCATCTTAATGTTTTACAAGCACAGGGTATTTAAAAAAAGGTTTATTATAGCCTGGATAAGTTTCTTTCTTTTTTTTGTTTAATCCAGCCACACTTTCCAGGGGAAAATCTGCTTATCTTGATCTAACTGATATGAAGCACATAAAAACAAAGTGTGACCTCTTTAGATAGTAGTCTGTGCTAAAATATCAGTTAAACTAAACTAGGTAACTAACTAATGATTTGAAGGTAAATAGATCTTCAGGGTAGATTTTAAGGATGGAATAAATATGTATATATAAAATGTAGTATATATTTTTGTAATCAGCAGGTTTGGCTCAGTGATGAACAAAACAAATGTAAAGCTATATTTCCATATGATGTCTACAGTATGTAAATAGGATGGAATAGTTTCATATTCATTAAAAAACAGATAAAAATTCTAATTGAAAAGTAAAATATTGAAAATAAAGTCACTGCATATGAAAAAATAAATTCATGCATCAGCGTTAATTATCCTGATTTTCAGGGTTCATGGATTGTTTTAGTGATTGCTAAAAATGATTTAAAGAACTTTGTGCAAATGGGAAAAAACAAAACAATTTAATAAACCTAAAATATACTTGTAAAATACCAGTACAGTAATTAATAACACACACACACACACACTTCTACTAAATAATCATGCATCCATATTTATCCAAAAATAACTTGAATATGTTTAGACCAGCTAAACAATGATTTATTTTCAATATTGGAACCCTTTAAATGCCCCCCCCCCCCCCCCCCCACAATAAAGACTTGAGTGAAAAAGATGCAGGATAAAAAAATAAGTGAAAAAGTAATTCATGCTAATATGAGCTGTCCCCACTTCGTTTCTCACCAACAAAAGTTAAAAAGAGACTGAAAGGGAATAAAATGCATAAAGCGTTAAGTGAAAAATGTAATTTAACTCGTGCAACAAATTCTCACTGCTTTTCTATAAATTAGCTTCACATTTTGAAACATAAGATGTTTTTTAACTTCACAGATTTAGCAACATATTGCTGTTAAAAGCATTTTAAAAATCTGAGATTTTAAATATTTCATTAGACTATGATGCAGAGTAAACAAGCCTGCATCATAACAGCCAATAATGTGTTTGAAGGTAATCAGTCAGTTTAACAGAAAACATTGAGATGTAAAATGTTTTTATATACTATGTGCTTTATTCTGACCATGTAATTTAATATTTTGTAACCACTAGATGTCGCTAAATGTTTTTTTTGGAAAACTTTTTCTTTCACATTCATAAGAAAAAAACTGAAAAACAAAAGCTGACTTTTATTGACCAAAACATAAAATGACAATATGCATCTTGTCCATAATAAATACAATTTGGGAAATCTTACAGCATGAAAACAATGAAAAATTATTAGAGAAAGGAATCATTTCTATCAAGTCACCAAAAGTACTTTTAGTCAAACAAACTGTGTTAAGAATTTTTAATTATTTGACTTTAACACAATGACAAATCACTTAACATTTTGTATGAAATATCAAACAACATTAAATGAAATAGAAAACCATCAAAAATATTACCAAATACAGTTTAAGGTTTAGAGACATTTTAAATTGTATGGAAGGTTTACAGAAAGCACACAGTACATTTAGTAATCCAACAGTTACTTCCTGCTTTCAGCAGCAGTTTTCACCCATCATAGCATAGATTTGAGTAATTTATGAGACAAACTGTTAAAATTTTACATCCAAAAATCATTCACAAGAGAAGAAGTCTTCAATTGTAAGCTTCATTATATTTTATTACGCACTGATGTTCCCATCTGATAATGTGACATTAAAAGACTTGATTCATTCATTTCTCCCTCTACATCATCTGCTTTTAAACATTTTCACACAAAAGCAACAAAACTGAATCCTAAAAGATATTTATTACAACTGAATTAAAAAAATAAAAAATAAACTAATCAGTGCTATTTTGACAAGCAATGGTGTTTTAAAGTAAAAGAAAATAAAACCTAAATTCACCTGTAAAAGTTTATGCTTGTCACACAGATCCGTTAATGCATAATGACCGAATAAATATGCCCATCATCTTCTGTGATAAAGATTCCCACATCTGGAAATGTTCCCATTTCAGGAGCAATCTCCATCCTGCTCCACTAATCAAAAGCACTCTTTAAAAAAGGGCTCTCAGTAATGTCAGCATTGGCTCTTTAAATCTAAAAGCTATTTTCAATAAACAGAACGTTGTGGAGACAGAATGAAATTATCATCCTACTGCAATTCAGGCATTTTATTATCATACTGTGGAGGTGGAGTGATGGGCTCAATTGTGACGGGGTTCTGTGTGGGGGTGCGGATCTGGAGGCGGAAGTCCTTTAGGTGCAGTTTGTCTGACTTTATTCTCCTGACTCTCAGTGGCCGCAGTAAACGGCTGGCCCGACTGCTGCTGCGAGCAGGTAAGCTGGGCTGTGGCGCGAGGCCACCGTGTTCAGGTTGGGGTTCAGCGGCAGGGTGAGCCGACGTAGCATCGTTAAGAGGGACTGACTCGGTGGAGTTGTTGGGAGGCTGCGCTCCCTCATTTTCCACAGCAGCTATGATGTCCTCGTAGGATGGCAGATGTGAGGTGGTCTGCCGAAGGTTGCTCTGGCGGACGGGGTAGGCGCCACTACCTACAACTTCCTCGTAGCTCGGCACGTTGTACGTAGTTTGATCCACAGCCCTGGAAAGAAAGAAAGAAAGGGAAGAAGTGACCAAAGCATCCAGAAGGGACACAAAAAAAAGACAAATGTGCATTTTTTTTATTTGGCTAAAAATATGAAAAAGTAGATTAACTTAGATTTATGCCTCTGAATCAAACCAGCAGGACCTTAAAAAGTCTAGATGAGGACGTACACCTCAGTGTCAGAATGTGTGTGAATTTCTTTATGAATTAGAACAACTTTGGAAATGATGCAAACAGACCAAGTTTTTCAGGGTTTAATGCACATCTTAAATACAGAAACAGGATGTGATTAAAAGCCCCTTAACAGACATGCGTTGATTTCAATTGATCTGGTGGATTGAACTAAAATCAGTGTTATTACCAAATGATGCTCTTCAATAACACTCTTGAGAACCTGGCCACTTTCTCAACCTGAACCTTTTAACAACTGCGTATCACCTTTATTACAGCACAAAGGCTATCTGTCACATTAACACACACACACACACAGCAGTGGTAATTTAGGTTATGCAGCTTATAAATATTTTGTGCTGCATTGACCATATTTCTATTGTTAACAGCTACTGTTACTGCACTCACTGTAAATACGTTGGAATTTCTCTCAGCTGCTTTCATTACATTAATCACTAATTTAAGACAATTATTGCAAGGCTTGCATGCTGATACAACTTGTTCTAGTGCAATAACGTGAGAAAACTCACAACACGATAATGCTAACACGAAGGGAATTATCCCAACAGTATTAACTTCTCCTAGATGGAAGCAACCTGCACAGGAAGCCGATGAGATGCATGAAACACAGGAGATATTTGAACACTAAAAAGCACCAATCCTAACATGTGAGACAGGCAGAATCTCAGCGTAATCTCAGCGTAAAGATAATAATCATTGGCATCCAAATGAAACACAGTTCAGACCCCAGGCAATTAAATGGGGGATGAAAAAAGAAGCTTGAACTGCACTGTCTATTCTTCTAGTAATGTCTCCACCTCAATTAAACCACAGATTATCAAAGCAGACTGCTGATTAAAAAATAACTGTCTCATGACTGTGTGACAAAATAAGCTAGCTGCCAAAGAGTAGCAAACACAGTAACACATGTCTTGAGTCTACTTCTGCAGTACTCTCACATGCTTTCTTTTGATACCAATAAATCCTTAATAGTTGCTATAAACAATTTAATTTGGATGTGTCATTTCTGACAGGAGGCAGAAAAAAAGGGCCTGTTAAGAGATTAGAATATAAACTATTAAGAAGAACCCAGTTTCACAGCTTTGTAAATACTGGTACTGGGAAATTAGTATACAAGTACCCATTATGTGTTTGGTTTCATATATTTTCATTACACAAAAACCCTGATAGATTACATCTGTTTTTAAGTTTGTTGGTTCACTGAAGTTTGAAGCTTTCCTTCATATCTGAAGAACTGACATCTTGCTTTACTCACGATGCACGTTCATGTTAGTAAGGTTAGCTCGATTACAAGATGTTGTCTCTAAAGTTTTACTAGATTAACTTTTATTATTTTATCATGTTTAAACTCCAGTGTTCTCCTCATGGGGATCCTCCACACTGGGGGTGCTGCTTGCTTGGTCTGGGGTTAGTGCTGCAGGGACTGCCCCAGTCTGGGGGGCGTGGGGTCCTGACCTGCAGGTGCTGGGTGGTTGCTGTGGTGGCGGCTTCTATGTACATGGGGGCACCGATTCCTGGTGTGGATGGATCCCATTATCAGTGCTGAGCCAGATGCTTTAACTTATTTTTTAAATGTATTTATTTTTCTCATTTTAGTCACTATTTAAGTAGTTTTAGTTAAGTTTGGGAGTCATGTTGGGAGTGAGTGTGAGTTGGGTGGGATGGGCGTGGGGTTGTCTGTCATTGTGTGTATGCATGCCTGCATATCAGTGAATACAATTGGGGGGTGGGAATGTACAACTTGTGAAAGTAAAGACGATTTACTCACGCTTGTCCCTCCTGTCCCGCTACATGGTCCATGAAGGTGTTTCCTAGTGGCTCCGTTGGATTACTCGTGGTCTGACTTCTCCTCTTGCTCCTCACACCGAGGCAAATGGACAAGAGCAATAGGACGGCCCCGACTCCGATTAGCACAAATGCCACTATTGAAGGCTGTGTGTTTTTATCCTGCTCATTATTAATATCCAGAGTTGAGTTTTCAGAAGGAGGTTTAGGTGTGCTCGAGATGCCTTTGTCCATGGGGATCACAGACCACACTATCATGATAATACCCAGGGCAACGACCCCCACTCCCAGAGCACATAGGGCATAGTGGCCCGCTGAGCCACCAGACGAGGAGCTGGAGGATCTGTTGGGACGGTTACCGTTGCATATACCCCGACTGGAACACATGCCTGCAGGAAAAACTGAGAAAGAAAAATTGAGAAAAAAAGGAGATTTAGACAGAAAAAATTTGGCTCCATTTAAATAAAAGAATTTAGTGTCTCTAAACATGTACTATGTAAAATATGATGACTGTTCCATCAAATACCTCGTATACATTACCGTCCTAATTCAGCCTCATAAAATTAATCTGCCTATAACTTATTTATCTGTAAAGCGGGTACTCTCATAGCTAAATTAGTTTCTGGATAGGTAAACTTTTTTAAGGGTAAGCGAGACAGAAACCAAGTTGCAGATGTGAGAAAACAGGTACATTCAACACGTGTCCAAACATGAACCAGACAAACATTAAAGGAAAGGTGATACACAAGGAATGAAGGGGCCCATGTTTTTTTTGTAGTAATTATATAACCCTCAGCATATCTCAAATAGTTCATTCCCTCTGCCTTGGCTATTCTGAACATCACATATGATGCCCTTTATTTGAATGTTATGTTATAGTTTCCTTTAATGTTTTAAACATGGAGCCGATCAAAGAAGGATTTCTGTTACCACAGAAAACGATTAAGTTCTATCCATCCATCCATCCATCCATCCATCCATCCATCCATCCATCCATCCATCCATCCATCCATCCATCCATCCATCATCAAATTCATACTGTTCCATTAAAGAAAAGACTAAATTAACAGGCATTCATAAGGCTGGAGACAAAAAAAAGTAATAATAAAATTAGCTAATTTTGTTATACAAGATTGTTTTTTAATTTAAGTGACTTAGAAAGAATAATAAAAAAACAAACAAACAAAATAACCATTTCTGGACAAATGAAAGCAGTTTGCTGGTGAGCAGTGGGGAAAATAACCCGTCAACAGATTCAGAAGTTTGAGACAAAACACCAGATTGCAGTGATTTCCTCAAAGGATTGTTCAAAGAAAAATGTGTTTATGAGTGATGCAACATATAGTATTTAAGTACTTCTGTTAGTTAAAATAATGTCATGATTTTGACAAAATCTTTAAAATTTGTATTTATCATCAACATATAACCTGCAGTTCTCTCTCAGGTGGTTATTGTAGCTAATTATTATCATTAACCTCGCTTAGGTGATGAAGAGCGACTGAAAAAATAAAAAAATATACCTACAATTAATTAACAAGAAATGAAAAAAGCTCATGTTCAAATCAGAAAATCTACATTTGAAATGATAAAGTGATGCTCAAGTTCAAGATGCAAAAGTTTTCAGATAATTTGACCCATTTTCAGCTACTGTACCTAAAACCTAAACAATGTGAGCATGTTTTAATGACATCTTACCTTTTCCCCATTTATTCTTGGTACAATTTAAATGTCAACAATGCATCACAAACATTTGTGTTAAGTTAAATTTATTCTTTATTATGCAATTAGCCTTATACTGCTTTTGATACATTTAATTATTTTGTAAAAGTTTCTTTTAAATCTGTGAATCTGATTAAATCCATCAGACTTCCTTTCCACAGGCTTTTGGGTTTGTTCAACGTTTGCACCACCTTCCTGCTGTTGATAAAGGGGGCAGATGCAGGTAAAGTCATGAGACTGGTCTGCGACCTGAAGTAAAGTTGATATTGAAAAATATTTACAGAATAAACAGGGTATAAAAGTATTTACAGAATAAACAGACACACAGATATAAGTCTGTCTGAAAGTAAACCGACCGTCCACTCCTAAACTTGTTGCCAGTTTCTGGAAGATATTTTCTTAGATAAGTTGGTCGTGATGTTGCATTGTAGACATTTAAACCACAGCTTGATTTGCTCTGACATTGCTCTACATGATGATCTGACTGACACTCGTTCACTGGATTTTAATCCTGTAAACCTTTTGCTAATTCACTTCAACTTAATTTAGCTCCGAGGGGAAATTTAGTTTTACTGTATCAGTTAAAAAAAAAAACACAAACATTAGCGCAACTTCAAAAACGTTTAGGCATCTAGGACGAGTCAGTCCAAGAGATCAGGTCTCAGGAAAAGATTGCAGCTCATCAAATGTGACAGAAGCTGTAAAAAGAGACAGCAGACCTCTGAGCAGCGTTTGGGAGGCTGCAGCTGGCATTTCAATCATAGCTGATCAGGAACAGAGAAAGTCACACTGACACCATGAACAAAAGCCTCATGGCAGCTTTTGAAAAGGGGAAGAAGCTGTTCTGGTCTAACTAAAATGGCATTTTATATTAAAAGAAGACAAAAGTCGCTTTACCTGTTCCCAACATCCCCATTTCAATAAAATCTTGAGTCCAATGAGGATCACATTTGTGCCAAACTTTCAGAATACATTTGATTCATCAATTTTCCAAATACACCAAATATCTTCACAGCAGTGTCTTTATCAATGTTGCTGATTAAAATTCCCAAACACTTTTATTGGCTGTAGACATGGATCAGTATAATACACGTTTTAATCATCCTTGGATGAGATTCTGGAGTTAAGTTAAAGCATCACTCTGGTAGATGTACTTTGTTCTGATCCGTTTATGTGACCTTAAACTCCTCAAATTAAAATAGATACAGTTAGAGGACAGTTTTCTGCTTTGTGAAAGAGCTCACTATTGGAGTCATCCCTGGGCCATATATATTTATATATATATATGACTATTTAGAAGTTATAGGATCAAATTCTGTCAGACTGAGACCAAAAAGAAATTAATAACTTTTGGGTAGTCTATATTTCACTCTTTACAGTGTCCCCATCGCGTCCTTGGCGTTATTATTTTGAAGGCCTGGCGGCTGTATGGGTGTGTCCTGTGCCATAAATTCACACGTTCATACAGTCTATTATTAAAACACTGCATAGTGTTAAATTGGACGTAATTCCCGCGTCTAATTAGCAGATTACCACTGGATCCTTAACCAATTGTGGTCAGACGGTGTGCCACAAATGCTTGAATTTTTTGTTTTAAATGGGACCTCAGATTGAGCACCTGTTGCAGGGCACAACTGTGACTGAACACCTCTTACATGCGCGCAAATCTATTGATAAACGGTGGTGAAATGAATCCTGTACTTATCCATGGTGTTATTTTAATGTTCGTGGTGAACTAAATAAGGCCTTACCTTTTCACCGCTCAGTACTCAGGACTTCCCTCTTCATCGGTGAGTTACCTGAGTCACGCAGGTGTTTTCGGGCAGATCAGATTGGGAAATGAGGAAGATGATTTAAAAGCAGATCAGCCCCCTGACTATTATCTATTTATAAATAACGATGGTTAAATGTGGCCCCTTGTAGATAAAAATATAGTTGATGGGAACTTTGAACAAAACGTAGTGAACCCTCCCCTCTCCTGGTGGTTAAGTGGCACCTAGCTTCTTCATGGTCCTAGCGCCGATCATGTAAGCTTCCTATGGGGACAACCTATCCTAGTGGGATCAGGCGGTAGCCAATGGGAAGCCTACCTGCAGTGAAGCCAATGCGGAAGTGCAAAAAACTGCAGTTCACTCCTCACTCGCTAGGGAATGGCTACAAAAGGGATTAATCCCAAAAGACTTGAGTTAAAATGGACAAATTCACAGCAGAAATAAACATGTTTACAGCTTGTTTGCATGAATGCGATTCAATTTACATTTTTACGATAAGCTATCATGGAATAACGTGAAAAAGTTTCTTTTTTTTCCATTTGGGTGATGATGCTACTGTAACTTCAAAAACATAGAAAAATAAGCTGCAGTCAGTAGATCCCACTCTGGTAACTGAAACAAACAAAAAAGCAAAACAAACAAACAAACAAACAAAAAGACCAAGACAAAAAAAAATTAAATAAAACTGAATTATAAGTGGTGTGTTCTCATGTTGTGTGTATATGTGTATGTATGTAAATGTATA
>JBAMHV010000003.1:17324552-17360886 GCA_037177535.1 Pseudomugil gertrudae | reverse complement strand
TAGGCTGTTTCAGATAATAAAATCATTGTGGACAGGTGTAGGCATCTTTAATATTAAAGGTAAGTGAAGAACGTACAACTATAATTTTCTACAAATAATTCAAATTAGTTTGCTTCAGAAAAGTTTAAATCCAGTTTAATTTCTGTTTATTTATCAAATAAATACATAAGACAAATGTTTGCAAGAATATATATATATATATATATATATATATATATACTGTATATATATTCTTTTTTTTAGCATGTTGCAGGGTTGCCAAATGTTTGTTAAACTGAAGTCTTTGTTGAGAGAAGTGAATTTTATTTTGTTTAAGCATCGTGTGGCTTAACAAGCCCTTTAGAGGACTAACAGCTGACAGCGCAGACAGCTGTATTTTCTGTGTATGTAAGGTATGGAGCTGTAGGAAACAAGGGACTCTGTGGATTAGGCAAAAAAACAAGACGTGTGTGTGTCAGCTCCTGACCTTGTAAGGCCTCCTTGGCTCGGTCTAGCTCCTGCTCCTTGTCACCTAGCTGCACACGGAGCTCGGTCGCTGAGAGCAGATTGGCAGAGCAGCCTCCTTGGGTCTCCTCCAGGTCCTTACTCAACATGTCCTTCATTTGCCTCAACAGGTGAACCTCCTCTTGAAGCTGGACCACTTCCTCACGCAGCAACACTGAGGGAGACAAGAGTGTTTGGATTTAATGTATGCCAGGAAGAAGAAAGATAAGTGAAGCAGGAACAAGAGAAAGGGGATTGAAGGAAAAAATAGAGAAGAAATTAAGTTTAAAAAAGAAAAAGGGGCACAGATGAAAGTGAAATCTGATTATACAGCACATAAAAACCCCAAACTCTACTCATAACTTCCTCTATTAAAGTGTGGCTGCAGGAGTTTTACAAATGTGGTTAAATGCTACAAACAGACTCAGGACTAGAAGCAGGGATGAGTAAAAACCTCACTTATGTCTGAATAAACTATAAGAAACACACACTTGAGTTGTGCTCCTCAATCCTGTATTTTAGGGAAACAGGACAAGAACCAGGAAAAAAAACTACACAACAAACTGAAGAATGATCTTATTGGTTTTAACAAAAATGATGAAAAAGTCCAACAAAGAAGCCGCCATATAAGCAACTGTGTCATAATGATTTATAGTGGGAATTTAAGGGTGAAAGGTCTGTTCCAGACAAATGCACATTTTTCATAGAGCAAAGACATGAAAAACACAGTCAGCCAAATCTTTTAACAATAGAGAAAAGTCTTAAATGACTTATTTGTAATCCTGGAGGTTTTAAGAAGTGATTAAACCCTGGTGCATCTGAGCGAAAACAAAAAATTATCTTACAAAACTTAAGATTAAATATCATTCTAAATAAATTGGAGATATTGCTTTTATGTTTTCTAAATGAATGTCACACCTTAATATCTCAAAATAATAGAATACTTAGTTACCTACATACCTACCTAGTTTAACCTATTATTTTTATAACCTAATTTTTGTAAGGTCTTTGCCCTTTTAAACTATTCACATGGCATTACATTTATTAATTTTAAGTAAAGATGCAAACCATTCATGAGCTAGCCTCAAGTTTAAAAATATAAAGGTTTCCACAAATATGCAAATCTCTAGAAATCCTGCTCATAATACTGAGAAACGTTCAAGAAAAAGCAAGATAATCTGCGTGTGTGTGAGAAAAAGTGAGAAGGTCTCTGCAGCCCTGGAGCCAGATGATGTGTGCTGCAGCGACTCCGATAAGACAGGAAGGGAGAGTCCATCGGTCTCTGTCAGAGTGAGACTATGGAAACACACCAGGCAGCTCTGAGCTTCTAGTGACAAAAAGAGTATGTTTCCCAGAGAGAACAATCTTTCATGTCCGTCTTGCAGCGCCATTCCTTATTCATCTGTTTACCTACAGGCGTTCCCGTTTTTGTCACAGGCAGTCCAGCTGCTGTTTGTGATCATGTACAACTGACATCTTTCTGACATCCTGCAAAATGCTTCGCTCTAAACAAGTTGTTCAAATGATCAGCTGAGATTTGAAGATCAATCTGCTCTTGTAACTAGGCATTAATTTAGAAACAGATTATAAATTTGAAGTATCTTTTAATTTTCCAGGTAAACTGTGCATCTCCACCCAACGGCCCAACATGACCCATAGCTATTCTTGTAATTTTTCTGGTACATAAGAACCATAATGTGAAAAACCATTAAGCAAAATATGAACGTGGCAGACATAAAAGACATAAGCTGCTTAATTGCAGCTTATATATCCACTTCTTAATTGCTAGAAAAGAAAGGTGAACAATCTGAACAAACTGAGACACCTTCATCATGTGATCACAGGAAGATCATCTAAAGAGAATAAGGCCATAAATACTGTATAGTGTGAGCTTTAAGTGGTGATACTGTGAACTTGGCCAAGCTATTAGTCTTTCCACATAGGAAGAAAAAGCCACTCATCGGTCTGCTAAGCAGTAGGTGCTCCATTGAACCTCTCCTCCAACCCTCCCATTAGTGTGTCCATCAATGCTGGTCAGGTAACAGCTAAGTCCTTGTCCCTATCTCTTGCATTGCAGAGTTGCCAAAAGCCATCAAAAAGGCACACACACACACACACACACACACACACACACACACACACACACACACACACACACACTCTCACACACACACACAAATAGACCCATAGAGTGGAGAGAAGAGAGTTTATAGCAGCTGTAGGCTGATGATTAGACTGGAGAGAAAGCAGAGGCACTGGAAAGGTGAAGTGAGGGTTGGAAATGTGTTGATTGGTGGTCAAGGAGCTGAACTAGTCTGCTGTGAACAATATGAAAGATTAAAATTAGCTTATTTATATACATGAATGTTCAAAGATGCCTCATGTGCACTGTGCATGAATACTGAGCTCGGCTGAGAACTTTAAAGTGAGTAACTTTAAAGATATTGCCCAACAATGCAGCTGCAGCAAAACCCCATTTAATTGAAGTTTCACACTAACTATTCACAGCACGTCAAACCGAACCTTATCTTCACTGGTTTCTATAATGACACATTTACATTACTAAAAGACCATTTTCCAGCAAAAGAGCTAACAGACAAATGTTTGGAGATATATAAGTGTTCTGGATTTTAGCCCTAAATAATGCTTAGACTTGGGTTATTATTATCTAACTGGGACAGAGCCGGGACAGCACAAACACAATCTGCTTAACTGTTGTTTTAATGTGGTTTAACTGAATCCTGCCACATTGTGCATTTTTTTCCTTTAAAAAAATCTCATTTTAATTCTCATTAATATTTTAGTGAAACATTTTAACTGTATTGAGGGTATTTTACTTGTATATACAAAATTATATCTATATAAAAATATAGAAATTTATTTTATTGTAAACCACATTTTGTTGTGCACAATGCAATGATAATAAAGGTTTTAGAGATTTAGAAGTAAACTGAACTATTTTTCTTTTTATTTACTGTTTTAAAGTCTTAAACTGAAAAACTGTTGGACATAAATAGGAAGCATGAGGCTCAAAACATTGTTATCTTCCGTCAGTCTGCAGTGTAATACTTTGCTCACCCGCTTCCAACCTTCTTACATGAGATTTTGAACATTATAATATTGGAATATCACTTCTGTAGCAGTTTTTTTTACATAATGCTAAATGGTTGCAAAAGAGAATTTAGGCATGTAATGTTTTCAAAGCCTTAAAATGCAGGTGTTTTACTTATTCTGAGGATTCTCCATATAGACTTCTACAACCTGTCAATATGTTATGATGGTAAAATACAGATTTTGTCAGTCTATGTCCAGCTTTACCAAACTCTGATGTAAAAATACAAACCAACAGAAAAACATGAACCACCAGTAAAAGTCTTGAACATTAGATTTGATGAGAAAATGTGTGCAAACCTTTGACCAGTAGTGTTTGTGATTCATTTTTGTGTTTAATTGAGTACGTCAGCAAATAATGCTTTGAAGAAAACTCCTGAAGATGAGGCTCATGTACAATAAACAGAGCAATCTGCTAAACAAAAGCAGACACCCTCCCTACCTTTAAATAAAAGCTTAACACCTAACAAGCTTATAGTTAGGGATAGTTCAGCCACGCATTAGTTATGCAGTCATGGGGACGTCCCATAATGCACTGAGCACTTCCTTTCTCTGCTCCTTATCTGTCATGTATTAATACATGATAGTAATGACATAATTAACCTATTTCTCATTTTTTTTCTACAGGTCTTCCTTGATAAAAGCTGCAGTGTGTGTTAATCTGTCTCTCCTGTCCTCTACTCCAGCCAGTCGAGGCAGATGTCTGGCCTCTCTGAGCCGGGTTCTGCTGGAGGTTTTTTCTTCCTGTTAAAAGGAAGTTTTCCTTCCCATTGTTGCCTTATGCATGCTCAGGCTGAGGATTGGATTGAAGTCAAGATTTGATGCAATCTTCATGGTTTCCATAAACTGGCTCATGATGTCTGTGAAGTGGCACTATATAAATAAAATGCATACCACACCACACCTCCATTATTAGTGGGCACATCTACATCCCTGTCATAACTGTCTTCATTCATGTGTGTTTGAAAAGTTTCTAAAATGGGCAAAAATATCACATTTCCACATAATTTTTCTCTACTTCTCAGAGAGGAAAGACTCAATAACAGAACTAAAACTCCTGACAGCACTTGTGACCTGCTGTAGTGACATTTTCCTTGAGATGTCACACTTGCCATGTGCAATTTTCTTTAGAAAGCCTAAAAGAGAAACAGACATTTAACTGTTTTTCTAATGTAACTACATTTAAAATCAAATGGAACTTTATTTATAAAGCACTTTTCATACACAAAGGACTTTACACATTACAAACAACAGTTAAAGGCACAAGGAATCACATCCCCATGTTTATAACAGATCAAATCAATATACATACACACCTGATCATGCTCTCATACACCCATAACCTAAATATGACTAAATATAACCCCACACACACACACACACACACCTCCTGATCCCACTCTAAAACAAACTGTCTCTAAATAGATAACAGTATTTCTTGGAACAAATGCACCAGATGAATCAGATAAGCAAACAACCTAGGGGTCCGTCCACACCTAGAACCACTCCACCCATCACCAAAGAGGTCATCACCATGAGAGCCATCCAGGTCGAGGCAGATTAAGTCCACACCATAATCATAGGGCATCGACCCTGTTGTCAGAGCAGGAAAAGCTCCTGATACGGAGGAATCCATGAGTGGCTGGAGTGTTGTGAATAAAAGATTAAAAGTAGAATTAAAGGCTGTAAAAACTGGTAACAATTTGAAAATAAATATGCAGGGAAATAAATAAAATGAACGAATACAAAGCTGAACAACAGAGTAAAACATATAATTGGATTAGTTTAAAATAAAAAAGGAAAAGTAAGCAGAAGTTGAAGGCTTGGCTAAAATTACTGAAGCAACTGAAAAGTGCAATAAAAATCTCTGCTTCAGGAGTTACGTTGTGCATGGCTGTCACTTTTCCATCGCAGTTGACAAGACAGAATCTGTGAAATTTTAGTTGGAACAGTGGCTCCACTCAGCTATTTCTGTCCAAGGAAAATCCAGAGGTGATGATGCCGCCTCTTCTTATCATCTAATCTCTCAGGTTCGGTTTCTAGATAGTTGGACAACGAGGTCACACAGTTCCTCTGCAGCAGTATGCTGCTCTGTCAGAGCTCTCTTCTCACAGCAACGGAGGGGATGCAACTGTTTTACACCAACTGAACATTTATGCACAGAGAGATGTAACAGAGGCTTTAGAAAAATATTTAATGATGAATTCTTCTCTTTTCTGCTTTTATTTCCCAAAACTGTCAGTGTTTATTATCCTAACCAAAAGCCAAGTAACATACTGGTGCGTATCAAACTGCAGCATGAAAAATGTGTCAAGTTTAGACAGGAGGGCTGCTCAGTCTGGTCGAGCAACTTTAGTTCCATGGAACAAGCATGTTAGGAGCACACTGTGATATTGCTGAAACATGGGAAAAACTCCCTCATAATGCTGTAAGAAGCAGGCTGGTTTCCTTTACAGGAATTCTTATTCAATATTATTATGACGGCAAGTTTCTTGTCAATATAAAAATATAATTGTAATTGACATAAACCTCAGTTGACTTCTTAGTAATTCAATTTTCACACAAAGACCCTGCACATTTCTACTTTTGTGCATGGCTATAATTTCAAATCCGCTGGAAAGCTGGTGTACGTGCTGCAAATGTTTAGTGGGAATGGAGCAACAGGATGAAATTGATAATGATTTCTTCTGAAAGAGCTGAGACATGCTATGTGCAAATTGGACATCAAAGCAGAACCTTTAATGGTGAATTTCTCACTCAGATTTTTCACAGTGAATAATTAAGGAGGTAACATGTACATCAAAGCTTTCTCTGGTCGCTGGAGATATAAAAACAACAACAAGCTTTGCTGTCTTTGGCTGATGTGAGTCGTTGCAAACAACTACAGCTAAGTTTTAAAATTCTTTATCCAAAACCTCTTTCATAAGCCCCCCCATTTTGTAAGAATTTACCCATTACCCCAAAATATATTGATCAAGTTCTCAGAGGTTCAATGCACAATGACACATAGCCTGTTATACGAGTGTGTAGCTGCACTGAAGGTGATTGTTTCGACTCTTAGTATCAGTTTCTTCAAGGGGAAGTGAGCTAACATTGTCTCTGTAATGTCTCCTGAGCTAAACGATGTGATGGCCACTGGGTTAAAGTAGCTCTTTTTCATGTTTGTCACAGATGACACTGGAAGTTGTGTCTTCTTAACTTTTACAACTCTGAATAATTTTCACTATTAAATGGTCAAGGTTGTGCATGAACAGCCTGCCAATGTAAAATAAAATAAACTAAATCACAACCACTGGAAGACACGCTCCTTTTCAGGAGTTTGAATAAAGCTCTGTCATTAAGAGTTTTTCTGACAACAGAAACAAAGAGAGAAAAACCGAAAACAAAAACCTTTAAGGCAAGCACGCTTACACTAAAGCTGTTTTAAAGAAAATATTCTGAAAATATTGTCAAAAGACACCCTGACTAAAATATTCACGGTTATTTAATCTACATCATCAAGCAGGAACGTTTTGATTTATATGTAATTATTTAAATAAATTGACCACAAACAGTTGGGATTATTATGAGTGAAGACAGCAATGTGTCTCCTGAACATTGTGGTTTGACAGGTTAAAACACAGCCAACAGAAAACATGACCTACATGGTTTATATCAACCATGAGTGTGTGATGCGTCTCACCTTAATAACAGCTTTAATCTGACCTCCTACGTCTGCCTCAGTAGTATAAAACCGATGTTCACAAACAGAAAAAAACTCATTTACTGGAGGTCTTCCTCTCATTTCACAACTCATAAATCAGCTGATGAATCATTTTTAATTTTGGAAATTTACATTGCTGTAGATTGTTTTTAAAATAGTGTTGGTCCCTGCCAGGTGTAATAAGTTAAAACCTTAATGCCTGACCTAAGAAGAACTGAGCAGAAATTACCAGTTTTCTAAATCTGAACACTTTATTTGACCCTTTGAAAAAAAACCTCTTTATTTTTTCCATACATTTACTATTCATCACCATGTAACAGGTCAAAATTATTCATTTTTAGCTTTGTGAGATTTACCAGGGTGCAGGAGACCAGTATCTTATGGTCAGAAATACGATTTTGAGTAAAGTTTTTTCACAAAAGATTTCTGTTCTGAATTGTAAATGACAATTCATATGGAAATTTCCAATCACTCAAATAAAAATTTGAAGTTAGTGAGGCCATCACAATACCTTTAAAATTAGCTCTAAAAAGACACGTGTGTGAAGTTATTTGGTCACTTTGTCCTTTAGGAGCGACAGTGAGTGTGAATGCTTGTTTGTCTTTGTGTTGGCCCTGTGATGGACTGGAGACATGTCCAGGGTGTGTCCATGCCATTGAGTGCCTTAGAAAATGAATGAATGAAACTCCAAACCAAATAGATGAGGAGGGAATTTAATTCACCAGGCTGAAACTGGAGTCAGACTTAACTTATTAATTTGATTACTTTAAAAAAACACCCCCCCCCCCCAAAAAAAAAAAAAAACATTTTAAAAAGCATGAACTTTAATATCCATAACTCAGCATGTCCCTTTGAAATGTGAGATTTTTGATTCAAGAGTACTTAATACTTTAAAACAAACGCTATAGAAGTGATCATATTGTATCTAAATAATAAAGCCTATCAAGGCTGGTATCAGTGTGTCCACATTACCTCTATTGTAACCAGGGATGGATTAAATTCAAAATGTACTTTATTATAAAGCACTTTTCATGCTACGAGGCAACACAAAGTCCCTTACATAGTTTTAAAAATATCAGTAATACTTGAGTGGTGGGCCAGGCCGGGACACAGATCAGACAAAGGGAGTAACATGTAAAAGAAAGCCCTAAAAATAAAAAAATCTAAATGTAATTATTGACTTATGACAGAGTTTCCCCCCACCCCCCAAAAACATGTTTCATCACAACAACCTGTTGTCCTCAGCATGAGAATATTCAAATCAATTCAAGAGTGAAATCGAACAGAACGACAGAAAGCAGGAAAAGACTGAACCATGTTGGGCTTCAGCTGAGAGGCTTCACAAATAAGCACATTCATTTTGTCAGTAGCTCGCTGCTGTGTGTCAAATCAGGGGGTGGTTGGGGGGGTAGTACAGGTGGACTGCTGTGATTGGTAGGTTTTTTTTAAAAAATAATCAGCAGGTTTATTTTTAGCATCCATATTGTTAATTTGTACTATGAGCGCAGTAGGAACAGCAGTGGTTGCATAGAGTGTGTGGGCTGTATAGAGTCACATTTGATATGCTGAGGCTTCAAACAGCGATGGAAGCACTTCTATAACGAATGCAAAGGGATTAAAAAAGAAGCCAGAACAAGCAGAACACCTGATGCTTTAACAATCTGAGACTGTGAGCAGTCAAGCTGTGTGTTCAGAACAAACTCTGAATGTATATGCTAAGCTCGTTCTACTCAGGCTATAACACCAGCTTTCTATCATAAATAAAAGCTGGAAAAGAGGGGAGGGGTGGTAGCATGGTGGTTACAGAGGTAGGTCTTAGTAAAACCCCGAACCTGGGTCAGAGTCTTAGGGTGCCAAAAAGCAAACCACTATGGGCCCTTGAGAAAAGCCCTTAACCCTCTTCTAACTTTGTGCCAGCAGGGATACATGCAGCCCATAGCTAGGACATTTAGAGATGAATCAAATGAGGAGGCAAATTTCCCAATAAAGTCAAAATGATCATCATTAATTAATGTGTGCTTCTGCTTTTTAAATCCCAGCCTAAAGACAAAACATCGTTTTGAAGCATTGAATAATTTACATTTTACTGTAAAATAAACAACTCGTGGAGCATAATCTTTTATTTGGAGTTTCTAACTCTAAAGCCTTACCAAATAATAATTTGCCAACAAAATGACAGTTGTTTATCAGTGTATGTAAAATGTCTCAGCTCTAAGGAAAGTTCACTTCAACATGGAAAAAAACATGTCAGAAAAGTTCTGTTTTTATAACAAGGAATTTCTATAATTCCATATTTCAGACAGACAAACCAAAATAATCAGTGAATATCAGCGCACTTAATAACAACCTCGAGTCGTTGTGTCAAAGACATCAGCAGCTGATGTTTATCTTCCCTATTCTGTTTCTCGAAGCTATTTAATCCACCCACCTTAATCTTGTTTTGTAGTGAAACTGCTTTGTCTCGAGGCGTCTTTATCAGATGGACCACATGTGCAATATTAATCAGGTTGTGGTGACTGTTGAAGACATTCCACCTCTTCACCCTGAAACGCTCTTTGTATTTATAGTTACAAAGCTGCAGAGTGATATAGCGTTTTCAAATGGGTTTAAAGTATCTTGTTATATCAGGCAAAAAATAAATATCTTGAAAAATCTCATTTTCCTGCTGTCAGTAGTGAAATCTCATGTACAAGTTTATGTGCTAGCCACAATCGAAGCACTGCTGCTGAGTTTGGCAGACAAGGTGGGATGCCTTTACTCATGAACTGATCCTTTTTCTCCTCCCCTGTTTCCTTCTTTAATCAGTTAGAGGTTAATTTCCATTAATCAGACTATGTATGTGCTTTATTGGTAATGGTTTTTTTTGCATTGCATTCCCTGCATGCTGTGAATTCATGAAGGGCTTTTCTTCAAGCCCTCCACAGTCCGTGTGGGTTTTTAACTGTCCAGTGCAAACCCAAATGTCGTAGCCAAACCGGCTACTTTTAATATCTGTAGCAGATTTTTACATTTAATGAGGTAGAACTGCATTTAATCCCTCACAGTGTAGCTGCAGCACGTTTAAGTTGTTTCTGAAATTATTGTAATTAAACTTGGTTTACACTTGTTATTCAGAAATCTGTAATCAAAATTAAATTCCTTAAGCAGGGAGAAATGAAATATATAAGTCTTGGAAATTATCTGTTAAAGTTAATGATATCCATTAATTGATCGCCTGTGGGTTTACATTAGAGCTGAGGTCAGTACAAGGATGCCAACTGCAGACGGCTTTAATTGATTCACATGTATATTATATTCGGATTAGGCACGCTGCCAAGGTTGCGTCCCAAGATGAGTAAAGAGAACATAGACGAGACTATTTAGAGTATTTAGAGTTCTAATGCTGTTACAAATTGCATTTATCTGCACTGTCAGTGAGGTCATCGTCAATGAAATGTGTTAGTTTACCTCAAATTAATTAGACATCAATTAAGGAAATTAGCCAGACTTTACAGTAGAATTTGTAGACAAATGAAGATCTCTGCAGTTTGGGTTTGTACAGCAGTAACACAGTTCAATCCGTTATAAGAAGCCCTGCTTATTTCATCAGTTCTCAGCAAACATGCTTGTGCTGTTTAAACTCAAGTAAGCGCCTCTGTTTCCATAAAAAAACGTAATCATATCACAGTCTCAGAGGCGTAATTTAATCTGTCTGCATTACTGTAAATAGGTGTGAGGCTCATATATCACATTATGGCTCATTTACGGAGAAACATATAAATAATAGTATTTCATATTAAAGTTTGCAGCTCAGAATGTGGGTGTCTCAACAAGAGCTGCACAGGAAGCTGGATGCCGCTTTTGTATCTGTGGGGGGAGGAAATGCAGTTGGAACCACACCCAGGCCCTGGAAGCAGGTGCAAAAATGTGGCCTTTATAACCTGCAGAAAATACCAAACATCTGCCAGAAATGCTGAATTCTAGTTTACGGGGAACTGAAAACTATCATAACTTCAGACACAACCTCCCTCCTGTCCCAATCCCACACCCTGCATATGAGGGCTGTTTAGCAAACTAGAAGTACCACTGATGTCTAAAAGCTTCACTGAGAATGTTAAACCATGTAAACACTGCAATTAATACATCATAAACAAAAGGAAAACGTCAGAACATTAAAAATGTGCCACATGTTTTGGTAAAAGACAATAAAGCCACACTGAGGCAACACAGAGGGAGGTAGTACCGTCTGTCTATTGCTTTGTAATTGGTCAAACTCATCTTCTGATGATCTTAGGGTTCAGAGTTCAACAGCTACAGTAGAGGCATGCAAAATGTATTGAGGGCAAGTTAGTTTGTGTTCAGATTCTGTGACACCCAACCATAAACACAAACTTTTAGAAATCTGGAGCATCTTCTAGAGATGCAAGGAGCAAGTCAGATCCCTAAAGTGTGTCTCAATATGTAACTAACATTCATATATCGTAGCTCATTGCTTTTCATTAAGGAACAATAAATTCTTCATCAGTCCAAAGACCAAAGGTACTGTTGCTATTATTGTCCCTCAGTATTATTTCCTCTCTGCTTAGAAAAGCCTCTGTATGTCTGCTGTGCCACTAAAGTCTGTAATAGTGTGCAGTATTTGACCAACATCACTCTATTAATGCACGACGCTTATAGAAGATTAACAGATCATCCATATGAACATGCCAGTCAGCAGGTCAGCATGTAGGTCAGACCAGCATTAGTTCTGGAGCAAATCAGCAAATAATACTAAGATACAGAATAGATTTATAAAAAAATCAGCTCAGTAAAATGAACATAGAAAAAAGGAAGCGGGCGGTTTGCACACTGACACTATTTTATGTGAGGTAAAGTAAGTAATATAAAGTAAGAATAAAAAGTACTGAAAAAAGCAGTATTTCATTTGAGTAGTAAAACTATGCACATTATTACATGTTTTTGCTGAATTAATCATGAAAGGAAGGTTTTTCTATGAACCCGGTTAAAACAGTGCTTATTTTAAACAACTTCTTATTCAAGCAGAAACAAGAAGTCGATTAAACTGATGGTCAGAAAACTTACACATGAGGGTTTTTGATCAAATCGAAAACCTTTTACACCTTTTTAATTTGGATACTTTCTAGTTTTATACTCGTCTGTGATAATCAATTCAGTATATTTGTCCGTAAAAGCATTTTCAAGGAGAACATATGCTCATTAGTTTCCACCCTTTTGGTGTGTTGTTGCGCTTTATGTCCAAACAAGCAGCCTGTAACAAAAAAACCCACCTATAATGCAAATTTGTATTTAAGGTATTTTGATGACATCACTATGAATCACTATGAAGTGCAAATAGGAAAGTTCGAGCTCACAGGTTCATGTTCCAGAGAAGCTGGAAAATGTAGTTTCAGAAATAGAAGACCTGTCCGTCCTAAAACATGGAAATATTCTCAACAAAACTTCAAGAATAAAAAGATAAACTAATATATAAGAGCTGGTTAAACCCATTTTTACATAACAGTTAAATAATTTAAATAAATTAAAGTTAATAAATGAATCAATCAGCTTATTAACTGATCATGAAAGTTATTAGTTGTGGGTAAAACGGCAGGTTTCTATTAAATAAACTTAATAAGAATTTAACTCAAACATTGTAAAAGTAATATGACAATATCTTTTTCAAGTTTTCTATTTTAAATATGGCTAAATAGAAATCTAACAGATAAAAGATCTAATTTTTCCACAAAGCCAGTGAAGAAAAGTAATTCTTCACTTCTCTTGACTCAGTTTTCCATTCAATGACAAAATGGGGAGTTTCACAAATGAACACAATCTGATTTGACTCTCAAATTTTTGTTATATAATGAGTCAAGCACGATCCCAAACACATGAGAAGTGAAGCCAGTCAATAGCAACATAAGCCACTTTTATGTCCACTGCAAACACACATTAATAAGTTCTATTCATTCCCCTCACACTCCTTTTCTGTCAGCAACTCACCGGCCTTCCCTTCCTCCTTCTCGGACCTCATGTCCTCCTCGGCACAGGCTCCCCTTGATTCCACTCTAAAATATGGTCTGAGCTCTCATCGCAGGAAGAAAAAAAAAACAAAGCAAAAAAGGACCCATACACACACAAACGTACAGACCAGTGAGCACACACACCGTTCAAATCCTACGCACACCACCAGAGCTGGACGCTCAGTACTGTGGCTCCACCCAGGCAGGTTACTAGGAAGCCTTCCCCTGAGAGCCACTCACCCACCTTCCCTGCTGTTTTCTCCCTTTCTGCGTACCTGTTTGGTGACACGCCCAAATGCAACTTTTGCCCACGCCCACTCCCGCTTTTCATCTCCCCCACAGGTAAACAGGCAGGGAGGAGGGGGAGGGGAACACAAAGTGCACCTCGGGCCTCAGGTAACAAACCAGGTGTTAAACTCTTACTCCACCTGATGGCAGAGTACTAACAGAGAACATTATTATGCAGTTATCGCCCCTCTGTGCAGCAGCTATGCACTCCCTTCCTGAATCTGAATGTGTGTTTTGGCCACAGAAGACAGAAACAAACCATGAATGCACTCTAAAAAGAGCTTTAGCAAACTTAAATGTAAATTTCCCAATACATAAATCAGAACTTTGAAGAGTGGACCAGAAGTTCATCCTTATGCACTGATGTATTTGTAAATACAGGTTTTTTCATGTTATCTTAAACCCTCCAGCCATTGGATTGCTTTACTTTGTGCTGACTAAGGGCTGTCTGAGTCAGCCTTGATGAGGACTTGGATGTGAGTGGACAGAGTAAATAAGGATATGGCTGTTCCATTTTACCTGTCAGAGCTCTTTATGCCTGAGGCAGGTACAGGCAGATGGTTTGGAGAAAATTAATCCAGCCTGCAGGGTCCACCAAGATATAAACTGTTAATAGAAGTACTTGAGTGACACATGTAGAATATTGAATTGCAAGTAGAATGTGCCTGTTTGTTTGTGTGCAAGAGAAGATTGAGTCAAATCGTTTTGAGTTTCAAGATGCGACAGCATTTCAAAGCAACAATGTCCTTTGGCCTGCCTGTCAGAGGTTGACACTTAGCGTTTAGCTTCACCCAAAGATCAAATGTAATCTAACCAGATAGTTGTCGCATGAGGCAATGGATCTGTCAGTCATACGATGACACCTCGAGGATTACAGCCAGACTGTGTCTAACTGATCTGAGCTGAGACAAAATGTCGCAACAATGACTCTTCAACAGTTTTTGCTGTTGGGATGTTATAATTTATTGTAGATATTACAAATGCATGGTTTTCTTGCACTGGCCACTAATTTAATGTCTCATAGAGGCTAATTATTTTTTACCACATGGCAGATAATAAACAGGTTTTAAGTGAAAAAAAAGTGAGGCTAAACATACTTGAAATCATAATTTGTTTAACATAAATTATAAGTAAATGTAAGCTAAATTTGCTATTTAAATTTGTAGTATGGATCAATATTTCAGGCACACTCCAATACACAGCAACATAACTTGCTTAAAGGCAGGTATACCAGCTGTGACACCTGTTGGCTTTGCTCTCCAGATGTGGGTTTTCTGGCTTGGCTACAAAAGACTACAAGACATTTGCAGAACTATTTAGCATGTTTTGTTGGAGTTCTCCATGGTATCATTTTAATCCTTTACTTTATTTTCATTCCTCCATCTTTCTGCCTTTAATTCATAAAGCGATATTTGCAACATGAATACAGAAGCTAGGAACTGTGCTCGAGATGATGACACTCAGGGAGGTTGTATGAAGTAATCTGTCAATAAAAGTTCTCCAGACATTGTATTTAAAAAAAAGTAAGTACAGGATTTTTCAGGGTACTGATGCAAAAAACAATCAACAGACGGTGATTGTATTTAACTGGTATTTCCAAAATGAGTCATTTTGTTATATGACTGATTCCTCTCTCTTTGGGGCTAGGACCTGAAGGTACATGGACATAATGTAGGCTTTCTCAGTTTATTTGCTGTATTGTTTTTGCCTTTGACAACCTGAAAAAAGCAATTATTCCTGTCCAATGAATTTAATCTGCATAACAGATTAAGTAAGCCTGATGATAATCGTGTAATTAATTGCAAACATCAAAAAAGTAAATGTAAATAAAAGATACACAAATAGTCTTAAAGTGTTTTTACAAAAAGCAATTATGACTCGGGCATAAATTGTAATCTCAAAGTAAAGCTAGCATAGTGGTTAGCACAAGACTCGCTCTTGGCTTTTTTCACTTGGCAGTTGTGTTCAGCTGTGTCTCCATTTCTAACCTGAGTCCAGACTTTTCTGCCTGCTAAATATGAAACAAAGAAAACACTTGTGAAGAAGCCCTGCGATGCAATAAATAAAAAAATAATTGGGAAACTCGTCAGACATTTTTTAACTGCCGCAGCACTTTATAATTACAAAGCTGTAGCTTATTTCTAATCTACAATGACTCTCATTTGGACTATTGCTTTTATCCCGACACCTTAGCCTGAAATGTTTCACTTCTCAGTGTCTTTATTCTCCTGCTTACCTCCCTTGATCACTGTGTCATTCATTTGCTTTGCTCACATTAACGGATATTAAATTTCTCTTTCTATCCTCCACTCTCATCGGCTGTATTGCTCTCCTTTCAGATGACCTGTCAGTCTGCATTAGCAGTACTGCAGTGCATTGATAGAGAGTTCAGATGGAGCAGCATGAGAATATTACTTTGAGAGAAGAGGAGCTGAAAAAAAAACAGGGAAGAGGAGGGTTACTGAATACGGCAGCAGTGATGGGCAATGACAGAGAAGACGGAAAATTTCTTGGATCACAACTGCCGGAGCTTTTTGTTGATGGAAATATCAAGAGACATGTCTGACCATCGCTTAGCATACTCTTCCTCGTTCAGGAGCTCAGCTAGATGAAAAATTTAAATAGCAGAAGGAGCTCAAACTGGTGGGATATAAGCATGAAAACAATAGAGTACAATAGAAGTAATTACAGTGAGAGAAAATTACTTGAAGATTAGGCAGCAAAACATAAAATCGATAGAAGTCATAATCAATATCTTTTGTGATATAAATATATGCAGGTTAGAGTGATTACTGTACAGAAGTAAATGGAAAAGTATTCCATTCTGAGTGACACAAGCCACTTTTTAACATTGCATTTCTCTTATTGATGGCAGTGATTGCAGAAAATAAGTGGTCTGGTAGTGATGCAGTAATTGCACATTACAATGAAAGTGAAGAGCGATAAACTCCAAACCGGTCTGCAAAGCAAAAAGGATTTTCTGTTGATGTCTAATGAGCAGTATGATTCTTAGTACTGGATGACAAAACATGTGTAGCTGAGATAAATCAAAGCTTGGCCTTCATGGTCAGGTACCAAGTGCTGTTATCTGATTATTGTTGTCCGTGTAGGCCTTTGCTCCTGCGTTCAACCCCCAAGTCAAGCTGACAGCTCTGTGTCTTTTTAACCACCAGGATAAATCACCACGCGCACGTCCTGCTGTCACCAAGGCAACCCCTTGTAATTTCGAGTAACAACCTACCTTTGCCCAGCGAGCAATCTGAGGTGCCAAAGTCCATCAGGCTGGATATCTCTGTTGGGTAGCACATGTCTGTCACTACTGTCTTCTGTCTGTGATGCACTGATGAATCTGCAGGAGAAAAAAAATCATGTAACTTCTCTGAATTGCATAAAACTTCTTTCAGAAAACTTTTTTTATAAACTTGCATCGCTTTTTTCCACTCTAGAATGCGCCGCTAGACTGTCGTGAGTCTTGTGATGTAGGCAACTTTTTTAAAGACATCAGCTGTCAATTTGGGTTTGTCCAAGAAGACTTTTCACGCTGGCAGAGGCTGTGCTACACAGGAGTTTATCTGCTTTTTTTTGTTTTTTGCTATTTCAAGGCTTGTTTTGGTGAGTCTCCATGGCAACGAGACTTGTTTACCACCGGGATCTACTGATAATGCTTTCCGAATTTAAGCTTATCAGTGAAACAACACTTCAAATCCTAATCGAGTTGAACAGAAAAGGAAGAGGATGCAGGGAAGGAGTGAAGCGGAGAGAAAAACAATGGAGATTTAAACTGTTTCTTCCAACTGTTGTGATGGGTAATATGAGATCACTAGCTCCAGGTGCTAACCGGGTCTCAGAAAGAATACAGAGAGCAGTTTTATGTGCTTCACCGAGACATGGCTGCATGAACACATCCCAGACTGTAATGCGTACACGGCTTCAAGGGGGTCCATGCAGACCACAAGAAACAACTTAGTGGAAAACTAAAGGGAGGTGGAGTTGTAGTGCTGATTAACCAGCATCATCCTGGACATGTAACTGTTAAACTGCCCTGCACTGTCACCTTTAAGATCTGACCATAATCTGGTTCTTCTCACCTCCTCCTACAAGCTCCTCGTTCAGCAACAACCTGTCATCAGAAAGACTATTAAAACCTGGTCTGATGATGCTGAAGATGCTCTGAGAGGATGCTTCGAGGCTACAGAATGTCCTCTGTGAACCTCATGGAGATGTCATCAACAGCTTGATCGAGTGTGTGACAGATTATATAAACAGTGAGGTGCTTCCCCAGTAACAAACCCTGGATCACCAGTGACCTGAAGAAGCTGCTGTGAATTTGAATTTCCCTCTGAGATTAATAAAGTATTTTTTATTTAATTTTCATTTAATTTTAGAAAAGCAATTCTTAAAGATGACTTTAAGTCATCAAACATCTTGTTCAAAATGCTGATATGTGTCATCAAAATCATAGCAAATATCTACATACTGACACAGAGATTATCTAAGAAATGGGTTTACGATTAGTTTATTTACAGTGTTGGGCTTGTATTGTACTCTTCTGATTATCTTGTTTTGAAGTTAGAACTAGAGGTTTAAAGCTTTTGCTTGCAAAGCTGGAATACACTTATCTGAACACATCCGTACACGGACAACAGCATTTTATGAATCAATACAGCAAAGCCTGCTTGTTGGGTTGTTGATGTTTAGTAGTGGGCAGAAAGTATATGTTTTTGCCTGATTTAAAGGCATATAAATACAGTGAAAGCTGTTTTAGAAATACTTTGGGATATGTATGCACTGACATGCCAATTAGGTAAATGATTTATATTGACAACGGCTCCTCACTGCTAAGCCCCACACTGGTTTCCAACACATTATCAGTATCACACAACGGGCTTAGTTTAGATTAAGGCTGAAGACAGCTGTTATAATAGAAATATGATTATGTTTTCCAGCATGATTATGCAAGAGGATTTAGTCACACCTGGCAAACAGTACATAGCAACATTTTGATGTGTTCCCACAGCACTACAGCTCGGACCAGAAGGCAATGAGTTAGTCCTTTAGTGGTTTTTTTTACTTCCACGTGCCTATATTAAACAAGTCTTCCTGTGAAATGTTAACTCTGTTTATGTTTTCTAAACCATTTAAAACATTCTTAATACTCCTCCTTATATGTAAAGCATCAACTACTTTATAACACAATTTGTAGGAGGCAATAATACCCACCCTGTTGGTAGGCTGTGGCTTTATATAACAGTAAGTGATAGTTTGTCACTGAAATGGACTGCAGCTGGGTTTCAGTTCACAAGGGAAGCAAACCTTATGCAATCTTTTACTAAGCTGTTAAAAAGAAATGTGAATAAGACTGGAGTCAATTGCAAATTTTGGAAGTGGAAAAGTAAACAAAAGAAAAGAAAATAGGAACTGCTAGAGATTATAATGTCCACAGAAGTAGCTCTCCTCACCGAAAACACACATTACAGCAGACAAATAACTGTGGTGAACATCCAGATAAAAATAAAGATAGCTCTTCTTACCAGGAATATCTAGAAGGTTATATCGTGTCTAGGTAAACTTCAGTCAGACAAATACGTTTTTTGTTTTCTAGTGCAGACGTATGATTTTCCAGGCACAAGTTGAAAATGTGTTTCTATTCCTCAAAGCTTCTGTGAAGCCTCCAGCTAACATATAAGCATTTTTCTATGTAAAACAAAGTTTCATTAATACTATTTTTGTTCCTAATTTCTTGTTCACATCCTTTAAAAGTGAATAACAAAGGGCAGAGACGATGTGACTTCAGGACGGTGCAAAACACATTATAGAACAAATGGGCAAAAACAAAACCAAAGCATGATGGTATTTAAAAAAAACAGTAAGAAATGGTTGCATTTCATAAAACAAAAATGTATTCATATTATTACCAGATTGAGACTTTTTTAAGTGTTTTCTGCAATGTTTTTGGTTTTTGTCATGTTTTGCACCTGAGATTATTTCTCTTCATATCTGAAAAAATATCAAATTTAAGGCTAAATTCTGATCATTTTGATATTTTGAAATCATAAATATTGGTTTTCTGTCCTGATAATTATACGCTATTCTATTCAGAGTGCTTGTAAAATGTAAGTGTTTTCCAGACACCCATTCCATTAGCCTGCCACAGTAAGTATCTACCCTCAGGTGCCCTCTGAGCTATTCCATCTGTAAAACCACTCACCCTCAGCAGTGATCTCACTTATTCCTCCTAATCTGTAAATTTCAACAGTCTCCATTTCAAAACTGTATGGCGTTTATCTGTTTCACTGACCTTCCTGTCCCCCTCTTGCCCTCCTCCACCCTTCTGACCTGTCAATAACTGTTTAGGTGTTGCTAAGCTGACCTTTTCTTTGGTGTTTAATATGGAGATTGGACAGCAGGCAGGCTCATGCTCCACTGCTCCAAGACTGCTTTACACTGACTGACTTAGGAGGGGAAATAATGAGGGGCAGACAGGATGAAGCTGCTGGCCATGACACACATTAATCTAATTTGACCTTTAAGCGTTAATCAATTACAGCTCTTTTTTAGGGTATTTGTTGTTTGTTAAAATAGTTTTAACTTACAGATACTGTTTCAGACCAACATATATGTCTATGTGTGATTGTTGTTATGCTTCATGTTTGTTATGCTTAATGATTGGGATTTTTACTGGTTTATTTGACCTCCCTTGTGGTTGTGATTAGCTGTGGTACTTTGTATTTTAAAGGGAAACTCCCTGTATCGTGTCATAAAACATGTCAAACCTAATTATTTCTTTGTTTGGATTAGGTATTTAAGAGATGAGAAGCTACAGTATATTAAGGTTAAACAACTGATTGTCTTCTCACAACCTCACCGCTTCTTAAATAAGTAAATTATGTTAATATAAAACTTTCATTAGACATGGTTGTAAGTCTGTATCAAATACAATGTAAAGGCCACAGAAAAATATCTACAGTTTAAGTAACAACAGATTTATTTTACATTGTATTTCTGCCGTTATGTCCCTTTTGACTCCATGCAGAAGAGGAGCAGTGTAATTTGTCCTAACTGATGGCTGAGCCAGAAACCGCTCCTCTCTGAATGACCATCAGTCAAATACATGTACTTGTAATTCATAAGTCGGTGCTTTCAAATGGAAATATCTGTCAGAGTTGACCTTCACATGGAATAACTTAAAAGTCCTTTTCCAGCAGTAGTTAATTCTGGAAAATTCATCTGTGTTCCTTAGAATTGGACAACTTGACGTTTTGGCCATAAAAAAAAATCTTTCATGACTTGGATGATTTTCCTGCCAGGAAAAAAATCTTAATGGGTCCAAAACCAAAACCATGATTAGGAATTAGAAATTATAGACATCTTTTATAGATGTTTATTTTTTATCACTTGCCATTTCTTGTTGACTCAGTAATTAAGTAACTAAATCATAGAATTAGTTTTTTTAATAAGCTATATTATAGGCTACAGCTGATGATTTCCTGCATTGCAAATAGATTCTGCCTATCATCTATTTTAATCTGGTACCGTCACTAGAATGAATTTGTTTTACCTTCATGAAGGTATCAGTCTGTGGTCTCTGGACAGACTTGCAGTACTTACAGTTAATTTGGATTAAATAGATTATATGAGCTAATTAAATGATTAAATGTGTGATCATACATGCTAAAAAGGTAATTACCAAATCTCAAAACTACTTTTGATAACAAATTAGTTTTGAGATTTCTGAATGATTATTTGTATAGCGTGATAAACAAAAACAATGAGCCAGTGTAAATGTTTTTATAAAAGGTAAATATGTTTGCATGTTTCGTTACATTTAGCCACATTTCTTTATCTACCTACCTAAGATGCTGCTACATTTCTTATTTTCTTGTTTAATTGTTCTAATTGCCTTATTCTGTTTGTTTAGTTTATTTAATTTAGTTGCATTTTTGCTTTGTAACAAACTTTGGGCAGGGTGAATTGTTGGAAATGTGCCATGGAAATAAACTTGACCTTGACTTGCCCTTTTCAATCCTATCTGACACGTTATTTGTATTAGCATAGTTTATGTGGGTCAAACCCAGATAGTGAACAGAGGTGTCAGCACATGTAACATGTCACTCTGGTAAAAGACATGCTCATAAAAGGTGAGCAGGAATGGGACTCGTTTTAACAAACCACTTTGAAGAACATTTTGATAGAATATATGGATGCAAGTTTCCCATCTGCAGAGATGGGTTGTCAGGTAAATAGCTATTCATGAAGATACACAGCCTTAAACTAGAACATCACATTTAAATTACTTCATTTTGACTGATGCAACAAAAATATTCTCTCTGTTACAAAGCTTGAACATATTGCAGTGTTAGAAAAAAGCATTTTATATCTGGTTTTAAATCAGAAACTTCAGAGACGATCTTGCAAATGTCAGGGGAAAAATATAGCATTTTAAAGACTGCAGGAGAAAACACAGACTAGTTATTAATGAGGATTTGTGGAGTTTTTGCCCACAGAAACACACCAATAGCTGGTGGTAGGAAGACTTACAACTACATGAAACATGTAGCTAAATTCAAAAAGAGATATAAGACAACTGTCAGGTGTGTAGACAGCTCATCTTTACCCCCTGTCATCCAACCTTTAATGTAATAGCAGTCAATCCATCATGCAGAGCACAGATTCACTTCTGAATCAGTCATTGCAACAAAAAGGACACAAGATATCTGTGGTCGTCATAATGGTCTGAAATGGGGTTAGCCACAGCCTGACATAGGATGCATCATTGTGAGAGTAGCATAAACATGCCTGTACAACCCTTACCGAATGCATGCAAGAGGACTTGTAGTAGTAATATCTACAGATTCCCAACCCCAGAGTTTTAGAGCAAGCGAACCTCTTAACTTTTTGTTCTTTGCACAAACCAAGCAGAGAAAACTGACTTAAATGTCACTTTATAACTATTTTAGGGATCTAAACTCACTGGGACTGAAGGAAAAGATTTAGAAATTAAAAAGTTAAGATGGTTTTTTTTTTAGGTAAAATGACTCATATTCCCATTATGTGAAGCCCTGAATAATGTTACTTTTTTCTGAAGTGCACAGTAATTATCTCCCACTGGCATAGCAATAACCAGCATTCAAAATTCAATTATTTCCTGTCATGCATTTAACTTATGCAACATAATGTGAGAGGAATCTGAAACAGCATTTTAATGAATTTTCACAGACATGCAAACGGTGAATTAATTAATTTAGCTAAATGATGTGTGGTTTTTATCCTGTGATACAAGAGTGAGGAAGGGAACCTCCACGTGGTTATATAAGACAGCAGGGCTAAGTTCATTTGATATATTCAAAGTCTGAATATTTCACAAGGCAGATTGCTCATCGCTGACCTCAACACATAAAGGTCTGTCTTGTTATTACCAGGCACATGGAGAACATGAAGAACAGCCTAATTCCAGCGTGCACAAGACTGACAATGTGCTATCACATCTCTGAGCTTGTTAATAAGAGACTCCGACACAGACAGTATAAAGTTAATTAAATCTCTCATCAAAAAGACTCAAAATAAAAATATTTAATGAGAAAAATGGAAAACAACAAAGTATAACAAAAATAACTGTAAACAAGTCAAACAGCATTTTATTAACAGCAGTTAAATGAGGGGAAAGTTTTCTAGGCAAACATTATTTTAATGTAAAAAAAAGCAACTCTTTCCTGGGGAAATATTGTAAAGGAAACATCATCATTCTATGACAAATCAATTATTCAACCCAAACATAAACCAAAAGCACTGAAGTAAAATATGATTCTTTTAACATTTAACTCTGCCTGGAGCTGAAAACTTACTGTCTATTAATCTGTGTTTATAATAATCTGTGACATGCTGAATCAATACTATAGCATCATATAATATAGGCCTAAGAAATGCTGCTCTGAGCCTGGTGTGATCAATAACCCCTGGATGCCATGTTGTCATTAAGAGCACAACAACTGCCTTCCCTGAGCAACCATGAGCAAAAAAGAAAAAAAGCCCTATAGGGACACATCCATTACATCAATGAGGAGAGCTTGGTTGAGGAAGAATGGTCTCCAGGGTTACTGTTGTTATTTGCTGAGCAGCACCAGTGATAAGTCAGATCCATCTTTCTAACTAATTATGGCTGCATGGAAATTAAGAATTAAATAAATGAAGAGAAAAAGCATAACAAAATTTCATTATGAATTTGATTTTTACCATGTTTTTGTAGGTTGCAGAGCATTATTCTTTGATCCGTGGGCATGCCAATGAGGCTTCGTTTAAAATTTCTGCATTGCACTACAGGACCATTTTTATACCACCAAATCCTGCAACTGCATCTACCAAATTTGACAAGCGATTTTAAGGATTTTGCCTGTTTACTGTGCTTTGAAGCATGTACAGCTGCAGTTTAAGACTGAGGAGGACGTCATCCAACAACAGTGACTTCTAACCCGTCACAAAATCTAACAAGTAAAATGTGTAATGTGAAAATTGCATGTTTAAATTACAATGCCCACATTTCCTCTAAGGTTATATTTTATCAGGACACACAGTTGAATGAAGTTTAACAATGAATAAGCAATTAAAAAGATATTTATTCAAGTATCTCATACACCAGAACTAGAAAAGCACCCTGAGAGCGCAGACCTCCTCCAAGCAGCACCATAATGTTACTGAAACTTTCACAGTGATCCAGAATCCAGGATCTTTCCGGATGTCCACCAAAAGTTAATCATTTGTTCCCAGTGACACTCATAACATATCCTGAAAATATTATTAAAATCCATTAATACATTTTTGAGTTATGTTTGCTAACAGACAAACAGAGAGAAAACATTACCTCCCTGGCGGAGGTACAAGTGAAGCAGTTCAGTGCTCAGGTCTGTGAATAGGCTCCGCTATAGCATGTCGTTACATAGGAACCAAAACAGCTTCAGGGCTCATGAGAGCAGAAACTATCTCAGTTCATTATTCAAAACAATACGTCAGAAAAACAAGGCTATAGGATGATGCCTCCCCTTGGAGCCACTATGGGATGATACACTGACTGATATGATCATCCACTCTTGCTGATGGATAATCACAGCGGGGCTGGACCGCTAAACTCAGAGACTAAAGCTACTGATAAATAATATATGTGATTAAAATAAGACAAGGAAAAGCATCCTGTTTGCCTGGTAACCTTATAGATGTCGACACAAAACAGATGAATGACACTGGTTATGCATTTAGACTCATTGTACGACAGTTAAAACCTGATAACCTAGATAATAAATTTGTCTGCTGGATTAGGAAGTGTCATTACTACACTCTTAAACCAACAGACCCTTGTAAAAGAGCTGCAGAGTTCAGCTCAGCTTCCTCTGCCACATTGATGGAGACCAATACCAATACTTGTAATCTAGTTCTTGATGTTTGCACACACGTTTAATCATGTCAAAATGATTGTTTTTCTTTTATGTTTATTCATGTGATGCACATTTTATTACTTTGTGTATGTAATGCGCTTTATGAAAAACCTGCCTTAAATGTAATCTTTTCTCACAATCTGAGTCATTCTTATAGCATTTGACCAACATCCAATGAAAAACGTTATCTTTGACTTACATATTAAAGACACGAGATATCTTAAGAAAAAGGCATAATAAATACAGAGACAGACTCTCTGCCTGAGCCTGTGTACAAACACACACGTTATACAGTATGAAGCTTAACTGCTTGATTCTTTCAGCCACATCTGGTCACTGCAGAACAGCATGTGCCCTACTATGACCCTAAAGGCTTTGTTGGATGAGTAAAGCTTGATGAGGACAGCTTTGAACTAAAGATTAAACAGGAAGAAATCCTGCTTTAAAACAAGAAATTCTAAAACTTTTTCTTAATACATTTTCTGCTTTTCATAAAAAGCTGGAATGATGGTGGCTGCAGTCTAAACGTTGTTAATGAACATTTAGAAACTATGACAACATCTGCTGATGGTGATATTTGTGTAGATCTGTGGATTGATTAACCACTTTCTCTTTGGGAATCAGACAGGCACCATCTGCCTTCTTCTCGAATGACAAAATAAAAGCTTTAAATCTAAAGCTGGACCATATTTTCACCTCTATGTATCTTAAAAAGAATACCAGGAGTTTCCAAGAATAAAGAAATTACTCTAAAAACATGATAATTTCAGCCTGAAAGGCTCCAGTGAGAGAGACGAGCACCTTCTCCAGGGGAAACCATCAACACTCATCATGCTGAATAATACAACACAGCCGCACAGCCCTTGCAGCAATGGTGTGTAACACACATAGAAACAGGATTTTCCATTGAGGCTGTATATCAGTGAACAAGTGTGTTATGCTTAGATGGAAGTGCTGACCAAGACAAAAACTGGGTAAAAGTGTGAATAATAAAACTGAGACTAGTGTGTTTACTGGGCCCAGACAAGCCGGCCATTGATGAGTAGATGGATTTTACCCCTGCTGTAACACACACTGTCAGCTGTGCCAGCTAACTGTCTTCAAACAGAATTGAACATAAACTCTGATGTAGTTCTGCACAGTGAAGCCCAGCGACAGACAGACAAAACACAGATGAGTATGTTTTATTCATTTTAAAAAGACATAATTATGGAGTGATAAATAGGGTGTGCCTGTTATAGTTTCCATGGCTGTCTATCATATTTCTAAGTGGAGGAAAAAAGTTTAGGAAACATGAAGTCATGCTGTGAGCTTGAGTGTATTTGCAAAAAACACTGAGTGCTTTTTAAAAACAGAAACTAAGCTCCTGATCAAACTGTATTTCTCTTACATTTGTTTTGTGAATCTAACAAAAAACAAAAAAGTCAATCATGAAAAATAAATTCACCAAATGGTTAAATCAACTTTTTTTTGCAAAATATTTAATTTTCAGGTAAAATGACAAACTAAAAAAAAAAATTTAAATATTCTTTCAATCAATAAAAATAATTTAAGCAGTTATTTTAGATCATACAGTCCCCAGGTTAAAAAGTTGCCTTGGAAATGATAAAATTGCAAAAACACAGACTAAATCAACCCATCTGTCAGGAAAAAATGTACACACAGTAAAAAAAGCTAAACAATCTCATTTAGTACAGCTCCCATGTACATTCCTGGTGGAGGAAAGCTTGTGTAATATCCATGGCCGACAACACATTATCTTCCAACCTTATGTAACCTGGCTGGCTCTGGTGTAAATTCCTGCTTTAGATATCACAGTAGAGTCCAAAGAGGAAGGGAGTTTTCAAAATGTACCAAAAACCCTTAAATGTAGAAAAACCTTTGAATAAATTTAAGTGGGATGGAAAGCTGGGAGATTTCTCCTCTAATAACCACATGTGGACAGGATCTTCTGAACAAGATGGACAGAACTAAGCTAAACCTGTCTCTTTGCTCATATGTGGACTGGTCAAAAACTAAAAATGTTTTAAGGGAAACATCTGATCAGCTGTTTATCTTCTAACACATCATACTTTAAATATAGAGTTTCTGAAACGTATTGCGTGGTTTTATGGTAAAAAAAAGAAAATCCAAACACCTTTCTGATACCTTTTGTGCTAAGACAGATCTGAATATTCTACTTATTTTTTGCATTTACTTTAACAACAACATACTACAGATGAAATATAATGATAGAGAGAATGTTGGCCAGACATTAAAGGGTTAAAGCAATTTAATCTTTATGATTTAGAATTACTCCAACAGAAAAAGGAAGACATGAGGGGAAAACAAATTGAAAACTCATTCTGTCCTTTTACAGAATGATATTTTAGCAGTGGTGATGAATTATCCTCCATGGAGGTGAATTTAATGGCAAAGAAATTCAGCAAATGAAAAATGGCTCATTGAGCTGTCCACACCACGACTAGCACTCACAGCTAGAGTTACAATAGATGCTCAAGTCTTTAAGGTCACTGCCTTTTCCTTGCAACGCCTGAATAAGAACCTAAATCAGCTTTTTATTCAGTGCTACACGTCGCACAGCATGACTAATGTCTCCACCCAGGCCTGTTCAAGAGAAGAGGACTGACCACTTACTTCTGTCCTACGCATCAAACAACAAGGATGAGAACCCAAACGGCAAAGCATCCACATCTAAAACCCAACCACCCTCTCCTTTCTGTCATCAGTGCAGTTCACATGAGACTGTAATTAGCTGGATGACAGTGGATGTGCTAATTAACATCACTGCCAACTTAACCACAGCTCCTCATGTACAAGTCATAAGCACTGCACAGACTGGGTGCCATCGCTTAGCACCATACTTCACACATCTTGCAATTTTGGAGGATTTCCACACCTGCAGATACTGTGTAAATTATGTTGTTTGATTTAGAGTTAATATAAATTCTCATTTTGATTCAAACACTTCCCATGTCAGATATTAATATACGATAATGTAATACACTGAATTTCTATTGTTAATAATAAGTGCTAATAGTTTGTTGCACAAAGTGAAATGCTTGGGGATTGCAGCAATTATTCTCAAGCAAAGCTAAACTTATTTTGCCATGGCTGAGGTAAAAGCGATTTTGATTTTGATGGGAAGAGGAGACTTTGGGAATTCATGTCAAAAACTTTGCGGCTCTGCACTTATTAGTGTGAGTGCTACTTAATGAATAGCTAACAAGGAGCTTTCCACCACCCAAAATGTCACAGAGTTGAATAATATAGGGCAACGCTGTAGCTGAAGAGAGGATTAAATGGAGAATTACATATTGGCATCATAAACGGTACATGCAGAGGTTGGATGTAAGCACTTCGTATAGAAACTGAAGTCAATGTCGAGGTGCTATAATCCTTTATTTCAGCTTAAGGCAAAGAGGGGAGACTCCAGAGGCTGTAACAAGGAGTGTGTGTGCTTTAAAGTTTATTAGAAGACTGTGCCACCTCTGTGTAGTTTAATCAATTCCAAATTTTAAATGTCATTTTGTACATCATGGCAACAATTTTGTGAGTTATTTTACTTCTTATTTTCAAAATAGGTATTAAAAAAACTGTGTTTTTAGGATCAATCTACAGCAGGAGGCTGGATGATGACTGGTTCTCAGTCACATCTGTTGTTGGAGTCCAAAAACAGAAGAAAACCTACAAAGTAATGGATAATATTGTTACATCTATTATCTTTATAAAAATCCAAGATTAGCTCTTAATGAGGTTTCAGTTTTTGTGCATGTTAAACCTGTGCATGTTAACCAACATATTGGATGAATTAACAGAAAATGTTCCACCTGGTTTGCTTACTTGCCTTAACTGGTTTCAACATCTAACTTAAATAACACAGAATAGCTATGATCTTATAGGAGATTTGGATCTACTTTATGAAATGCAAAAAGCAGCTTTCAGTCAAATAAATGTTGAAAACAGAGAAAATGCTGCAAGATTTGCTGTCACAGGCTGTTTTTCTTTTTCACGTCACATTTTAGTAAAATGTCAAGTCATTATAACAAGCCAGGCACCATGTACAATCCAAAGAAACCTACCTGATGAAAAGGTCAAACACAGAATAGCAGCCAGCCTGGAAACCAAAACAATGAAGGGACAGGTAAATCAGAAGGGCCAAAAACCAGAGCAACAGACAGAAACTATCAAGAAAGCTTAAAAGTGAAGTCTAATGTGCAAAGGCAGGAGGAATATCAACTCCCTTTAAAACCCCCAAACAAACAAACAAAAAAGCAAACAATGAACATCTAAAATAAACGTTTTCCTGGTGGAACGAAGATGAACCCAATAACAGAAATTTGCTCTAAAGCCGGCTGATCAAATGCTGCATCTAAATTACTTTATTTACTAGTTGTCAACAAGACCTTTAAACTTTTATGTTGCTGCATTAGTTATAATGGTTGGCTAAATTTTAGTTAGTTTATTTATAATTTGCTATTGCACAATAATGCTTTGCGCTGATAGGTTTAACCCCATTAGAATAATGACATTTATGAAGACTAATTCTGTACAGAACTTCTCACACATGCTGCTAAAGTGTTTTAAATCTAAATCTAAAAGAGGAGTTTGTTAAAATAGGCAGCAAAATTTTTTAAACTTTTCTCAAAATGGCCGACTTCCTGTTTATTTAAACACATATGTCCTATGATATACTCTTTTTTTTCAGAAATCTTGTGTTTTCTTCTTGGACAACAGAAAGTCATTACCTGGTTTCTCTAATATATCATTATGTGTCCTTACAGGGCTTGAGTACTCTCAAGTAAATGTGAAATCATACATTATGCTGTGAAACGATGACGTCAGAGGGGTTGTGGATGAGGGGGGCATTCTAGTTTCATCCTAATGCTGCATTTTGTATCCTTACTTTCTACCTTGCCAGTACTCGTGCTGCAGACTCTTATTGCTCCTCCACCTTCAGCTATCAAACCAGCTGACCTTCTGTGTGATGCTGTATGTTAAAAGAGCAGATAATGACCCACTAGCTTAGTGGTTCACTGAGTGATTGATGCCATCTCATTAGCTGTGTTGCAGAGAGCGACACAGGCTCTCTTTCTCCGTATGTCAGTGTGTACAGTCTTCATCTGGCCTGCCGTTCACACGTCGCCTCCAGCGCTGCAGTTGTGCAGTGATTCCAACTGCCTCACCATCCTCTCGCTACCCTCCCTTTGTGCATCCTCCTTCATCAATCAATCTCTTCTCCGACTTTCAAAACCCCCCAAAACCCCACAACTCATCTACTTTTTTCCCTCAATGGGTTCTTTTTCCCCTCGTGATTATTAAGATTCCTCTCCTGTTTCAGTGCTGTAACTGTAACCGCAGTGACAAACATCCCCTCTCAATCTGTCATTGTTTCACTGCACTAGCTGTGTTTGACTCTTCAACACCTATCAGCATTTGTTCGATCCACTGAGGCTTTTTCCCGGGAGAGTAGCCTCGATAATAGGAGCAGAAGGGTTCTGAGGAGCAAATGACTTGCTCCCTGCAGGGAGACAGCTACAAGGAGTCATGAAGTCAGGCACACTTACACAATAAAACACTGTAAATGCAGCGAGATTGAGAGAAACTTTTTGAAAGAACTAGATCACTGTACACACTCCAGAGTGGCAACGTGGCAAAATTCCTGCTGGTTGTTGTGTCTCTTTGGGGTACTGCAGTCTCAAGAGACTAAAGCTAAAGCCCTTCATTAGTTTCCGCTTCCTCTACATTGTTGTCTGATTAATTAATGGCCCAGGTTCTCACTTTGCTTCCTTTTTCTGGAGGCAGACCTCCCAAGACCACTTGGCCAACTTAATCTATTTAACTTTAAAAAGCTAGAGAGCTGCCGTTAACAAACCAGAGAACAACCATGAACCTTAACATGTGACATTTGAGGGAAAGCACGCTCTTGTGTGTAACTACAATGCTTTAGCATTAGACAGGATACTATAAGGTTTAAAAATGTTTGTTTTATGACTGAAAATTATTAAAAAAAACCTTTAACTTTATGCACCATTTTTATGTAAAGTCTGTTTGCATTTTTGTCTAAATGTTTTATACTCGGAAAGAAACCACTGATAAGAACTCTTATTCTGTCTGAATAAAAAAAAACAAAACAACTCAGACTACTGTACAAAATCACACGAAATGTTTTGGCAAAAACAAGTGATTCAATCGATAGAAAGGGCCTTTAGGGTTTTCCTGCAGAAAGAATTGCAGCAGGTTCTTCGAGTGTTTGTTTAGTTACCAACAGATACTTTCTTTGTATTTATTAGAAATTTAATACTGATGTATAATACTATCCAAGTCCTGTTTTAATACTGTCTTTATAACTATGTAACTATGTAATTCAATTTGTGTGTGTGTGTGTTTGTTGGGGGGGGACACTTTGCACATTTGATATGAAACAAGTGTAACAGTTTTGACCTTTTAATCTATTTGTTAACTGTCAGCAAGACACACAACACTTTGTCGGCTATTTTTGTATCTTATAACACACAGACTACAAATTTAAAGGCACCATTTCACTGTAGAAAGCGCCGCAATGTGGCTGCAAAGTGTGGTAGCTCTGTGTTAACTCATGTGATTTTTGTAATGTAGGCGTCTTATTTAAAGACATTAGCTGCTAATTTGGGTTTATCCAGTGGATTTATCCAGAAAGATTTTTCACACTGTTCAGAGAGGTTGTTTACCACCAGGATCTACTAATAATGCTCTCCAAATTCAAGATCATCAGTAAAATAACACTTTAAATTCCAATGGAGTTCAATTCAACTTTATTCAATTCAACTTTATTTATATAGCGTCACTTCATGACAGTGTCATCTCAGGGCGCTTCACATCTTATTTGAGCCAATTAGAAGTTGAAAAAAAAGAGGATGAAGGACAGTAGAGAGGCAGAGAGAAAAATGATGGAGATATAAACCGTTTCTTCCTAATGTGATGGGTAACGGAAGATTGCAAGCTAGATTGCTAGCTAACAAAATTGATGAGCTCAAGATGCTAAACACATATCAGAAAGAATACAGAGAGCAGTTTTATGTGCTTCACTGAGACATGGCTGCATGAACACATCCCAGACTGTAATGCGTCTGTACACGGCTTCAAGACGGTCCGTGCAGACCACAATAAACTTTTCAGCGGCAAACTAAAAGGAGGTGGAGTTGAAGTGCTGAATAACCAGTGTTGGTGTCACCGTTAAAGAGAAGATCTGCACGAGACATGGAACTGCTAGCTTTGCCAGGCTTCAAACACAACATCCAAATGCATTTGTGGTGATCTCTGGAGATTTTAACATCTCCCTCTCTGCTACTCTACCAACGTTCAAACAGTTTGTCAGCTGCTCCACCAGAGAAAATAAAACATTGGACCTATTTTTATCAAATATTAAAAATGCATACAGCTCCTTGCCCTGTCACCTTTAGGAAGATCTGACCATCATCTGGTTCTTCCCACCTCCACCTACAAGCTCCTCGTTCAGCAACATTAGAAAGACTTTTAAAACCTGGTCTGATGATGCTGAAGATGCTCTGAGAGGATGCTTCGAGGCTACAGAATGTCCTCTGTGAACCTCATGGAGATGACATCAACACCTCGGTGTGTGACAGATTATATAAACTTCTGAGTGGACAACATCATCCATAACAAGAACAGTGAGGAGTTTCCCCAATAACAAACCCTGGATCACCAGTGACCCGAAGAAGCTGATGTAAACTTAAATTTTCCTCTGGGATTAATTAATAAAGTATTTTCTATTTCATTTATTTAATTTTTATTTAATTTCCTAACCAGCGAAATCATTAAATGATAAACAACAAAAAAAACAAGTAGTTTTTGTCTTCAAACATGCATTATGCCATGTGCATTTCTGAATGCAAATGTCTCGTGTTTCAGGCTTATTCAGGGGTTTTATTTATGATGTAGCATGTTGATTAAAAGATGTAACATCATGCACATTTTTGAACGTGCTTTAATTTAAAATGACAGACTGTGTTTTTGCTCTTAACTTAGAACAAAATTTGTCAGATTCAGAATAAAAACTATTTGTACACATGTGTACATGTACATCGTTGCAATGTAACTAAACTAAAGGAAACTGAAACTGACGTATCCCATCTTGTCACACTGAAGCACTTTACTCATAAAGAAACAGTTTCTGAGACATTTTGCATCGCTGGATGGTAAAAACTTCTCTTCTGCTCATAATTGGTTGCAGGAAGCACAACATAAAACTACAATAATTTTGACATGTCACATGGTAATTAATGCCAATATCCCCCAAAGACTTTTTGTTTAAAGGTCAAATAAAAACCTCATATTTAAAATGGACTTTTCTTATGTTTGTGTGCCTTTCGGCCTTCAAAGGCTAAGTTAGCTTAAATCACAAGGCAGCTTCCAATAAAACTGTTTCTAATATTGATGTATATGATCACACTTGCATGATGGCAAAATCGAAACATAACTAGAAGAAACCCTTCATCCATTGTTGCTCCTTGGCTTTCTTTTCAAATAGGGTTGCTTAGCAACAGTGAGCTGGCAACCTTTGGTTTAAACGTTAATCTGCTCTAAGAAAATGTTAGAGAAAGTCAAATAAATTATACCCACTGAATTATTCGTCATGAGTGATGATTAGCGAGTGAGACAAAAAGAGAGAAAGAGAAAGAGAGAGAGAGAGAGAGAGAGAAAGAAAGAGAGAGAAAGAGAGAGAGAGAGGAGAGAGAGAAAAAAAGATATGACATGAATAATGTGGGAAATTTAAAAACCACAAGGCTTCTTATATCCTGTTTAGAAACCTCGGAGACATCACACATAACTTCCAGATCTTCATTAAAAGTGCTCTGAGTTCACAACTGTTGTCCTGATTGCTAAACTTTAGAAGTTGTAAACCAAGATTACTGTTGGAACTTTAACATATATTATTAATTCAGATACTCAGATATAATTGTCATATTTTCATAAACTTCTCTATTGTCCACAACATCCATGGTAATAAAATAATTAATCCACTTTTGGGCAAAAGACTCACTGAACCATCAGAACATATATAGAAAAAAGTATATAATTGACATCAGAAGAATATGTCACAAAAAAAAGATTTTTTCTGACAACATTACAAAACATGTCATATAATCAAATATAAACCAGCATAATTTCTGGTTTTGCAGCTCTTGCTATTGTTTTACATAATAATAAGTTCCAAAATACTGTGATCAGTTTGAGGTTTGCATTAAGCTTTCATCTTCACACCTGATCTAGTGATAGTCAGGTTTCTGTTGATGGATCAGCATGAAATGAGCCAAATAGGCCAACATACGACCAAAGACTGTCAGTAAGAGATAAACTCACCATTCAAAACTCATTATAAAACTATCCTGAATGTAACTCGGGATCTCCAGATCCAGTCCTCGAGGGCTGGTGTCCTGCAGGTATTCCATGCTTCAGAATACACACCTGATTTAAGTGAATGGGTTGTTAACAAACTTGTGAGACTTGTGCAGAACTTGACAACAAGCTGCAGAGATTAATTTGATATGAATCCAGTGTGTTTTAGTTGGGAAACTTTCGATACCTGCAGGACACTGGATCTCGAGGACCGGACTAGTTTCCTATGTACAAAAACCTTAATCAACTTATTTATGCAGAAACAAAATCATTGAGCAGCGCAATAGGGTTGTTCACAACTTCTCACTTCCTGTTTTCTAATGCAGGTGTGTACCTTTTAAACATCCATTCATATGCATTTGCCCATGTATAAAAAGCAAACACACACACTCACAAATTCACAAATATACATGTCCAGACATTCTCCCTTCAAATAGAGGAGAGTCCTTCAGTATCATATTTACACATATTGCTGATCACAAGGTTAAATGGTAGGATGGTATGTGCATACCACTCATATCACATTACAAGGCTGAAGAAACACAACTGCATAAATAAAAAATGTCTGCAGTGCAGCTGTATGATACTCATAGAGGTCAGAGGTGGATGACAGCTGATGCATGCTGAGCATCATTACATTTCTGACCCTGGCACAAAATGTAATGCATGGCTGCTGTACCTCCATTTGTCTCAGCTTCGTGCCGTTCCCATGGTATGCAGCTGGGTCGCAGCATCTTCTGAGTCCTAAATATCAAAGGAAAATCCATATTTGTCTGTCCTGCATTACGTTTGTTGTTTCTCTCTTTCTTTGTTGCCTCAGTGTGCAGCAGGGCTCCGAGGTTCCCCAAAAGGAATGAGATGCAGATTATCACGAGGATCATTCCACAACCTCTCATCCTTTCCCTGTTGTCAAACCTTGCACCACCCTCTGCTGGTCTAATCACCCACAGATCATGTCCCATAACCAATCATAGTATGACAGATGGGACATTCCTGAAAGGACCAAAGACACTCATACTTGACTGGCTTACAGTGCCTCCTAAGCCAGGACCTTTAACCTCCAGCTGTGTAAGTAGACAGCTGAACTAGACTGGATGAGAAAGCTAATGCATGATTGTGACACAGAGACATATGTAAAGCTACAGACAATCTTGGTGTAATCCTTTCATATCAGCCGCATTAAAGGATTTTGCTCTGAACATAGTATTCTCCAGAGCAACATTGTCTCTTTTTCGTCCGGTACCGAATGCACATGTAAAAATGAGTAACGAACATGGTAAGTCTTACTTCAGTCATACACCTCTGCAGGGTAAATTAAATGATGTCATCTTTTGTCAGACTATTGGATGTGTGCTGCATACTAAAACTGGATGCATCAATTTCTGTTCAGCTCATTATTTAAAATTCCATATTATGCTTTGTCTTCAGCCGACATAACATTTTTCAAATCTCAAATATTCACTGATGAATGGGAAGTACAACTGCCACTGCTCGTGCAGTTGACGGCTTTTAGTATTAAAACTTTTGCCTACCCCTCAGCTCATGTTCTCAGTTAATATACTTAGATCAGCGATAATTTGATCCAATAACAATCTTAAAACCACATCCATGTATGCATTGGCAGAGGCTTCGAGCTGATGTGGTGATTCTGACAGGAGAAAAGGATGAAGTCAGGTGACTGGTGACAAATGTAGAAAATCTGCATAGTGATGAGGCTGGGGGTGGATGGATGGATGGATCAACAGACCTTTGCCAGACAATAATATGTAAAATGGAAATGGCCTCCACACACACACACGCACGCACACACACCCATATACACACATATATATATATATATATATTTATATATATATATATTTATATGTATATACATATATATACACACACATATATATATACATATATATATACACATACATATATAT
>JBAMHV010000003.1:17305791-17317518 GCA_037177535.1 Pseudomugil gertrudae | reverse complement strand
TCCCGCCCCACACGCTAAATTCTAGATCCCACACGCTAATTAGTACACGCAAATTGAGATCTTAGTAAATCTGGCCCCAAGTGCATTGGATCATATCCGAATACCTTAATAAGTCCTCTTTTACCCACATTTTTATAACTTTTACATTTCTATTTGTGACAAATATGTTTCTAAGTACAGTAATAATGTGAATGACACATCATGTGACGGCACAGAAAGTAACGAGGAAGGTGAAAAAGTGCTAACGCTGTTCATGGAAGAACACTGTTAGCACTGGTGTACTGCCCACCACCCTAGCTCTTTGCTTTCCTTCTACAGCAGCCATGTTTCACACACCTGTAAATTACTCCCACAGCCCTGCCAGTTCTCCCCCTCTCGATAATAACGCCATAATGATGCCACTGTTGGTATAGTGCTGAGGCAGTGTGCTTTATGGACTGACCTCTAAAATCAATTCAGCACACAGGATCTAATAATGGAGGCAAGTCTGAAACTACTCTCCGCTGCTAATATTTCCTTGTCTTTCCTCATCTCTCATTTTCTGTATTTTTTTATTCTGGGCCTTTCTGTGAACAGAAAATTATACTCATCCCATACTTTTCTCCGTCATTCAACTGAACAACCCTGTGGCTCACATTAACCTCATACAGGGAAAGTAATAGATGCTGTCTTAGCTGCTGCACATTACCCATGAAAAACAAAATCCATCTACTGTAGCACCAACACCTCCCTACCACAAGACCTATAAGGTAAGCTCGACTTAGTAGAAGGTAAGCCATGCCAGGAAGGTTTCTTCACAGAAAACAAATGGTATAAACAAATATAAACGGTAACATTGATGTATGCAATGTGGAACCAGGATTTGCTACAGGGATGGAACAGGGGAATATTTGGGGGTTTCAGAATGCATTCCTGGACAGACGGAGTCGCTGAGTCTCTAGCTGTGGTTAATTAGGAGGAGTCTGTGGGAAACCCCTGAATCTGAAACCCTCTCCCAAAAAACTGAAACCACTTCAAGTGATGGTAGCCATGTTGAATAGAAGTCATTGTTCAGCAGCCAGAAGGGAAGATTCCATCGCTTATGTCCGGTGGCCGGAGCTGTCAGTCCTGCTGAGGTGGCCGTTTCAGAGTGGTTACAATAATGATACCAGACATCAGAGGAATCAGTTGTTGATAGGTGGCAGTACAACAAGGGGCACTCTGATGACGATGCCAGTCCAAATCTAGTGCTCACAAAGAGTATTGCCCTGTTTGTGTAAGCAGAGATAACAAAACAAGTGTAAAATCTGTCTGAGAAGATTGTAACAGAGCAAAGCTGCGTTAGTCTGAGTGTAGCTGTGTGTCAGCTAGGTTGTGGTCATACAACACATTAACACATATAATATATTCACGGTAAGCAGAGATTAACACGTGTTTAGTAATTAGATCATTTTACATGGAAAACCATTTTTTTTGTGAAAGAAAATTTCTCTGACCACTGATCTGACCGCTTTCTAGCCATAAGCAACTTTATGATGCTTTCTGATAAAGATGGCAATTTCAGTAGGTCACACTAAAATGGGAATGCATAAAAATGACTTTTACCACAACAGATAAGTTAATATAAACCGGACTGTGTGTCCTGGGATATAGTCGCACATATGGTTTGAGTAAAAACTTAGCTAATCATTTACTGCAAACCATACAGGATTTACTGGCAGACCTATACACAACCTATATACACAACCTGTGCAACTAAGGCAGTGTTTTTGTGTCTATGGTCCTGAGATCAGAACAGTAATTGGCGAAGCGATAAATGTTTGTGTAGGGCCTTCTCAGCAGTAGAAAGCAGATATTGCCCTCAGGTTGCAAACCAAAAATAATTCACTAACATGCTTGATTTCAACAATTCAGGTGACTGTGGACTGTGTGACTGTGGAGATGATGTTGATGCGTTAACACAGAAAACTTTAACGGTTTAGAGACCTAGACAATGTAACCTGTACAAGTACACATAAAAACAAAGAAAACATTAAAACAGAGGTTGTTTTAAAAGTTATTTTCAAAACTTTCCAGTAAGCACCCCCAAAACTACAAACATTTTCCAGCTTTATTGCTGTTTTTGTCGACTGTAATCTCATTTAGTGAAATTTGTGCTGTCCCTAACCAAACTTAAAGTCTGTATTGATTAATCTCAAAATAATTAGATGCAGATTGGAAAGAGGCACTCAGAGGTATGCGCCTCGGAAACTAAACAGAGGTGTGTAGCAGTGGGAGCCATCTGTTGGAAACTGGGAGAAGCTAGAGATAAACATCCTACATACAAACATAATCTGATGAGTGTAGGGTTATTGTTAGTATTGTTTGGGCATTTTTTTCTTTCCTGTTTTTAGAATCTCAAAAAGATGTTTGTAGTTAACAGATAAAGGCACCTAATATCACATTTTTACATTCATAACTCTTCCACCTGACAGTCTCATATGAAACGTGATCCTTTGCATTCAAAGAAAAAAAGATAAACAATGTGAATATCAGATATTATAGAAGAAGTGTTTCTGTGTCCTTTTCAGTTTCAATTCTTAAAATCATTGCTTCTCTAATCCTCATTGAGTTCTGAGATCATATCCACAAGCTGCAGGGAAAATCAGAAGAGAATCCATCTGCAGATATATTGTAAATCTCACATATTGGTTAAAATTCAACACTGATGTGAGCAACAAACGTGAACATACCAAATGAAACATGAGCATTTATACATCCTCTAATCTTGGAGTATAAAATCATGTTTGCATTGAAATGAGTGACAGAGACCAGTTACAGGATATGACCAAGTAACGTATGAAACTTTGACATCTCATTTGCCATCCATGGATTGTGCCTGTGTTCCAGGCAGCACACCTTTGTCCCAATGTTTAGGATGTATTCAGTCCATCAATCATGTGCGAGGCCTGCGAGAAGCAAATGATTTAGAAAAGCCGAGAAGCCTTCTGCTTATCGTCAGCTCTGCTGGAATGTCACGCTTTGCATCCTCTGGATACAGAGGAGTTGAGTTCTGCAATTTCTCAAAACTTATTTTCTTCCATGCATCGTCCTTTCTCTTCAGGGAATGGATTAAAACTGCAACCAAGGCAACACCATACAGCAGCAATAAAAGTCTCTGCTGCTAAAGCAATGAGGCGTTTTAATAGGATGAGCTAAAACTGTTGTGAAGGCAACAAGGCTTCCTCTCACTTGCTGTTTGCCAGCTCCTCTATTTATGAGAGCTGAAGTTTAGATTCAACAAGGATTTGGACGATTTAAGGTGAAGACGTGGGGTTATGTAAAGTAGAGACATGGGGGAGAAATCTGATCATTATGTGCCCCCCCTGTTGTGAAGAAGACACTAGGCAGTAGGAATGTAAAACCTCTCTAAAACACTGTGATGGACCTCTCTTTTCCTTTTATGTTTTAGTTTAGACTCACAGTGACTATCTTTCATTGATGTACTAAAAGTGAGCTATTAAAGGAGACATACATCCTCTACCACATTCCAATCTATACTCTTACCTTGAATCACACCCTATTATCAAACCTCATCACTCCTCTGGGTACTTTGTGCCTTCAAGCTCCACCAAGACTCAAGCAAATCCTGTGAAGCTACTTCATGCACGTTGCTCCCATCTGCAGGTTGATCCCTTCCAGAGACACGTGACACAAATGAAATTTAGCAAGCCCATAATACATAACCAGGAAGCAATACTTCACCCCGTCCGCAACATGAATTCTTCGCTGACAAGATACTGACTAACATTATGCAGAGTTCTCGTACTCTCACTCTGAACAGTTGGTTTGCCTTTCTGATAAAAAGGAAAAAAAGTTATGACAAGGGTCCCATGTGAGGGAAATTGGCAAGAAAAGTACAGTAATGGTGAGGAATATCCTCATTAATCAACTTCTTTCTCCCGACTCCTCTGACAGTTAAAGCCACTTTCACAAAGTGCTTTTAAGCAAAGCCGTGACCTAACACAGGAAGTCTGTATTAAAGGACATCAATTCTCATAAAAAAAGTGAACAAAAATACATCTGAACCAGTAAGAAGGAAGCAGTCACATGAGCACTCTGACTTTCATTGCTATAATTGGTGAATGGAGAGATATCGGTCTCAGTGATAGGAATACGATCATCTCTGAGTCTCACAGTGGAAAGAAATTCAATGCTTTGTGCCAGAGTACTCCTCAGTTCCATTTGAACGATTTGGCTGATTTTCTCTGTGAAGTTTCATTTAGATAAAGTTTGCCTGGAAAGTTTCAGCGTAGAGGAATGTGCGCTGGAGAGTTACCCTGTCTAAGAGCTGGCATCTCACATCAGCTTCCTTTTCTGCTTCTGCGCCACTGCTCGCTCGCCTGCTTTTCTGCCGCCAGCTGCCACACAAGCCCTGAGAAAGCCATCAGCAGCTGGGCAGCACTGCTGTGTACTTTATTAACACACGGACAAATCGACACCGATTTCAGTTGTCATTATTAACCTCTGACCATTTAGGATTTCTGTGCCATGTAATCAGAGCCTTCAAGGTGAAAAACAACCTTGGACAGATTTCAAAGTAACTGAGACAATGCAGGCTGGCTTCCTCTGGCCCTGTAAGGACATGAAATGGATATGTGCCGCCTCACTGTTCTCCCTGCTTTTAGGGAGCAAAGTGGAAACTCTTGCTCAAGTCAAAGTCCAGCAGACTTCTGCTCTTTCTGACGGCCCTTTAGTTCATTACTGAGACTTGCATTCCATTACAAAGCAAAACAAACAACCACAGTCACTGTTTATTTAAGGTCCTTACCAACCGCAGGACAGCAGAGGCAATCAGCCAGAAAATGCTCCAAAGTTTATCTAGTAGAGGGGACACAATAATTAACAACCAATAATGACTGGCCTCAGTACTGAAATAAGTGAAATGTAAAACAATGTTATACAAATAATAGTCAGTTTTTTTTAATCATCCTGTCATACTTAAAAAAAACGTACACTTATTTACTTTAAAGATAAAAGTTTTGTATGATTCTGTAAGACTTTATATAATGCTTTATTAGGAGCATTCTCTGTATTTGACAATATCACTGTTGTTTGAATCTTTTACATAACTAAAACATCATCCTCCCACCCACCAGTGCCAGTATTTCCGTCTAGTATTAAAGGCTCTGCTATGCAACAATTAGTTCTTTTTACTGGAGGAAGTCTGCTGTGGGAGAGGAAGAGAGTGGGAGAAATGGAAGGGGAGTAAGAGGCTGCCTCTCTCTGGCTATTGTTTGGACGTTGTGTCCCACCACTGCATTGACCACAGACAGGGCGTGGCTGAAGGAGCCTAAGCAGGGAATACAGGGTGGGGGGGAGGCTGGGTTAACGGGGCATACTTTAACTGCATGTGGACAGCGTACCGGAAGGCGGGGGGGGGGGGGTCCCTGGAGAGTGTTACAGAGAAAGAGCTGGACTGAATAGGATTTTATCCCAACAGTTTGGCAACATGTTCCCAACCCTGTTCATGTGCGCCATGAAGTAATGAGAGACCTGGGCCTCTGACAAACTCAGGCCAGATGGGGAGAGGATTCTTTACTGCAATTACTGTGTAGCAGAGAGCATTAGAGCCACTGCAGCTCCTCCTCTGTGGAGAAAATGTAATCACTGCATTTTTTAAGAGGGGTACTTAATGACCATACGTGCCTTAAAGCAAGCTTTTGGAGAATATCTTGTAAAGTTTTATCTGCGCTATCTTCCATCGTACTGTTGTGTTTTGCTTGGTCTCATCAGGAAGAGGTGCTGGATCTGGATTTGTGTTTAAATGTTTACTTTTAATCACAGACCAAAGAAAGATAACTCATTATTCTGTAATGGATGTTGGTTAAGTCAGAGTTGATGGATATTCTGTGGACCAGCATCCAAATCAAGGTCAGGACAGATGGGAGAAGCACCCTCAACTCTGAAGAGGACAAAGCACGTGTAGGAGATGGATACATGGGTGGAATGTTTCTTATTGAAATACAGAATGTAAATTATCTTTTTGCTTGATAAACAAAAATGTTAAAGCCTGGTTGCCTCTGCATTACACAGCTTTTGCTTCAGCATAAATTAAAAAAGGACATGGACCCTGGACTTCTCCAGGGAACATGACTTGCCAACTGCAGTCCTGAGGAGACAAGCTGATTAAGGGCAACATAAGAAGCAGAATTTTCTTAAGCTCTGTTAAGCTTGGAATTTTCTCACCAAAATGCTCCTGTGGAGCTTTAGCAGACCTGTAATGTTCAGCGTGTGACTTTCTATCAGTTGTTCACATATTTCAATCTCCAGCTGGTCTAATTTTGTTCAGCCTGAGGAATTTAATTCTCATTGGTACACTGGAAATGCTCCAAAAGTACTCATCACCACACATCATTTATGCTTAAATGGCTTTTACATCCATCATCTTGAATGTTTAACTACTCTAACCATGGACTCTGTGAATGCTGAAAAATTTCTACCTAAAGTTCTTCCATCTCCTGTTCCACTTGACAACACTTTTCCAGTTCCTACACACTCTTTGCTGTATTATTCTGTTTTTTTAAAAAAGGCTTATGGATTACTATTGGCAGACACCCATGAATGTATGATGAATGTAGCCATAACACTAATCCATGGATTTGACAGAGTACAATATTTTTATACAGTTTTCATATGCAAACAAAATGCAAAGGACCCATCGGATATGTATAATATAAACCAAAACGTCATCAATATAATGTGTTAACAGGAAAGGTCCGTAGATGAAAAGATTACTAAAGGAAAGCACTTTTACCAGCAATCAAAAGGCATAATTTTCCACTAATAAGTTTTATAATGATAATAGGATGAACAAACAATGTGTTTTGAAAAGGCTTTGGCTTTTAAAATGATGAAAAACCAAAAGAAACCAGCAGAAAAAATGTGGGCATGTTGAGGCTGATTTCTTCTCTTCTTGTTTAGCTCAGTCAGAAGGGCTGCTGGACAGACCCCAAGGCCAACAGGAACAGCAGCATCAAGTGCTGTGTTTATAGCATTGTTGGACGTCTTTCAGAGCTGTTATTGTAGCCTCACAGAGAGGTGAAACACAGCAAAAATTCTGACACTTTGGCACAGTGTAATGTATTTACAGGAAGTCACTCCATGCATAATAAAAACCTCTGCTTTGATCCAGCACAGGGCAGAGCCAACAAATGGACTAAAAAGCAGCCTGGCCAGGAGAGAGATATACACCTAAAGAACATTTAATCTCCCTAAGCCACCAGCGCTGGCTCATCACACTTTGAGACAAATCATCTTAAACTTAAAATCTTATAAGAACGGGTTTAAACTAAGCGGTTCTCAGGCTCAAACCTCTTTATCCTGGTGAGGTGAGAGCTCCACTGAGGGAGTGGATTACTGTGGGGCTGCGGCCGGTTTGAACAGTCACCTGACAGCTGGCCTGGCCTCTGGGAACAGGAAATATGACATCACTGGCCTGACATTCAGGAATGTGGGAATGTCAGGCTGCCTGTTAACATAACTTGAACAAGACAGAGCAAGAGCAACAGTGACAGACACAACATAAGTCACTACTGCTGAAGTAGTTTAACCAAAAAAGACTAACAGGTTATTTAGTTATGTAGATTTTTTCAATTGATGAAATTTTTCTTAAATTAAATATGAAATATTAGATTATACTGTGTAGTTACTGTTCCAAAAGACAGAAAATCAGACCCATTAGTTTGCAAAAGAACATTTTAATTTCCTGCTATCAATGTGCATTATAATGATTCCAGCATAAATCAAAATGACTGTGGCATAGCATCTCTGCAGGGTTCCACAACTCATTCGTGTGATACTACAAACCACTGTTTGCCTTTGGTCAAGAAACACCCCCAAACACATTAATCTGTTCCTTAGATTTACACATCTGGACCTGATTTAATGATCTGATTGACAGCCGAATCACCTGTCCTCTAACAACCACTGAAGTCCGAAAGCTTTTCCTGTATTTTCAGTAAAAGTTTCCTGTGACTGAAACATTTGAAGCATCTGTACCTGTTTAGATGTCATGGTTACCTCACCATTTTCACAGGTGAAGAAAAGCTTAGCAACTTTAGCTAAATTCTGCAAAATACTTTCTCTTAAGAGCGACATGGTGAGCAAGAATGCAAACTGCTTTGTTCACATACTTGTGCATAGCCAGTGCATTAAAAAGTGCAACTATGGCAGAAGCTGAAGGCCAAAGAGATTAATTGAGAGCTCCAATTAATATGCTCTAATATTACCACATACTTTACTGTATAGTAGGTATGGCAAAAAAAGGTGGCATCACTAACTTTCAGTCATTGCTGCCATTTGCTCGGTCACAAAAATGTATGTATCCACAGTGCCACTTTTTAAAGGGTTACCTAAGTATATTTGCTTTACTCTTTGATAATGATGCAGTGTTTGTAAGACAGACTTTTTAAAGGACCATTTTATACCTCTTTATCAGACCCATCCTTTTCTAAGACTGTCAAAACATTACTGGACCCAAACAAGTTACTACATCTTATAATCCCAGTAATTCCTGGCATGTAAGAACGTGTGGGAATTAAAGATGTAATCTGTTAATCTATCCTACATTCATTTGGAAGGTTTAAAACTAATTAGGAGGTTATTTCTGTATACTAAAAGGAAAATAGGATTACTACCTTTGTCTAAGTAAAAATAAATAAGAAAATTAATCAGATATCTAAAAGTAATGTACCTAAATGTCCAAGAAAGGACACAACAGTATAAAGCTAAATATAAGTAAAAAAAATGGTTGTCATGCTGTCATTATATATTCAAAAACAATCACAGAAAACAAATCTTTGTGCTCTCTCTTTCTATCTTGAGCCTGCCATGAAATCTTTCATTCAAAGACCTTTTTTCATTCATCTTCTTATTCCCAGCTAAGTGACAGTGCCATGGTATTGCCAGCCTCCTCTATAGATGTTGGCATAAAATAACTATTCCCAAACCACAATTTTCTCTTTGCAGTCTCACTGCCAGACCTAAGCACAGAGCAGAGAAAGAGCCAGTGCTGGAGGGAGTGCAGCCCCAGAGGAGCCCAGCTGCTGCCTGGGAAACCAAACTCTAGTCGACTCTGGCCCACGCTCTCTAACCCCGACCCCTCCTGTCTAATAACAACACTCTGTCTGTCGCCTGCTTATTTTGCATGTCTTTATGTCCTTTCTGAGTCAGATGAGGCACAGTGGAATGATATGAGTCACCCTGCTGCACATTCTCCAAATACTTCCGCTGTTGATTTTTAAAACAGTCACACATGTTCATGTTCTCACTCTTGCACATGGAGAGGCAAGGGATTGGGTGTGAGTGTGCACACACTCATATTCATGTCCGTGTAGTGACACTCACCCCGATAGTGGATGCTGTCATCATGGTGATTGTGCTGGTGGTGGTTCTCCAAGTCAGGGGGGCTGCTGGCACCCAACTCTGCCAGTCTACGGCTGGTAGCAGAAAGCTCTGATCGGAGGTTGGTCACTTCCTGACTGGCAGACTGGATGGCCCCATCAATCCTCTGTGCCAGCTGTTTGTTGTCTTCCATCATTTTAAGGATTTTCCCCTGAGGACCAAATCCACACAGAGCAGCATGGTGTCAAGAGGAGCATCACATGGGGTGAAGCTGGCACCCTTTCTCTTTCCACCACCACTTCTTATTCCCTTCTTCTCCTTCTTTTCCTCCTCCACCTGTACTTCTTTTCTTCAGGTTTACTTTGCACTTAAAGAAAAAGCTCACAAGTCTCCTCTTCTATTCACAGCAGTTCAGAAATTATGTCTACCTGTTACTGCATAAAGAGTAACGTCTGTGTGGCCAAGCACTACACAGTGTACACAAAGAGTGAGCACTGGAGGAAGTGAAGATAAAAAAGCAAAGAGAGCAAAGAGACAGAACAGAAAGAGAAGAAAAAGAAATGCAGCCCAGCAGGTAGATGGGAAAGTGAATGTTCCCGCCGAGGAGAATGTGCTGTGAGCAGCTGCTCTCAGAGAGGACCCTGCACACACTGAGATGACATGCAGCCTTTTAAATGGACTGTACCATGTGGCAGTACAACGGGGGAGACGAGGCACAATTGGACTGATCTGCTCTCCAGCAAATCTCTGTAACTACACAGTATGCTGTGTATCCCACACCCTGTGAAGTCTGTAATGAGTTAGCAGTTGGTCTGTAGTAGGAAAAAAGTACAGATTGTTTCTCTCTACTTCTTCTTTCTATGCTGCTACATTTAGAGCTTGGCAGTAACGTTGAAGCCCTCAACAAGCACTTGTCAAGCCCTCTATATCCTTTTCACATGTCCCTTCCTCCCTCTCACTCACACACCCGCTGTCTTTTTGTCTCTCCCACCCCCAGTTTTTCATTCCATTATTTATTCATGTCTTTGTCCTGGGAAAGCTTACCCCCACATCGGTGGAAGGGGGCTGGCACAAGGCACCCAAGGGGAAAACATTTCAACACAGAGAGCAAACTTACCAAAGGACAGAGGCTCAGTACTATAATGGGGTACACACAGGGAGAGGGGTCCTTGAGAATTGTAATGGAGCTGTGGTGTGAACATAGAAAAGCTTCACCTTTTTCATGAAAAGCAATAGGAAGGATTATATTTTATCTTATGTGTGGGCCCAGGAAACAAACACCACTGCTACTGATTCTTATCTGTGCAAATGTAAAATTCCATCACACAGAAAGGTTCGATTAGGCCGGCAGAGATGGGAGGCATACTGCTAATCTTTCCTCAAAACATTCCTCGATGTTGCTGAGCCATCGCAACTGCAAATCTGCATTTGACATTTTCATTTCCCAAAGAAGAAATCGTATCCTGTCTGGCAAGAGACTGAGACAGATGAGTGATACATCACTCAAATTCTGTCATCGATGGCTCAGGTGATAACAGCTCTGTAGTTGTTAGTATTCATACAAGGCAGAGGCACACAAATACAGCTAACATTTGAGGGTTTTATATGGTTTGGTCACTGTTTTATCATAAAAAGCTGCCAGTGTTGGGTTTTTTTTACAGTGTGTTCATCTGTGGACATCTCATTGATGTATATTGATGCAGCCTTGACTGACCTAGTTTAACTCATCAACTTGTGCTTAACTGAAAACAATGTCAGTAGGTTTCAGTGGTGTGTGACATGACAGCATAAACACTGTAAAAAAAAGAATAGAAATAAATGTCATTATTGAAGAGAGGGCTATTATGTTACAAGACTCTGCACCAGTAGATACTTTCTTGATAAAATATCACATTTTCAGGATATTTACTAAATGTTTATGATCATGTGTTGCAGTTTGTCCACTTTTTTTAATAAATTATTTGAGATAAGAGAATTACCATTGCATGTTTCTATTTAAATACCTTTTAGCCATGGTAGGATATAATATGATCATATTTACCTTTTTGAGTAGCGTATGTTTTAAAAACAAAAAAGCATGAACACGTTTTAATATGTAAACAATGAATGAGGCTGTGACTCAGTATTTCCTTTAAATCTCAAAATAATTAGGAATGATTAGCTAATCAGCTGATTAGTCTGACAACAGAAGCTCAACAGTGATGTTGATGACTGATTATTTCTTTGACTCATACAAAAAAATAAGAGAAAAAGTCTGTAGCTTCACTGCAAAAAGATCACAAATTTTAACCATCCATCCATCCATCCATCCATCCATCCATCCATCCATCCATCCATCCATCCATCCATCCATCCATCCATCCA
>JBAMHV010000003.1:17242020-17279936 GCA_037177535.1 Pseudomugil gertrudae | reverse complement strand
CCATAAAGCATCAAAAAACTGGTGGGCCCCATGAGGGGCAAATGTCAGTATGTGTGTGTGTGTGTGTGTGTGTGTGTTAAAATATACATGCATAAGCAAGAGGAACTGGATCTTAACTACAATGCTCTGATTAAAACCTTTGTCCATCAATATGTGAGCCGTCTGACTGGAGTGTGTTTGTATGACTGTATGAGGGATTTAATTTTATTGTATATTATTTTACCAGTTTTCTGCTCATATTTTTAGATCAGGTCTACAATCAGAAATTTATGATAAATGTGGATTATGCCCACAAGGCAACCAAAAGCAGCATCACTGCTTAAGGTCAAACAGTATGAGGAGGTTTACTTTCATGCAGGTTTCCCTGAAAGCCAGGGCTAGCAGAATTTGAACTGTGTAGATGATGACAGTTAACACTGGTCCAGTTGCAGGCTTGGCAACACACTGACTGAGCCAGCACCGTGTGTGAAGGTTCACTGTGAGCACACAGACACAGACAAGCATAAATTTGAAGCATCTCTCTTGTGTCATTTTGATCTAATATCTGTCAGACACAATCACTGTTTTTATAATTAACTTTTAATTTCTAATTGTATCTACCCTTTTTTCTGCTTTCACAGAGAGAGTATAAGAACTTTAATATCTTAGTCATGAACCAAAATCTTTTAGACTTTGCTTCAGAGACACAGTTCATCAAGGCCATTGACTAAAATGCTTACAGAAAAATTACAGATAACTATTAAGATGTGATTAGATCAGCTACGATTAGCTAAACGTTAACATACCATAGAATATATGTGTATTAACAAAGCAAACATCTGCTTTTGGCATTTCTTCAGTTTGTTAGTAATTTGTACCAATTCAATTCAATTCAACTTTATTTATATAGCGCCACTTCATGACAGTGTCATCTCTGGACGCTTCACATCTTATTTGAGCCAATTCATCAAAATAGCCTCGATAAGGGAAACCATAAGATTGCATCGAATATCAACTTCAATGCAATCCCCAGCCTGAGCAAGCATGAGGCGACAGTGGGAAGGAAAACTCTCTTATAAGAGGAAGACAAAACCTCCGGCAGAACCCAGCTCAGGGAGGGCAGCCATCCTCTTCGACTGTGGTGTGGAGAGGACAGACTGGTAACACTGTTAACATCTGTATTTCAGTGGTAAATGTGGCCACATTGAACTGTATAGAGATCACAGACTGCCCCTAGTGGCCATTGATGAACTGCAGTGTTTTTGCTCCACAGGGTGGGCTTCATTGTTTATACCCGGAGATTGCACCCTGGGTATTGTTAAACAGTCAAAAAGTTCATTCACAACAGTTTCCAATAATCTTCTTAGGTAGAAAACTGCTATATTTAATAAAAAATAAAAGATGTGTACCTAAAAAACCTGAAATGTAAACCTGATGTTAGAGTAAAAGGGCTAAATTGATTTGGTAGTTCTGTAGCTGGTTCATTATCTACAATGAAAAATCATTGACCTGGTTAAGAGAAGAAAGTACCTGAGCATCGCCAAGCAGGTGTCTCATCAGGGTCATCGACTTTTTCAAGGTGTCTCTCTCTCCTGGTATAAAGGCCTCCTCCTCATTAGCCAGGTTACACGGTCGGGTCACCATAAACTGAGCGATCTGGTCATTCAAGCTGTTCAGAGACTGGACGGCTGCAAAGGACATGATATTGAAAAGTCAAAATGCATGAAATCTTGACATGTATATTTTCTGCTGCCTCCTGTAGACCAAGTCACTTAGTTCGACTTAGATTAGTACGACTTTGGACACTTGTGTCATTCATTGTTTCTCTTCTACTCAGAATAATCCCTCTGTTTGGACAAGAGGGGCAATATTAAGCAAAGATTTGCAATGCAATCCACAAAATAATCCATTCTGTGATGTGCACAGCTCTGTTTTCATGTTTTTCAGTATTTAATAACAACAAAGCGCTCAAAATTCTCAATACACAGAGGTCATGCAACTCCTTTTTGGAGCTTGTGGGTGGTAATACAGAATTACTTGATCCATATTAATGCACGTGAAGTACACTTACTTCAAAGCAAACTAATAGAGCGACAGAACTTTATGTTTGGGCCTCATTATTCACACTACTATTAACAATGATAGATTCATCTGTCGGGGCTGCACGGTGGCACAGTGAGTTAGCTCTGTGGCCTCACAGCAAGAAGGTTGCTGGTTCGAGCCTCGGCTGGGGCGGGGGTCCAACCAGGAACCTTTCTGTGTGGAGTTTGCATGTTAGCGTGGGTTCTCTCCGGCTACTCTGGCTTCCTCCCACAGTCCAAAGACATACACCTTGGGGATAGGCTGATTGAAGACTCTAAATTGTCCATAGGAGTGTGTGTGTGCATGGTTGTTTGTCTATGTGTGTTGACCCTGTGATGGACTGGCGACCTGTTCAGGGTGTACCCTGCCTCTCACCAGTTGACAGCTGGGATTGGCTCCAGCCCCCCTGCAACCCCGTTCAGGAAATAAGCGGTAGAAAATGGACGGATGGATGGATTCATCTGTCAATTAATTACATGAACTACATCTTAATACAGGCTGATAGACTCTGTTTAAACATATCAGACTGAAATGTGAATAAAATCACTAACAAGATGTTCTATGAATTCAATATGATGGCTTTGAACCGCTCCAGGCTTCAGTTTAAAGTTGGAGCAAGCTAATTTAGCATATGATTTTGTCTTGTGGGTTGATTCAAAATTATGATTGCAGGAAGACGACTCTTTAGTCCTGCACAGCATGTTGGGGAAGGTGTGTGCCAAAACAGATGTCTCATTCACTTGACTATCAACATGACTTTGACATCCATACAGACATCCAATGCTGTGCAAAAGCCTTGAAACAACCTTCATCTCTTTATAAATAGCCAAGAAAATAGCCTCAGTTTTTAGATAGATGACACCATAAATGAAAATGTGAGAAGGAAACAGTATGTATAGCTGTACCAAACAGCAATGTTTGGTGTCACTTTAGTGAAAGAGTTTTTGTCACATGCTGGTTATCAACCAGCAATTAATCAGCAATAATAAATTACCATTTGTAACGATGTATTTTCAGTTAATTGAACTAACTGAGTAGTAAATTGTTAATTTTTTGTTGTGAATTAATTAAATGTGGACGTTTAATGTTAGGATACTTTCTCAAAGGCATGCATCACCTTGTCATACACACTGCTGTTTAGGCTCAGAGGTGAATTTGGGGAAGAGTGACAGACTGACTGAGGCAACATGTGACTCACTGCTGACAGTCAAGGTCAGCTTTTCAACCCAATGATCAAAGATTTATGGTTGCACCTTCCAGCCTTCTCTTGAACTGCAAAAGCTTAGTAAAGTGAGGCATGTTTACGAGCACGCAGCAGCCCTGCAGGGGAAGCGGCGTCCTGTAGATCAAATGGAAGCAGGAGTTGGTGTAGGACAGGAGGGGGGATAAATTGTTTACGACAGCAGCTGATGACTGGATTCTAATTTCACATTCAGCATTTACAAGGTGCACCTTCGTGCCCAGAAGAGGGACAAACACTCAAAGTAATGGCATGCTGCTGCTGAAAATGCCATGCCGTCAGACCGGGAGCGAGAACACGCCCTCTCCTCCTCTGCTACACTTTCAATTTTCATTTCGAGCCCATTTTGTCACACAGACAGGTGGCTTTCTGTTACCACCATTTCCCAGCAATGCTGGAAATGTCAACACACCACATTACAATGAAAATACCGCAGAGTTTGACCAGTAGCATAAAGCATCACACAGAAATCACAGGAGCCACACTTAATATAGCATTTGTTTAGATTTGCTTAACTATTTGTGATAACCAACTTTTCTCACTTGTAAAATCACCAGCTGCTGAAACGCTTCTCCAGGCTTATGTCATCCCTGATCAGTGTTCAACTATGGTTCCCATCTGCAAGTCTCCAACACTTTATTATGCATAATGGAACAACACAGGCACGGCAGCAGCATGGATATGAGTGTATCAGTCGTCTCCCAGGAATGTGGGAGGAAGGAATCATATTTTCATGTCAACAATCCGATCTAGCAACAAGTGCAAGGGTCAGTCATGGCTTATTGGAAGTGACTTGTTTGGGATGTAAATTATGTAAAGGCAGAAAGCTTACAGATAATAGTTTGTTAGGAAATAGTATTTTCTGTTAACTTTTATTTGCCTGGATATATTTCCCCTGGCACTGTGGCATCGATGCCACCTTAAATCCACTTAAACCACTTTTTTTTACCTTTAATGCTTAAATCTAACCTGCAAGTAATCAAGTTACAGGAAAAAAAGAAAGAAAGAACTTACATGGAACAAAGAGTTATCTCAAAACTGGTTTCCAGCTCAGTCCTTTGACTTTCACTCACCTCATTCTAACCTCATTTTGTTCAGCATTAGAATCAATATCAGTCCTGTTTGTTACTTATGTACTGATCATGAAGCAAAAATCACATTGTAGCAAAGTGACTCGTTTCAACAGCAGCATCAGTCACTCGTGTCCGGTGGATGATGATTATGTAACCGTAAGTTGGCTGGAACAAACTATACCTTCTATTTTCTGTTCATCTGAGCTCAGGCCAAGTCATACGTTGTATGTCACAACAAAACTGTATCAGTTCTGTATCAGGAAATCTTCTTTTGCCAGTGAAGCCAAATCCATTGTCAAAACTGACTTCTAAAAGCTGTTTAAGTAGTTTTAGTTAGTGAATGTGTAAAAAATTGTTTTGAACATTATTACTGAAGTACAAGTAGTTGTAAAACAATCAGTTGTTGATTTGAACACATAAAAATAACATTGTAACAAAATGTACACAATTAGTTTTTATTATAGTTTAAATAATTGGTTAAAAATTAAACCTGCTATTAGCTTCACTCAGTGTTTGGCTTTATAACCAAAACTGTGCTTAAGGAAATATTTGATTTGGCCCACTTTTGGGCCTATAGAGGAGAGAAACTGACACCAAAGTACTGACCCATCACATTAATATCACTTCAGAACCAACGCAAATCATTTCTGGATTGATTTTCACGTGCTAATTAATATTTTATGTAGATCTTACTGGCATTTGCAGCCAAGATTTGTATTTACTTTCCTGTCATTTTCTGTATATTTCAATAAAAACATTGAGGCAGGTGTTCTTCTCAAGACTTTTCTTAAACAGAGTAACGACATAGAAAGGGTGTTAATGGCTTCATAGATCTTTTTTTTATTATTTGCACACAGGGCTTATCTGTGCTACAGTTGTAACGGTAGCTAGTTTGGGTTTACAGATGAATTTAAAATAGTTGCTGCATGTTTGGCAAATTTAAAATGGATTTAATAGATGTACAAAATGTCTCTTTCACAACCAGTTATTATTTGCAGCTCTCCATTTAGGAGGTAAAAATTACACATACTGTAACATAAAATAATAGCTATCTTTTAAATCAGATGGCTATTGAATTTTTTAAAACACACTCCCACACACCGATGGCCCTTTGTGGATGGTACAAGATGTGGACAGCTCATTACAATCTTTTTAGCTACCCAGAGAGGAAAAACAACATCAACAATGAACCCCTAATGAGGCGTGGTGGTGTTTTGTCAGCTGGTAAAGTCTTTGTGAAAGGAGGATGAAAAAAAGACATTTTAAATGCAATCAGTTCTCCCATAGGAGAAATGGCTGAGATGAATATAAAAACAACTTAGGAGAACACCGATAACAGTAGCATTACAATGCCAATGGTCCTAGAAAGGACTGGAGAGTGTATGAGAATGTTAGGCCATCCCCAAAGACAGAGAATGCAGCTGGACTGCAAAAAAGTCTGCATCAGATCAGTTACAGGTAGGACAAGTTTGTTTTGCATTGCAAAAGAAACCCAAAACATGTCTGACAGCATCTGTGCAAACAAGTCATTTTCTTCTGCAGCACTACAGGACAATGCTCTTTTTATTCCTTCAGTCTCAATGCATTCACTTTGAAATGCCTTACTCATTTATTTATTTATTTATTTATTTATTACAAGTGAAGCAGCTCAGTGAGAATGACATCATGTGACTGGTGGCAGATGTTCCACCTCTTATATCTTAAAGTTCTGGTCACAGGTTTTGCCTGTGAGACTGCTCATTGATTATTTTGTTTAATTAGTTCATATTAACAGTTTTTATATTAATTTGACCACAAAGCAGCCTGTGATTTCATGCACAACAAGATTAAAGTTATTAATGTGATAATGACATATGAGATCTGCATGCTGTATCTGTTGTGGGAGTCGCTGCTTAAAGTCATCATGGGGATGCCTCAAGCCTGGATGACTAAGTACTTATTTGTGGAGCCTTTTCTTGTCTGTCCAGGTTGGGGTGGGTTCTGTGGTGGTATTCACGGCATCCACCGTATGTGTAGTGGATGACCTCCAATGAGTGTTTCTTCCTCACCTGGATCATGTGTGTGAGTGAGTGTGCTGGGTGTGAGAGTGCTCTGTCTTAGAGTGAAAGGGAGTGTGAAGCACTTTGTGTTTCACTTCGTATGAAAGGTGCTATATAAATAAAGCTGGCTTTTATTTGAATTTATAAATGTGAGAGATGATCTTAGCTCTTTTGTTGGCCTGAATGAATTTCCAACATGATACTTATTTAAGTTTTTCAATGAACAATTAAGAAAGTGATTTCATGTTAAAATGGACTGGGCATCACTGTATCAGAAAATCAACTTCCCAACTCAGCAGATATAATTAAAAATCACTTTCCTGATGAAACATGAATGTATTACAGTTATGGCTTTTTAAAAAATGGACATTGACTTTCTTCTTGTACTTTTTAAAGTGTTACTTATCATCGATCAAACAAAGCTGGTGCTGACTGAAGCTCAGCGTTCTCACTTCTACAACAGCTTTTTGTCTATTTAGCGATACCAGAGGAAAACGCCTGCACCTTTAACCCTTTTACTATCATAATAATAGATATATTGAACACAGCCAGTTTGAATGATGAAAATTGCACAAAGTAGCAAGAAGTTGTTGTACTTTGAAGTGCACATCCCCCTGTGGTGTCACCAGTGATCCCTGAGGCAGTAAAAGGCTTGGTGACCACCACATTATGGTCAAAATGGCAGCACACCTGGATCAGGTCTGAGCAGTTTTGTGCAAATATTTTGTGCAAACACTTACACTGACTTCACAGACAAAGCATAGAGTAAAAAGACAGGAAATTTGGCACTTGGACAGACGTGTCTTACTTCTGATAAAGAGAAGTGAAGTCTCTTTGTAACATTATTAAACTGTGACTATGCTGTGTATGAAGTGTGATAATAGATACTGAATAGAAGACAGGAAAAACTGCTTGTGTTGTGTATTTTTGTGTTGCTGTGTTAACCAGAAACTGAAGCTCTGTCAAATTAGGGAGTTCATCTTGACACTGAGACAGACTGCAAGGCGTCTGTCTGTCTGTCCACTGAAAAATGTCCCTTAAGTTTTCCTCACACCACACACAGCCATGCTGATATTTTGGCCTGTTTAGATGTTTAACTGTAATTGATGCGGTTATATCTGAGACCAGACAGCTAGCTGAATTCACATCTTGTCAGTTACATCCCACGCATCTACGACTGTGCTTATTTTAAATCCTGCTCAGCAGTGTTTACGCAGGCATCACCTAAATTAAATCTGTAAAGCAAATGAATCAAATGAAGTGTCATTAATAAACCTACAAGCTGGTTAATTGTGTTTAATGAAGAAATTAAATGACCAAGTTACACTCTCTCAATGTTTCTATTAATGTCTAAATTTGTTTGAGTTATGTTGTTTACTGTGTTTACCATCTAACGTAAATACATCCCAGGACTGTGTTGAACTGTGATGGCTTAGGGCCAGGCGCTCCATCAGGAAGAAACACTACTAATCTCAAATGTTAAGGGCTTTGTCTGAGAATTAAAAGATCATTGTAGTGCAATGAGATCTGCCCATTTTAACACATTTATGGGATGTTTCTTATTTTTGCCTTTTTGCTGGTAAAATAAGATGCATACAATAAAGAGCTGGAGTACATTTTTAGCTCTATTGATTCATTTATTTTTAACCTACATTCGATTCAAGGTTGTTGGAAAGTTGAAGTCTGTTCCAGCGATCAGCAGGCAGATCACCAGTCCATCACTGGGTCAACACAAACAAACAAACACTCACATTCACTCCTATGGATCATTTAGAGTTTTAAATGAACCTTGCAAGCATGTTTTTGGATAGTGGAAGCCAGAGTACCCAGTAAGCGCCCATGCATACATGGGAAGAACATGTAAACTCCACACTGAAAAAAATGCTGTTCCAACCTCCCCCAGCCAAGACTCAAACCAGCAACCTTCTAGAAAATGTGTGAAACAGCTTAAGAGTTGTTGGTGGTCACAAGTATTTCTTGGACTCTCTGTAAACATGACCTCGACTGCTTATCATATGTAAGTTGCTTTGGATAAAATGTGTCTTCCAAATGAAACACCAACAATTCTGAAAACATTTTGAATAAAAGGAGAAACGTCCTAATGGACCAACACAAAAGATGCCTCGTGTTTAGCTTTACTGGATGAGAGACACAGACAATCCTAGTTTATTTATTTCAAGACAGACAAATCAGGAAGCCACACCGTTACATAGTAGAGTTCACATAAAAGATTGGTTTCCTGTTTTAGGTGTGATTAGCATCCAGAAAAGTTTCATAACTTTATGTTGCTTTATGTTCCGTGAGATGATAACACACATGAGGGAGTTTGAGTATACCTAACTGTAAGCTGTGTCTGGGACAGCTTACAGAACAGCATCTTTCTAATGACGTCTGCAGGGCAGAATAAAGATGTCAGCTGCAGTCAGTCATATGGTCGACATTCATGTTATTGGTCAAAATCAAAGATTCAATAATGGATCATGACCGCTGTGATAGTAACTGGAGTTTATTCTTATGCCAGAGTATGCTTATTAACTTAATATGTATCTGTATACAAGTTTAAGCAGAAACACTGTAATGTTTTAAACAAAAATCCAAGTTACAGGAGAATTTGTTGTTTGATTTCCTAAGACAATGCTAATTTAAAGCAAAGGCCATAGCTATGTGCAGGAAATGGTATGGTATTTCTGACTTTTTCAAGTCTCAAAGTCCTACAATCCAACATATTCCATCAATATAAGATAATATATTAGGAGTTTACTGTACATCGGACTTTTGTGGTCAAATGTGAAGCTAACCATGAACCAGAATACTCAAAGTTAAGTAAAAATAAAAGAAAAACGTCTATTATAATAGACTGAAAGACTTACTTTATAGAAAAATAATTATCTCCAGCTGAACATAGGTTAATGATTTGTCTTATGGTGTAACTAAAGAAAACAACCAAGCTGCAAACTTCCAAACCATATAAATATCCACACACTTTAAGCCAAAGTTAGCTAAAGTTAGATCAGACTTTTCTTATAAATCTTTTAGATTTAGAAGGTGTCTCTGATTTACATATCTAAAAAACACCGATCAAACGCTTCTCTCACTTCAGAACATTGATGCTGAAGGTATAATCCTAATACACCAACACACTACCTTTCAAGCATCTCTGAACACATCTCGAATCAGCTACTGCAGTACATGTGGATTTCTTTATTTCTAAAAGGCAGAACGAGGGGAAATAAAAACCTGTGGGAGCAACTTGAGTCTGTCAACTGCCTCTGCTTCAGAAAAACTCAAAGGTTTTAATTTTGCTCGTAGCAACATTGCCACCACCTGGTAGCTTCTATGTTTGCTATGAAACCAAACCTGCTTTAACTGTCTCTCGCACAGCTTCTGCTTAATAACAGGACAGTGAAGACATGGATGTGTCTATCCATAAAATCATCTACTATTACTACTTTCATAAGAAAGGCCAATTCAGAAGAATTAAACTAAAATATCAAATATTCAAAAAGTTAAAACAACAAATCATATTATTTTTGTGTCCTCACTGTAAAAAAAACTTGACTTTTAATAAAAAAAAATGCAATTACCTCTAAAGATAAATAGGATTCATCTCAAGAAAAATGTCTTCTCTGATCTAATTTAGTATGGCTGCTGACACATGATTTTAAATTCTCCTTATTTTATTCAGACTTTCCTCTCCACTGTAGCAATGCTTCAAGAGCCCTATGCTGATTTGGTGTAACTATAATCAGTGTGCCACCTAGTGAGATGAACAAGAGATCAGAACAGAGCAGTCCGGATGTGTCTTCTCTTCCTTTGAGTCAAAGACTTCAAAAAAGCACATCCCACGGGAAGTTACCAACCACCGACTGAACATTAAAGCCGCAGATGTCTGCCATAATCAGCCCAAGACAAATCTTACGCTTAAATTCCTCCACTCATGCATGAGTATCCTGTCTCATCTTATTTACAGATAAGAAAACAGTACTCACTGATATATCAAAGTAAATATATCAGCATGGTGGTCATGAACGTAAGCATCCATGAGTCTTTAGTAACAGCTCAAATCATTTACAGAGCAAAAGAAAACAAAGATTAAAGGAATAAATTCCTACTCAGGTTTTGTTTTTATATATCAAATCTGTTTTTCACTCTTAGAGTTAATGTTGTGATTTCATTGGTGTGCCAGTCTGCATTATATATACATTAATTACTTGATATATTTCCTGGACATACTTTGATAAGCAACGATGTCAAATGAATCTGTGTAGGTGGAAGAACTACGTAAGAAACAATAACAAAAGGTGTAAAGAAACAAACATTTTTTTCCACAGTAATTGCAAAGCATCAACAACGTAACCACAAAAAGAGATGAGGTTGATCTTTTCTCCTTTTTTTCATATTCTTACTTTATTCTGAGTCTTGCTGTGTGGAGCTGGTGCAAAAGCAGTTAACTAGCATAATTATCTTAGAGAATTGTAATTATCAAACACATAGCTTGTAGCACACACAGTGTGATGTCACCCCTTTATGTTGTCTCATGACATTATGTCCTCTGGTATGCAAACTGGAGAAAAAAGTTTTAAAACTCACTGAAAATGACCGATAGGCGATATTCAGCTTGTTCTAACCATCTAAACATAAACCTTTTGGTGTACAGATAACATAAAGCCATTTCATAAGATGCCAGTGTTGTGGTTTTATAGACCCAAACATAATGCCAGCATTTAACTGGTTATTCACACAAATAAGAAATTCATCATGAAATGGATCCACACAAGTGTTACACTATTTTCTTTTTGCAGCAGCTTTAAGACATGAACATAAGAACAACAAAAACCTAGAGGACACAGCAGACACACAGGAGACAAAAAGACATCCCTGCGACTGCTGAGATAAGGAGGGCAAATGAGGATCCTTTTGTCTTTTTACTGGTTGAAACAGCTTGTTAGAGAAGACCTATCTGAGCTCACACATAACACTTCAAATCCAGACGCTTCACATTCGAGTGCATCTCAGAAGCTGAGGCTACAAGCAGCAGCAACGACAAGCCTTCTGCCAATTAGGACTATTTGTGCAAGTGTGCCTGAACCCATCTTTCAGGACAGATGAAAGTGGGTCAGAGCTGCAGCACAATGCCAGGTAGCACACAACACACAAACCTTAAGTAAGACAGATGGGGATTAAATAGATAAACTTCAAATTTGCTCTAATATGGGGTGACGGCACTGAATCCATTAACATCATCAGTCACTTTGATGCTCAAAAATTCAATTTCAGAGCAGGTGTCTCACAGTAGATGAGCCTCTCTGAGTTCACACTGCAAGTCTTAATACTATCATTCATTAACACGTTTCTCTGCAGGTAAACAACTGTGGGTTCAAAAGCATATCAGTTCAACATTTTACCAAGTTTAACTTTCTTCAACTAATTCTGTGGACTTTTTTCCTCCTCACATCAAACACTTTGCTCACTCTCCATATTCACATGGCTGCTACCCGTGAGCCTGGAGAGCTGTTTGATGATGCCGAGCACGTCTTTTCAGCAGCACTTCTGCAGAGGACAGCGCTGACCAAAACGACTTGCAATGCAGAACTACTGTGGCTGTGAAGCAGTGTGCCTCTGCTCCGTTAGGTGTTCAACATACGTATCTGATATCAGCTCTGGCCACATGTTTGGTAGGATGTGTGCAATAAGAGTTGAAAGATATCAGGAAATATTAATGAGAAGGGTTTGTAAGTGGAATGAGGGGTTCAGGCTGGTGCATTTCTGAAGTAGCTGTGAGTAATGGATGAAAATAAAGTTTATGTTTGTGGTTTGTTTGCATCATTTGACTGTGTTTACGCTGATGATCCATGCATGATGAAATCAGCCTCTCTTCTGTTAGCAGCTGTGATAGCTTCCAAACTTCCTTTAACCATGACTTGGATTAAATGGATATAAAAATTTAATAGAAGGATGGTTTATAAACATAGTTCTTCCTTTCAAATTCTCAACTCAGCCAATGAGCTAAAAATGAACTACTCTAATTACACTCCAACTCAAATACAACTGAGCATACCAGTTTAGTATTAGAGTGTAATTAATGGGGTTTTTTTCACTTTCTATAAATATTTGGTGTACCGTACCGTCATCAGAATATTCCTCCTGTTCTGTTACGCTGTATCTGAACTTATCTCTATCAGGTAAGTTTAAACACGACTGCCCTCGTTAACATCACTAAAATATGTGAACTATATTATGTACTTAGACAGAGATTCTGAAACTTTTTCTCAGCTTTGCTTTACAGACACAACCCACAGGAGAAAGGCTTGATTTCAACTAAAGACATGTTCTGTGAAAAAAAGGAGTCAAACAAAAACAGATGTGGGCCGTGCATGCTAAACACAGTCCGGAGATTCAGCTATATTTTACCACACAGCAACATCTTCCCTAACTAGTAATGCACATGTTTGCACAAACTCAGAGCCACTAGATTCTCCATCAGACTAGATTTACAACAGAAAGCTGGGAAGTGATGAGAAGCAGGAAGTATTAACTTTACCCTCACGTTTAGCTGTTTTTTAGATAAACAACTTAAAAACAAGTCATTCAGATAAAGAATTTATTTATTTGAAATATTTATATTAGACATCATTAAGAATGTTCAATCAGTCTATAGTGTATGATAGCATTATCAAGCTAAAAATGATTGACATCTCAGCATTGGAAATGAGCTGAAGAACACCCTCAAAACAAACAAATACTGCACTTCATACATCCATTATCTGTACCGCTTAGTCCAATGTATGTGAGTAGCTGGAGCCTATCCTAGCAATCACTGGGCAAGAGGAGGGATAAGTATACATACAATCAATACATAAATCATATCCGTAACTCCAGTAGCCTTTCTGGAACAGTCTGAGTGAAACAGGAAACCTCTTTTACACATTATTTACTTTGCATCATAGTATATCTGACATCTTCACTAACAAGCTAGATACAGGGATTTATGTAAACAAGACTGGACAATGTTTGTGAAGGTTATGGGGTTGCATACGCTCACATTCGCATCATGCTCTTTTCAGGAAAGGTTTTCTTATTCCAGGAAGATATAACCAAAACACATAGTGTTCATTTTACTGTAGCTTGGTTTGCTACTAAGACAATAAAGATGGAAAACAAGCAGGAGCCAAAGGAGGTCTGTCCTCCTGCCAATTAACAGAGTACATGACAAAGTATGACCCAAAAAGCTGCTCCCATATTAAATTAAAGGTGGGAATCACTCTTAAAACTAGCATTTACCAAGAGCTGCTGAATAAAAGATGTAACACAGTGGTAAACATGGCCGAGTTTAATCCTACATTCTTTATATTTCCAAGAACAGCCACATTTTTATAACTCAGTTTGTCTCTTTTTCTGTACTAACTTCAAAATCAACAAACAAAAATCTATTAAATCACCTTTCAGCATTGAATCTTTTTATACTGATACACTTCCCATAATAAACAAATAAGTGGTTTTATTCCTATTCATTGTTTTAAATGAAACAGCATCCGGGTTTATTTGGGAATAAGGTTGCAGTTTGCCTTTCCTCTGTTTGGATGTGGTGTAGAGGCATCCTGTCTCAGCATCCCTGTTCTCTCCGTGACTCTTTCTGCTTTGCGGTGAATTGTGACAGCATTGTTTTTTTGTTCATTTCTAACAAAAACAACTGATGTTTTGGGAAGCGACTCAAAGTTTGGAAAAGTGTACCCGAGGAAAAGAAGTTCTGAGGATGTTGATGAAGATATGAAGAGTCAGCACACAGGCACGGGGTTCTGTGCTGCAGAAAACACAGCAGGGACGTCAACGCAGCAGAGGTATATGAACACTTTCGAGGTATATGAATTTATTTAAACAACTCTTCATCTCAGCTGCTTTGAGTGTTTGCAGCAGGTGCTTTTACTAACATGGATATTTACTTAAACATATGTGCGTGCAGGAAGTCACCAAACCCAACTACACAAGTCTCAGAGATACTTGTACAGTAATCATACAGTCACCAAAGTGAGCGGATTAGTTCCTCTATGAAATCTACTGTGGTTTAAACCTTAAATACTCTCCTAGCAGCTCAATCTGCATGCAGCACATCAAGCGGCGACAAATTTAGCTGCTTTAAACTGGTGAAGATGAGTGACTGTTAAATCCAAGAGATGTGTTCGCTGAGCGTGCAGTATTCCGCTTTGGTGCATTCCCTTACACTTTTGCAATAACCTCAATTTCCCAGGAGTGTGTGTGTGGAAGAGATTAAAAGAGATTGAGATTAAGAAAAAGAGAGCAAGAGGCACAGCAAGTGGGAAAATTACAGTCCTTTATAACAATGCAGCAATGTATAAAATGCCTTAGAAACAGCTCGGTGCTTTCACAAAGGCTTTGATTGCTGCAGGAAAAGGTGCTCTTTATTTATTTATACATTGATTTATTGTTAAAAGCAGCAAACGCCACAACAAAATTGGTTTCCCTCTGGAAAGTAAAACTTTAAAATAGGGCTTTTGTAAAAAAAGAAACTATATTAACACATAAATGTAGCATCATCAAACTTAAAGCTGTTTCTTCTCTTTTATATCAAACATATTGTAGATAGGATTATACAGCGTCACCACGGTAACATTGTTAGTAAATTATTTAGCTTTCAGACATCAGTATTTAGCTTAAAGCACTACTATTATAGGAATAAAAATCGCTACATGCTTCTAGTCTTTCTGTGTTTATGTAACACTACAGTTCTCCAGAGTCTCTGACTTTCAAAAAACAATAAATAAATTAGAAAATCTGTGAGAAAACTATTTTCCACGAGCTGCCTTGTCGTGCTTTGAGTTACATGTTGGAGTTAATGAGGTTGAGCTTCTTCTAACACAAAATTTTCAGTCAGTGAGTGAGCTCCCGTCAGTGAAGGCGAGCAAGCCGTTCTCCTGCTAATCATTTTGATTCTCCGCCAGTGAACTCATACCAAAATATTGATTATGAGCTAACCCTATGTGATCATTGCCATCTTATAAAGAATTATAATGCAACAAAATGTAGAATTAATTCAATTCTGCAAACTAATCATTTATTTTTTATCACATGTTTACAATAAGTTATCAGGATTTATGCAGCTGCACTGACCCGAGGCTGATAGTAAGGATAAAGAGTCTGAGCCCTGCTCAGGGTCTTAAATCCAATATGGGGAATAAGCCGAAGAAGGGCGATCTAAATTAGGCTGGTATCGACTGGTAAGAGGTGACGCTCAGTGCTGCTAGTGCTGCTACTGTTAGATGTGTCAATAATGCAGATAAATAAAGCAGCATGTGGGACATTTTAGGCAAATTCACCAGTGGTTGTGTATGCTAACTTATTTACATGTTCAATATATACACTATGTCTGAGCTCTGACACAAAATAAAAAGAAAAACAACATTGTTTTCTTGTGTTTTATGGTTAAAAAAATCTGTCTTTGTTCTAATTCGATTACTTCCAGTATACAAGCCTTCCCTGAATGTCATTCTGTCAAAGATGCATTTCAAAGAGTTTTTCTCTGAATTATATTAACATTAAAGCTGATAGCCAGCAGCCCTGGAGCCTAATAGGGATGAAAACGTTGGGCAATAAGCCAACACCTTGACCTCCCTTACTGGAGACATGAGAATAGCTACGCACAAGAGGAAGGCTGACAATATTCAGAGTTATAGGCCTCTGTGGACCCACTCTGGGCATTACACTGCAGACAAGCTTACAATGTGCCTGTCCTCACATCATTGTGGTCCAGTGGAGCAGAACGGTGACTACGGGACTCACGGGGAGCTGCCATTTGGGCAGGAAGGAACAGAGGCTGAGCTTGCAGAGATTTGTGCAGACGCAGTGATAGCACACATGAGGTTTTTTATGTAGCGGCTAAACCTCCACAAGTTTTTGTCACTGAAAGCAGTTTGAAAACAAGTAAGAGCCAAAAAAAAACAGATAAGACACTGAGGATGGCAAAAAACACAACATGCTGAGAGACAAAATTAAACATTCACTTCTTCAACAGAAGCTTCTTTTACTATTTTGCCTGGAAATGATTATATTTGTATGCTTAAGAGTAAAGATGTTAGGACAGCGGGACAGTTTAGCTTTACATGTTGCCTTGGTCTATTACAAATGCTGCTACGCATCTCTTTCTTCTTCATGACCTCCTTTTATTTATGTAAAAGTTACTTAGTATAACTAGAGGTGTGCTGATTACATCAAAACTCAACCTTAGCCTGGAACTGTAATGTACAGCACCAGTCAAAGGTTTGGACACACAGACAGAGTTTTTGCTCCTTTTGTTTGTGAAAAATAATCCACACCATGTGGATAATTTAAATAAACAAAAGTTTGAGCACTTACAGAAGTAATAGTCATAGAAAATGTTTACATTTCATGAACTTTAAAAACCAAACCCTTACTCTAAAGATTGTTCACTAAGATATCTGCAATTCCTTTCACATTACCAGCTTCCACAACGCAAAGCAGAGGATTTCCACCCACACGTTTAAGTGGCAGGGTTGCTTTTATTCTCTGGACTCTTGACTGTGAGAAAGCTGACTTTAACCATAGTGGACACGCACAGATTTTTAAAATGCTTTTTAATAAATAAGACCTTTCATATTATGGATATCAATGTAGCCTGACCCCGTATCACACTGAACTGCAAAGTCATTGTGCTTCATTTTCATGGAGTGGGCTGATTCTGAGACATGGAGCCAAACAAGATGTCTGTGTGGATCATAGGTTCATATCGCAGCTGCAAATATTAACAGTTGTCTCCAATCATGACATCACACAGAAACATCTGCTACTTTTGTCCCCACAATTAGTAAAATATTCCTGGAAATGTAGCTGTTCAGTTAACCTCTATTGTAATTTTGATGTAATGGCAGTATGTATTGTATGTTGTATTGTATAATTGGGACATTTCTCAAACAACCAGGTAAATGTTTTCATTAGTGTGTTTTGCATAAAGATACACCAGGAGAAGTGATGTAAGCCTGCAAACAAGGCTGTATTTCTAATGTATAACAAACAGAATCTGACAACAAAAAATAAAAGTAAAAAGTCATTTTCAATGTGTGGGACTGGACTGGTTCCCATGGAACACCAGCATCCCTCCCACTTACCTTCATACAAGCATGTTCACACACATAATACGTGTACAGTATAACATTTTAGATTGTTTGATTTCATACAAAACTTAATAATGTCACAACCTGAAGAAGGAAATGAAAGAGAGTAACAAGTTAAGTAATGGAGTTACAGTTTTTCAGCATGATAATCGCTTCAGACGATACAAAATCATGTATATAGGAGAGGTTGTTGATGATGTTGATCGTCATCATTATAAAACCCTTCACTGACCTTCTCCAGTTGAACCATTTTAGACCAGCAGCATGATAGATTCACACTGAACACTGATGAACACTACACAATTAACAGGCGGCTGTGGCGCATGTAGTAGAGTGGGTTATTTCCTAACCAGCAAGTTAGCGGTTCAAGTCCCGGCTCTAGCGTCCACATGTCAAAGTGTCCTTGTGCAAGACACTGAACCCCCAGTTGCTCCCGGTGCTGCATCACCTGTGTGTTTGTGTGAGCGAATGGGTGAATGTGTTGAATAGTGTTAAAGTGCTTTGAGTACACTGATGTGTAGAAAAGCGCTGTACAAGTACAAGAACATTTACCATTACTGGTACATCACTACTGTGACAGCTAAATCCTAACAAGTAATTTATCAAAACTTGTTTCTATTCTTTAACAGTTCTTGACTTACTACATATTTCTTAACACATTGTCAGATTTTTTCAGACTGCCCTAACGTGCCTTTGTTGTAGTCAGAGGTGTATAACCTAGGTGCCAGTAAGTAGAAGCGCCGCCATGTTTTTGGATCTACCTGTACATTTAAAACAGGTATTTTCAATAAGAGGTTCATTTAGCTGCAGATGAACTATGCTCATCAAATTCAGCTGGTTTGATGACAGGTCGGATCAGGAATGTACACCTCTGATTGTAATCCATGATGTCAACAGTCAGCCATGCACAATATACTCAGTCCGTTGTTTACTGTTGTTGTTTACTGATACAATTTCACCGTACAGGAAATGACATATCAAATAGTTATGAGCAGGTGGATTAAAAAAAAATCTGACTGTTTGGCAGATCATACATATTTATCACATACCTCATAGTTCCTCACACCACATTAATTTCTTCTTTCTTTCTTTCCTTCTTTCTTTCTCTCTTTCTTTCTTTCTTTCTTTCTTTCTTTCTTTCTTTCTTTCTTTCTTTCTTTCTTTCTTTCTTTCTCTTTCTACAAACATTACAAACTGTTTCTGTGCACTCCAAACAGTGACATACAAATCTGAGTAATTCATAACCATCCTCAACTATTCCATTAATGACTTGTTTCTTAAGCTCACACAGTGAGTGTGTACAGTATATACATACATGTACAGTGTTTCACAAAAATGAGTACCTTCCATATTTCAGCCACAGTTGTATTTTATGAAACTCAGAAATAAAACTTGGATGTAACTTAAGCGTTCAACTTGTTTAGCAGTATTTATCGTGCTCTGAAAATATTCAACACATGAGAACTGACATAAGACTTGGTAACGATTATGCAGGTATTAGCAAAGTAAGATCCTGAATATTGAAATGTGCCAATGTCTCCTGATGTCACCGTGAATGCTTTGTGGTGTTGCTTTTGTGGCATAACAATACCTGAGCTGATGACATCACATGCAGCAAATGATACAGGTGAAAATCTGACTGTAGACAACAGATTCTCCTTCACAACAGCATGTCCAGAGTTATACCTTTAGTTTCCTAACAAACATGGTAATATTTCTGTTTCTCACTGTTTCAGCAGTCTCTGTCTGCTTGTAAAGGCTGAAAGCTGCACAAAGAAAGGTTGACATCCTGCATATGTCTTGGTGAAACATGTAACACTGCATTACCAAAATTCAGCTCAGTAAGCTTTTTCATTTAATCTGTCACTGACCCTACATTCCCAATAATGATGTAGCCAGGGAGTGGTTTCACTAGTCTCATATTTCCTCTCAGTTTAGCTCCTTACATCCAGGATGTCTCTACTTTCACTGGTTTCTATCTGAAGTCTTATTCCCGGTAAACTGGAAAGTGGAAAGCTTGAAGAGCTGCTTCATATAAACAACTTTCCAGTTAGCATGGCTACATTACCAGCAGAAATGATTAATTATTCCATCATAACTGTATCCAAACCAGTAAAAGAATAAATCAGTGATCACTGATCATTACTGAGAATAATGCTCAGGGGGAAAAGCAGCTTAAGACAGTAAAATGTAATAAGTCTGGACTTTATCCAACAGGCAGCTGTGGTGCAACTCTGGGAAATTTAATTCCACCCTTGTGGTAACAACTAAACTATTTTCATGTGTTCATGGCTTATTATAACTCTTATACTAATAACAATGTAATAATTACAGCATAAATTTAAACGAATGCTCCTTATCCGTTCCCTTACATAGCTGTCAGCACAATGCAGTGAAATCGCTTCTGTAACACACATCTTCTTTCTTTACTTTAATTTTGACAACGATCCTGTTTAGATTAACTGACCGTCTCACTCATACTGTAATATGTTATAAGTTCTCACAAATTGGTATATAAATAAATTCGAGGCCCTCTAGCTTGCAATATATGTTTGAATTGTGTCCTGAACTGTTAGTATCCACAGAGGGTCAGTGTATTTGCCATGCACACATAAAACCCAGGAGGTACACAGCAGATCAGCAGCACTCTGAAAAGCACTCATTAACTAAAGATGCTTCCAGCATTCAGTCTGTCTGAAACTGAATATTTATCAGGGCCCTGCAGCCCTTTAACTGTAATATGCTCTTATCAACACAGCATTAAGCCCACAGATAGATTAAAACAAAGTGCATTATTTATAAAAGGGCGCTCTTGTGCAAAGAGGGGGTGAAGAACCTATGCACAGACAACAATCCAGTGCAGCAGAGTCGTGTTTATCTCTTCTATGATTACAAATCATGATACATGAAGACCTGCAACCTAAAGAAACCCAAATATTTAACAGCTACATTTCCATTATTAGCTGCTCAACAAGTTATCTCATCTGAGTGTCTGTATTAGATGTTTTTTTCTACAAGCAGTAATTCTGTGGAACACAGGGAATTAAAGTGATGTGGCAAAGTCAATGCATAGGAGCAGCTCTAAACGCAGCTATATATTGTCATCTGGCTGTGCTCTCCTCATTATCTTTTATAACAGCAAGTGAAGAAACACTTTGCATTTACGGCCGCGTGGAGACATCAAAGGCACCAAGAACATCTTCCCAGCATGAATCCGTGAGGAGTGATAGCAAGCCAGATGAGGGAGCAGCTGGTACTTTCACTGCGCAGACGAGACAGTCTTCACTGCTTCCTTCTCTAAAGGTAAATATGTATTCTGACCATGTACATTACATAATAAAGACATCACTCTAAGGCACTCCAAGGTTGTGTTTAATATGTCTACGTTCCTGAAAATACAGATAGATTAGTCTGAGTCTTAACCTGTTAGACTTAACTTCACTGCTGCCATGAATCTGCAGTACAACAACATCCCACTTAAAATTATTTTTAATGTAATAAATGGTTGGGGGGGGGGGGGACTTCTGCAACTTTGGAAAGCATGACAATTACTTAAATTGTGCAAAAATCTTTGCAACAAAACCTTTTCAAATGAACAAAATTATGAAATTAACAAAAGAGCAACAAAATGTCAAAACAGCTCACTTTTATTTTATCATGTGTGTATATGACTCTCCTTTCACCAAAACGCCACCTTGAGTACAGCAAAGTCATCAAATCCAGTCTGAGTACTGCAGCCCAGTGTTTAAAACACAGTTCTACACAAGTTACCTACAGATTAATGCATCCCACCCACTTCTGACAAACTTAATATATCAGGAGTATAAACAACCACAATGCAAGCTTTCAAGCACGATTAAAACATTTTAAATAGGTTCTATCTCTAGCAAATTACTACATATTCCTGTAATCGCCCAAAAATAACAGATTTTTCTTTAAATAACTCTAAATTCTATGAAAAGCGTTGAGTGTAATCTTGCCGTACATGAACAAAATAAAGCTGTGTTGCATCCTGCCAGCATTATCTAAATGATGCAGGCAGTGAGAGTAAAGATGGGATTGTGGGGATATGCAGTGGGTGGAGATCAGTTACTCTGACATGCAGTGCATGCAGCTGGCTAATCATGTATCAAGAGGTGTCATTTAGACTACTTACTGGCTTGCATTAGCTGTCCCTGGCGTCCAAACACCTGAGAGAAGGTGGCATGGCTGCAGGTGAGAGTGTCCTCCATGGCTGTCCCACTGGTGCACGCTGAGGAGATAAGACACAGGAAAGAAAAGGGAAGGTCAGGAGTGCTGCGTCACATCAAGACAGGGAGAAAAGGAGAGAAAAGAGACAACAAAAGAACAAGAGAGAGGAGGGATGCTTGCTTTCAGTTGGAGAAGCTGGAGTATGATGTCTGGTGATGTCCGATCTCTTCTGAACCTGCTGCTGCTGCTGCTGCTGCTGCTGCTGCTGCGGTTTGGGAGATATACAGCCCCTCGCTGCTCACACCAATACGAGCAGAGCTGCTTGGCGCACAGATAACGGGAGGGGTGTGTGCCTGCCTGCTTGTCAGCGTAAGTGTGTGAGCAGGAGAGAAAGTTCTCTGAATGTGTGCCTATAAGAGCGTGTTGGTGAGAGCAAATGTGAGATCATGTAAAGCAGGGAAGCAGAGCAGGTAGAGGAGTGAGACACACACTTTCTGTGCCAGTACACTGATGTTGTGCATCAGCTGTAAAGACTGCCGGGTGGAAGGAGAGATGGATGGTAAATGCTGAATTTTGTGACTCCAGCAGGTAAAAGTCAAACCAACCACTACTATAAAGGAGATAGCAGCATCTGTCCTCTGTGCAAGAGCTGAGACTGTCCTCCCCTTTCTACAGCCCTCATTCGCTGCACCTCAGCAGTAACATTTCTCTCACTCTTACACCTCTGTTCCCCCCTCTCACATCTTTTACTCCCTCCACCCCCGCCCCACGCAACTCCCCTCGATCCATCTTAAAGCTTGGGTCGCTGCCGGAAAACAGACTCCAGCAAACTCGAGCGCTTCATCTTCCCCCAGCGAGGGAGAAAAGGAGGATGAAAAAGTGGAGGGGTTGTGTAAAAAAGAAAAAAAAAGTAGGGCTGGGCCAGCTGCTAGTTTCCAGAGGCTTCCTCGTGAAAGGGAATTATAGAAACTGCTGAGTATAAAATAAAATTCAGCTCCTACAGGAGATCTTTCCACTCACCACATCCAAAGTTACACGCAATTCAGAATACATCAGGATCAAATGAGGACATGTTACAAATTTTACAAGGCCTTGGGGAAGAGTTGTATTGTACCCAGTATGCAGTGGTTGCCATGGAGACCTCTACAAAAGACAAAACTAATACAGTTATTCCCACAATTATCACACTTAGACCATCTTTGTACCGTCTAACTTCTCTGCAACCTGTTGATGGGTGTTAAACATACAATTTCCTATGAGGACAAAAAAGTGAGGCAGGAAACTCATAGTCATGAAGAAATCTCTCACACCACTGCTCACCAGGGACCTGGCCGTGGCACTCGCATCCTCCCATCACATCCTCCTGTTTTGAAAGGAAGTGGCAGGACACTGAGTCGCCACAGTGGGAGGTTGAAGAAGTGGGACAACTTCAGCAGATGCTACTGCGAGTGAAAGAAAAATCCGAATAGGAAGAAATGAAAACCATGTCTCGCATTCACTGCATGGCATTAAATAACAAGTGAGGTAAAGTTTGGCTGCTTAGAGTGAAATGACTGATTCAGGAGTAGCAATTAAAAGCATGGGGCTGCATGCAGAAAAAGAACATAAATGCCTAAATGCTGATGTCAAATCAAACCCAGACATTTCACAAACAATGACAACACTGATGTCTGCGAGCCTGAGAGATTAATGCCCAGCAGAATAAATCTGCTTCTCACATTCATCAGCTTTAATGTTATTCTCTTTGAACAGGAAATCGGAGCACAGTGAGCTTTTCTAGGAGGTTGCACATTGTCATGTATGAGCCACTGTCACTGCGCCTCCTGCCACTAGCAGCTATACTTTTTCTGAACTGTTATAATTCAATAATCACACAACAATCTGATCCAGCGTCCTTGTTTCAAACCTTATATTTCTTATAGGAAAGACAAAACACTACTTTCACATTTTTTTAAGGAATAGATTGTTTCCTTTGTTTTCCACAAGCTGACAGTTTCTGAGATCTTCGTTAAATGTCTCAAAGGCTTTGGTTTAAACGCCACAGAGAGATGGTACAACGCTTCCATTCAACAACATAAATTTGCATCTCTCTCAAGACAACTTGATTTGGGGCATGGTGAACAACTCCAGTCCCCACTTCTCTTCTACATGGTGTATCTTCACTCTTCTGCAGCTTCCTGTAGATACAAATGATGCTCACTAACTCTTACTGTGTTCCAGAAACCTAAACCAGTTCAACTGTTACCTCTACTCAACATTTTAGCACATTTTTAATATGAAAGAAGTACAAAATGGTACATTTTAGGTTAAACATGCAGCTTTAAATGTTTGTCATGGCCTCCCAGGAAGCCTTACAGAGGAGCCCATACCCTGTGAAGATTGTGTGTCTACTATAAAAGTCAGCTTTTCATCTTTCCAGAGGGGCTCTCATCTTTGTGACAGCTTTAGCTATGAGAGTGAATTGGTAGATGGCAGCGTCAGCATGTTCTTGAGTTTATCCACCACAGTACTCCACATTGAAATATTTCTGTAGACAGTTATGTCTCCCTCAGGAGAACCTGCAGCTCCCCGACTTTTCCTCCGTCAAGTCAAAATATCAACTCTTTCAATACTTACCTGGGAAACAAATGGCACAAAGTCACTCAGTCATCACTCAATACTCCAATAACCAGCTCTCAGCATACTTATAAACCCAGAGTAGATATTGTGCCTGCTTATTCCACACTTATTTTTGACAGTAAAGCTCCCTGAGACATTTGTGTAGCCACATCAATAACCAAGAAGATGAGAATGCTGTCTTCGTGCATGTGATTTTAAGTGAGTCTATATTCACTGGTAGTGCCAAGTCTTAGATTAGAGTGTAAAAAATGTTGTGGGTGATAGCAAGAAACAACAAACAAGAGAAATGCAATCACAATTTAGACATAACTGCTGTTGGAAATGCTGTTCTTCATCCACAAATAAAATGAGCTATTCCTTCTTTTTCCACACTGAAACTCTCAAACTAATTAGGAAAAAAATGAAAGTGTACTATTTGCATAATATTGAGCAAACACAATAACTGCCTTTGTTCAGAGCTGCCTCAGTATCTCTGATGGTTCCAGTTTGTTGAGAGAAAACAGTCGTCACTGAAGTCAAACTTCTGTGGAGAAAGAAAAAGATTAAAAATGAGACATAGAAGATTAATTAATGATGCAGGAATGGATGATGAAAGGATGTAGAGTAGCATTGACTGCTAGCTTATTTTTGCAGTTGTCCCTGAGAGCATGTTAGCTGAAACGCAGCGCTGCCAAAGTGCAGAGCATGATAAGACTCCCATTTATCATCTGATCTACATGCATTTGGTGCACCTGCACACGGTCTACAATCATGTTCCCGGAGGGATGCTGTGAATGAGCAAGAGCAGAGCCGCTGCAGCAGTCTGATGGGTCTCCATACAACTAAAGTAGAAGCTGTGTCCACATGTTTCATACAACTTTAACTTATTTATGGTGCTGGACTGTGATTAATCATATTTGAAGGCCCAATCAGTCACATAGTTTCAGCTCATCATTACAATAAATACATTCTGGACAGTTCCAATAAAAAATATGATCCATATCAAGATTATCTGGCAATATGTGATAGCTGATTAAATTCACATTGATTGATTTTTTTCTGTTTGCTTTAGGTGTCCCTGTTTGGTTAGTTCATCAAAATCACTGTTTGGATAAATAATAGGTATTTTATTGACCAGATAGAGCATATTCTGCAAAAGATTATCAATATTAATAATTAAAATACTTTATAATGTTCATAGTTTAAATATTTCATTGTGTTTGTTTTGTTGTAGATTTCCTCTCACAAACCCACAAACTTACCATATTCCTTCTGTGAGGTAATTGAGGTGCAGGTTTCTAACCCAACTTCTGCCTTCCTGGCACATCCTAGTTTATTTTGTCTAGCCAGGCACACAGAGCAGCGTGGAATTGCATTTTTATAAATAGGGCCGAAGCACTATGCACAGCAATCAAAGCAGAGTGCAGTGATATTTCACCCTGACAGTTTGAGTATGGTGCAGCACTCTTTCAATTGCCCATCTCTCCACACACACACACACTAAGTACTATTCATACACACACAGAACAACACTCATAAACTACATCCAGCTATAAATTATACTATCATGGCAGTGGAGCAAATAAACACGTCTCAACGTCTCTTTGAATAAAGGAAAATCCAGCTTGTGGATCAAATCCAGCATACATTTAATTCATAACCCCATCTATCACCGTGATAAGCCACGTTTGTCTGAACAGATTTAGGTCTATAAGGTGTCACGGTTTCTTAGCAAATTTGTTTCCAAAGTGAGAAAAACATTTCCTTCACAGTCTACGCAGAACTTTACAGCTCATTAAGGAATAATTAAAGAAAGTGTGACAGTGAAGTCTGTCCAAAAATAAGTTGAGCAGATTCTCATTCTCAGAGATATTCACAGCAACTCGTGCAGCATCACTTCGGTCAAGAGACACAGCAGTTTGAACTGTTGATTTAGGAAATAAGCTGAAAGATGTTTAATAAAATATTTAATGGATGCATTTGCATTGCGTATTTATTCTGAGTTCCTTTTCTAATTTTCTGATCATTTGTTTAGAAGAACTGACTTTTGTTTTATGACTAGAACACATATCAGCCATTTGTTTTTACTCAGTTCTGCTTTTTTACCAGATAAAATATCATGCACAATGCTTCAGTGTGCTGCTGTTGCTGGAGATTAACTCCAGCATTTGTTAGCATATTAAATCATTTTTGATTTATAGTCACAATTGTTTCAATCCCATTAGTCATGGCCAACAATTAGCCATGACCAATAAATCATTTCATAAATAAACTAGAACAAATAAAGATTAAATATTAAATGAATTAAGAAAAACTACTCATCTTTATTTAGGATAATCGTTCCATTTTAATGTGAAGCTCTTCAAACTTTTGTCTTAAGCTATTAACTTTAATCATTTTCAATAAGATGTGCAGATATGACACACACCACTAACCTTACAATTACTGGCTTCCCATTTCTCTACAAAACAGAGTGAAAGTAAAAAAACATTTAAGGCACTGCATGACTTGTCAATCAACGTCTAGTAAACAACCAAACAGATACGGCTCTCTGCAACAACTACAATAGCAATGGGTCCTTAATAAGCACAAAGCCAGTTATTAAAAACACCTTCAAGCTTTCAAAATGCTTATTTAGCCTCATAAAATGGCAGATTTCCTATAAACTCACAAGGTAAAAAGCAAATGAAGGGGATAGCTACTGTTTAAAGAGCTTTTCATTGCCATCTAAGTTATTACAAGCCATTTATATCACACACACACCCAAGGCCAGTCGTCCTTACTGTGGTTTTTTCAAATGCCAGGAACATTTCCATTATTTACCCATATTCATGTCTCAGTGTGTAATGGAGACTCACACAAGCATAAACGTCTTTACACAAGTTGATTTTTTTCCTTTATTATGTCAATTACAGCAATGTTTTACTTGAGGTCATTTGGAATCTGTGTCTTTGTTCATCCTTAAATATATGATCATAATGCTGAAAGGCAAAACATAAAGATATCTTATGGAAACATAAATTAGCTTCAAATTATATTGTTCAATTTACTTTCCAACAACATGCTACATGGTTGTAAGCACTGCCTGTGTGTGTGTTTTCTTTGTGGTACAACTGGAAATGGTTACGAGTGAAAAGATGGATGTAGCACTAAAGACACTGAGATAAGGAAAGGACATCTTCCCCACCAATCTTAAAACATACAAACAAAACAGATCTCAGAGCATGGTGTATGGCAAGGCTTTTGAAACGAAACATGAAACAACTTTGCAAACATCCACTTGCAACAGACACTCAAAGTTTCCTTTACGGTCTATAAAAATTGTGCCATTTGTCACTTGTGTGTAAAACTGCTTGATGTAGACAAACAGCTGTAAAAAGTAGTACTTGAGATTAGATTTGCTCCAGTTTGGGGCAAATTAAAATGCAGAGTGCAGCAGATGTGAACACGTTTCCATTGCACGCTGCTTAATCTTACTGATCCAGCTGGAAGTTTTGGCAGTTCATTTTAAAGTGCTGTAAGAACACCAGGCTTATTGAATGATATTAAAAGTTTTTTTCCAAGGAGAACACAATCATTCCCACCAGTTTACAGACCTGATAAACAAAATGTTTGAGATTTAGACCCTAGGAATGGCTCCCAGGCTGCACATCCAACCATAACCATACACATATATACCAAACACATACACAGTGTTCCTGAGGACCAACTGTTGCAGTAAACAACCACCATTTTGATTTGTTTCCCCAAACAAAAAAAAGCCAATAGGATATTTTCTACATTATGACTACAATTTTTTTTAAATCAAAAACATACAAACTTTATAAATCATGTATAAACTGAAGTGCCCACTGGGAGAGACATAGGAACTGGCTTAATCTATTTGTTTCCTCTAGTCAGCACATGCATTAAGAATGTCTGAAATCTAAACAACAAAAAGGGAGAAAATATGGAACAAACATAATTAACAAGCTCACCTCACCCTAACTGATACATGATTGCCATTTGCAAAATATCAGCTTTTCAAACCCTAATCACACTTTTTTGGGTCAAGTAATGACACATGTTGTATATATTAACTCAAATGTCATTTAGTTTTTTGCAAAGCTGGCAGAAATTGAGGCTCAGTTTAGTCCGTAAGATAGACAAAGATACAGAGTTCCCTCCTTAAACCCAGGAAAGGCAGTTAAATTCGGCTTCGTGTTTTGCTTGGATAAATCCACCACAAAAGGTAGTCTTTAGTGCCTCAGTGAGTCCAGAGGGTTGCCTGATGGGTGACTACTGCATTCCCAGGAAAAACTTCACCGTGGCTCACTTCATCAGCACCTCCTGCAAAAAAAAACAAACAAGGCAATGAGCAACACATTAAGTAAAAGAGAAAACCTTTTATCACTCAGTTATGCAAATCCAAGAAATTATACAACAAAAATGGGATTATCAATCTATAGAAATGATTGACTATGACTATGTCTAAATACTTTAAAGCATCTCAACACCTTCAAATGTAATTTATTTCAGATGGTTTGCTGATGAGATTAAAGTCAACCCTACAAGGCTGAGCAGGGGATGAAATGTGTGCCAGAAAACAGTAAGTGGTGCTTGAAAATAAACCAAACTTTTATTTTTATCACAGGGAAATGCACAGCTAAACCAGTGGAATCTACCAGTCATGTCTGAGGTGTATTAAATACACAATCTCTTACCTGAGAGTCTTTTGGCTCTTGCATTAGTGGTTCCTCAGTTTTCACCTCAGCAGGAGGCGATGTGTTGACCATCTGCAAGCTCCTGGTGACTGGACCCCCCACTCTCTCCCTCGTTCTAAGTGAGAATCGCTCTTCTTTCTTAAGTTGTGGTGGCAATTTGGCTTCTGCTAATTTTTTGGGTCCTGGCTCTTTGCCCATACGCTGCATCCTCATGGCTGGCCGTTGTGCCGGGTCGCTGGGAGTATCCGGGGCTAATGGAGTGGGAGGTAGAGAAAGATTTTGGGCTTTCTTAGTTTTTTTGCTAGAAGAAACTGGTGCAGGGAATGAAGCGGGCCTCTTCAGTCGGCCTACTGTTGCTGCAGTTTTTCCTTTGCTTGCATGGAAGGACTCCGGGTCACCTGCATTAGAGCTACGAGCTCTGGTCTTTCCAAGAGGTTTAGCCCCTGGCTCCGTTTGGACATCCCCGTCTGAAGCTTTCTTCCTACCCGTGCTTTTTTCTACCACAGAAACACCCTCCTTTTTCACTTCTACAAGGCCTTTTTTGCCCTTTTTAGTGACGACAGGTTTCATGGGACAGCTGACTGCCATATGTTTAGTCAGACTTGCAGTATAAGTAAACACCCGACTGCAGTGAGGACAGACATTAGAAGTATGCTCTTCTTCAACTTTGACTGCAGCCTTCTTAGCATTTGTGGCAGCTTTATTTTTCTGGGAGATTGCTTTTTGTACCAGCTGGTTTTTCTTTTTATTGAGGGCGCTCATTTTTGTTTTACTGGTATCTTGATTAAAGTTAAGTCTCTTTGGCTGACCCATCCTGCGAAACGCACCCTGTCCTGCAGTGGCTGCTGTGGGGGATGCAACTCCATTTGGACTCTTCACTATTTGCTTAAGGGGGATGGGGTTTTTCTTGGGAGTGTAACGTTTCTTATCACTAGCATTGGCACAGGCCAGAATATGCTTGTGCAGTTCAGGCATATTGTCAAAACTGTTGCCACACTTGGTGCAGCGAATGGCAGTGCTGAAAGTTTGCGGTATATTGTGAGTAGTGAAATTTGTAGCCGAGGCCACTGATCCTGCATGGGAACGACTATGATATGGAAAAGGGGGTGGTTTATAACTGGGATAGTGTTGATTAATTCCAAGACGGACATCGGGGTCTTTTGGCTTTCCTCCCTCTGAAGCCATGATCTTTATTGTAGTGTACAGCTCCTCATTGGAGTCCTCTGCATGATTACCATTGACATCAGGCTCATCATTTGCTACGTGGGTGTCATTTTGGGGAGTACTGTCAACCATTTCTGGTGCTGGTGATAAAGGACTGCTTTCCTCTTTGGCTCTAGATGGATCTGTGTAATTTTGTGGCCTAAGTTTGCCACTTTCTATAGTAGTATGTGAACATGTCTCATTTGGATGCAGGTCCTTTTGGTGCTGCTGGAGGTTACAGAGAAAGGCAAACTCTTTGGAACAGACTGAGCATAGAAAAATCCCGCCCACGCCGTGTAGTGATGTTCGGTGAATCAACAGAGCTTGGGCGTCGCCAAACAGCTGAACACAGAACTCACACTTAAAGGGCCAGTCTGTGGCATGGTTCGTGATGTGTCCACCGAGTTCTTTGATGGAATCGAAGGGAGCCTCACAGACATTACACACAAATGTCTTGCAGTACATCGAGTCTAGTTCCACTTCTTCACAAGCTTTGTCAGCTGACTGATCCGGATCAATAGGCTGAGGAGAAGAGCAAACCCTATCCTGAGCTGCATGATTTGTAACTGGAAAAGTCTCTTCACAATACTGAGGCTCCTCTTTTACTTTAATCTGAAGGTGGGATTGTGATATTTGTGAAGGAGATGACTTGTGTGATACAGGAAATGTTGAGCAAGATGTGGATTCTGGTAAAGACGACAGAGCAGCAGGGTCAGATTTAAATTTCTCTGTCTCTGCAACACCGTCGTGGTTTAAGCTGCCATTTAGTGCATTGCTGCAAGTTGCAAGCAGAGTAACGTCTGTAGTGGAAATATCTACAGACGAAGGCTCAGGAGGACTTGATGTTACTGAACAATTGAGGGGGCTTTCAGTACTAGTGTTCGGGGAACTCGGTGGTTCAGAGATATGGTTCTTATCCCCGATTTTGTTTTCCTCAGCTACAACATCTTCAGCTGAATCTGACAGCACATGTTCAACTGATCTTGGAGACATTTTTGGGGACAGGACAGGAAGAGGTCTGAGAACAGGTGAGTCTGATGGCTGAGAGAGAGGAGAGCTAGGCATAGCTGGAGACTGTATGGTAGGTAAAACAGGGGGAGGTGGAGTTGGAGATGTGACACTACAGGTACCAGGTGAGGAGGGATTCATGATGACAGGGGTCAAAGAGGGTGGAGATGGGTGGGCAGACTCAGACACATTTGTAGAAGAAGAACTGAAGGAACTTGTGTTTGCCAGGGCTGAGGGGTCCTCCTCTCCAGGCAAAGTTAGACCAGCATACTCGTTCATCAACACCTTTTCAAGCATACTGGTGTTAGGTTTTTTCTTTTTTGCTACAGGCTGTGGAGTTGCAGTGCCCTTTACTTCCGGTTCTGCAGTGGCCTTCCGATGCAAGCTTAAATCCAAAGCCGAATCCCCAAGCACCTTGTTTACATCATCTCTTCGCCTACTAACAGACGAGTTAGACAGATCCAATGGCTGCTGATTGCAGGAATTTCCACCGCTATTAGAAGAAGCTGGGCTGTGCATTGCATCTCCAGAGAGGCTCAGATTATCCTCCTCATCTTTGTCCAGGAGGCTCTCGGGAGGTGGTGCACTGTGGCTTTCCAGCTTTGGCACCTTAAGGGTCTGTGCACTCATCACTTCTGTTCTACAGCTTTCAGCTTTACCTGTGGGACTAAGCTGTGGCGATGATGGTGGAGAAGCTGTTCTTCTCTTGAACTTTCCCGACGGCCCTTGCAGTGATGACACTGATAGCGGTGAGGCCAGTCTGTGGCTCTCCGTTATAAGAGCTATGGTAGATTTTTGGAAATCTTGTGTCTGAAGGAGCTGTTTGAGCTTTGGTGAGAGGTAAACAGTCTTCTCCCGTTGAAATGCTGCTGAATCTGTGGCTTGCTGAAACACTCCTCCCACTAATAAATTAGATGAAGACGACGTAGAAGATGATGGCGATGACGATGTTTCTGTTTCCACTTTCAGGCCTGTAACAAGCGGAGGTGTAGATGTTCTTCTTTTTGTTGCTGGTTGGCCACTGTTAACAATCTGCTTAGCAGCATTCGTTCGACCTTCCACTTTCAGTGCCTGACTGATGGGATTTGGGCTGATAATAACCGTGTCCAGGCCAAACAAAGCTGCAGATCTTGAATCAACCTCTATCACCTCACAGCTGCTCACGGTACTGGTTGAAACAATCTTTCCATCAATGTAAAAGCTCAGATTTTCAGAGATGTTTTTGGATATGTCCACTGCATAATCATCCCTGTCTGCCTCATCTTCAGTGTCTGCACTAGGCACATAGACGGGTGGAGGGCTGGTGCTGGGGGACTCACCGGGTTGCTGTCGCGCTGTTGCTTCTTGTAACAGCATGCCTTTCCTGCGAACTCCCTTTGGTAACAAGTGCCGTTCGTGTATTCTGCGTTGGTGTCTGCGCATGTTGGTGTGTGTGCCAAACGCCTTATTACAGTACTTGCATGGATGGAGTTCTTTCGAGTCTCCATTTTCATCCAGCATTAATGGACGGTCTGCAGGGGGTCCCAACTCTTTTTTCAGCATCTCAGAGTTTTGAACGTGTCCTGTTGTAAACTGGGGCCCTACGGCTATATAGTGACTAGTTGGGCTGGTGCAGTCAGGACTCGAATCGGTTTGCACCACAGGACTGAGCTGACTGGAAGCACCAGCCACAGAGCCGGGCCTTTTCTTAGACCCACTTTCGTGTCTTCTTTCGTGCCGCCGCCGGCCAACTTGTGAGCCAAAAGATTTATTGCAATATCGGCACTTAAAGAGCTGTGCTTGCTGGTTGCTGATGACATGAATGTGTATATGACGCTCCAGACCTTGTCTGGTGGAGAAGTGGCGCTCACAGTGGTGACAAGGGTACGATTCTCCTTGGAGATCATCTTCAAGCTCACCATCAGGGTCAAGACAAGGATCGACCTCTTGCTCTTGACCTGCAAGTAAGGAATATTCTAGCGTCCCCTGTGACTCCTTATGGCTTTCTTCACCACTGGCTAGCAGTGATCCAGACTGCTTGTGTGGCACAGAGTCAGCCACGGTTAATTGCTGAGAAGATTGATGACTGATTTCAAGAGCGTCATCTTCCTCTTCTTGATCTTCCTCCTCCTCCTCCCCCCAGTTTCCACTGTCCATCAATGCAGCCGACATGCCCTGCACATCTTTATGCTCAGTACTTTCCAAGCGATGGACTTCACCGGGTTCTTGCAATGTCACTGACGGCCTCTCATCCTCCTCCTTTACACCTGTAAAAATAGTTCCCTCTTAAAATCATTCTGACTTCACAGAAAATAATACAAAATTAAAATGACCCACTTTTTATTTTTCTAATGTGCTTGAAATGTTTGTCTTTATAAGTGAATTTACCTTCCTCACCATCCCACATTTCCTTGACAGTAGCTTTGGTTCCACTTGTTTTCTTGAATCCACCCAAACCAGCCCGTCTGGCTTTCTCTAGCTGCTTTCTTCTGGCTGCAAGAAAGAAACACACAAAGATACACGCATCACTTCATGCAAAGCTGGATGGCAACATAATTTCACAGAATTTAAAAAAAAAAAAAGTTTTACAAGCATTAAATAAAGAAACTAGGCCATCAGCACATTGCCAACTAATTTTAGAGACCAGAAAACATCCCTTGTCCTTCAGGCTCATGTCGTTCTTTTCTTTCAACATTCTCAACATGTTAGTCATCATTTGAAGCGTTGCTTTCAGGTTCAGATCTTTTTAGGTTAGTCGTAAAATTCCTATGCATAGCTCAGCTTTTCAGCATATATTTAACCAGCTCACTTTAACACTTTACTTACATATAAAAATTATTTATTAATTAAAAATCAAAAATATTAATAAAATGAATTTATATATATAATTTTAATTTATTTGTATTTAAATAAATGTATTTTATAAAAAAAAAAATGAATATCTTAAGAGTCTCAGCCAATGTCTAAAAGATAATTTTGACTTTATAAGGCTTGCTTGAGTGGGGGCAATCCCATGCACATTCCTGTCACAGACGTGTGTCAACAAGGTCATCTGACCTGGCCTGAAATCCTAGTTCACATCAGAAAGACTCACGCTGGACCCACCAGCATACCGGTATGTTATTGTGGTTCACAAACCTGACCAGGTTTATTTTGCATCCTTATTTTGCATCATCTTTCAGAAAATGAGATATAAAATTAGACAACTCCTGCTATATGTGCACCACTCGGTTTCCATTTTGACTGGTCTTCTCTGCTCTGGTTTGATTACCTTTGTGTAGTGCATTATGGCCACCAAACCCCCCCGTCCCCAAGGGTTGCTGATATTCTGGCAAGTAAGCTCCGACTGACACAGATATGAAGGATTTAGCAGAACAATGCAACAATGATGAGGTCAACTTTTGCCTTTAAAATGTCATGAAAACTGTAATGTTGAGGACTTTTATTGGAGTTCCAGTTACAGAATGTAAAAACCATCATCTAAAACAGCATACAGAACATTTAGGATACTCCAAATGTATTTTTCTTTAAGAAATTTGTATTAATAAACTAATTATTGGTTTAATACCATAATCCTGCCACCTAAAACAAAATTTTAACCCCAATTATTAGCAAGATAATTAGTTTAACTTTATTTCAAGGTTTGACAGCCTGTTTTTTATTTTGCAATAATTAGTATGACTGAAAAAAATGAGTCACATTGCTACTGAATGTCAATTACATGGTAGGGTGTGCTGCCTTTGTGTTTCCACATAAACCTAAATATGCACTTTATGATGCAGCTTATGGTTATTAAAATTAAAATGTGACTTTCTAGCTCATTTTTCACATTTCATGTATTATGATGAAATGACTCAACTCTCGTTTCCTATATTGTGCATCAAAGTAAATACACAGTAACAAAGACACATGAAAAAGGTATCATTATGACAAAAAGTATATTACTTAAACAAATCTAATATTAATGTAACAACATGCTGGAAAAGCCACATGACACACTGCATGGCTGTAAGTTTCAAGTTTATACTGAAGAAATATGACACCAGTAGAAATAACATCTTCTCAATACATGCTGTACACAGTTAACTGTGTATTGTTATTTTACAGACATATTAACAAGTTATAGTAATTTTTAATTACATATAATAGCCAAATAAAGCTTTGCGTTTATTTTCTGTTTTGAAGTGGTTATGAACAATGTAAAGTTAGTGCTGACACATAAGGAACAACTATTACACTGACTGAAATAGTACCAACTGTGTAATAAAACAAATTAGTAGTTTTAAAAACAACATTTTCATGAACACAAGTTGCCATCCGCTCGTCCACACTTTGATGTCCGTGCTCCCACACCTAGCCTTTTAGCTTCATGCTAACATGCAACAACAAGTCTGACAACTCGATGGATTAGTTCTTCCGGATCGAAACGACACACAGCTTCGTTTATTAAACACTATGTTACTAATATATGGTAGGTTGGAGCCTCATAGTTGCGCCACAGTGCGCGTAAAGCTGAATAAGGAAACTGGCTAGTTAGCTAACCTGCTAGGCCATCATCAAGTAGAGAAGCTTGCCGATGGATGAACTCAAGGAAGGTCACATCCTCAACAACGTAGGAGCCAGATGAGGAAAAGCCGCTTTAAAAGTTGCTCAAATCCTCGTTCACCACCTTAGCGTTATATTTTATTACACTTATGTTGCTTAATGGTTGCTATGTAGAGTTAAATCGGATACTAAGAACGAGTTTTGGGTCGGGTATGGAAGTAGAAAAAAGCTTCACACATCGCACGTTAGCTTCCACTAGCCTTCCTTCTATCGCAGCCTGCTAGCTCGTCAGTTACAACTTCGACTGTGCTGCATAAGAAACAAGCAGCCAAGTGTCGCGCGTGAGCTTCACGCGTGCTACTAAAGCAAATACGACTCGTACGTCAGGATGGTTTGGGGTAAGGCCTCACCTCGCTTCGCCCTGGGTGAGTTTTTCCTGCTCAGACTGCTGGCTCTTTCTTCTTCCAGTGCAGCTGTTATCTCAGGGTTGTCTTCCACTGTGTACCACACCAGCAGCTCCTCTCCCGGCCCGATAGGCTGCAACAATGAGAGATGAGGTCGGCAACCAATCACAGCTCTGCTTGCTAAGAGGCAAGGGGAATATTTGGGCTACCATCCATCTAATCTGCCTTAACGGTTATGAAATCTTCATTCAGTAAATGATCCTACCATATCTTACTGTCATTTTTGTCGTCTACTCTTACAAGAAAGCACATCACACAACAGAGTTCATGATTTTAAACAGATCCACGTGTGATTAATGTGCAAATTATTTAATTAAAAAACAAAACAAAAGAAAGAAACAAAACTCCCATTACAGTTTCTCATGTAGTTATTAAAACGTGGAGGTTTAACGTTACAGTAATTACACAAGTCAAGGTATGCAAATGTGAGAGGGAAAGTTAAAAACAATGCATTCTGCAAGATAAAAAAAAGAAAGAAAACATTTAGATAAAAAGGTATCAATTATTAATTAACTGTTGCATGGGACTACCTTCTAGTCATATAAATCTGAACCAGCAACTAAACTCATAATTAAACCAACCTGTGAAATAATGGGTATTTTTAAAAGATCTATATAGATGTAATTACAAAATGTTGTTTATCATTTTTAAAAAGGGATATTTACCATTTGTTACCATGTGATATGGCTAAATGTACTGTAATCATTTCACTGGTGTCCATTAAAGAGCAGATCAACAGGATTTTAGCAAAGTTTTTCACATAAAGTGATGACTAGGGCTCAGAAACTGTATGCATCATATCTGAATTTCCTTCTGGGATGAATAACGTATTTTTCATTTCATGGGTTATAAATAAGTAAATATGATTTTTATATATATTTTTTAAAAACTAAAAACCCTCTAACCAGTGACTGAAGTGTTATTGAAAAACTAAGAACCAAAAACAACATGAATACTTTAAAGTAAAATCCCTCAAAATGAATTGTAATATAGTGTCGTCTTTATGTTTGAGAATATTAACACTGTTCACAATGAATCAACATTACTAGAAAACACAAGAAATGATCGACAGGGTGCCTGTTCAGCATCATATAAGAGTATGAACCATTTACAGGCAGAAAAATCTCTGCAATCTACCGAGCAAGAACATCATGGCTGGCAACCATTAAAACACAGTCACAATGCAATTTAAAAGAGATTAAGCACAAAGAAATAACTGGCATGTTCAGACTGGTGTTGCTTCCTCTGGTCGCAGAGCATCACTGTTCAGAGCCCGTGTTGTTTGCAGAGGGAGCATGTCATGTGACAAGTCACACTGACTCTGAACAGATTTGGCATTTTATTTAAGTGTTCAACTAAAAGCAGGAATTTATATAATTTATGTTCACCTGCCAAAGCACGCTACAAAATGTCTTCATTTTTTAAAAGAGGCTCAAGACCCTTTTAGCTTAGCTTTTAGCGCAATTATTCTATCTTATTTGATGTTTTAATTGTTTTATTCAACTTCATTTATTTATTTATTCATTCATTTCATTTACTTATTTATACATTTACTTATATATATTTATATATATCTTAATCATATTTTATAAAGTTCTTTATATGCATTTTATTGTTTTTGTTTTATTTGGCTCTTATTGTTTCTTAAGGGTATTTTATTATATTTAG
>JBAMHV010000003.1:17221699-17239260 GCA_037177535.1 Pseudomugil gertrudae | reverse complement strand
GAGGCGCTACAGAAAAAGCAGCATGCAGAAACTTCAGGTGGCACAATGATGGGATGAGGATGCTGCTTAAGGTCTCACGCTGGTTCAGTGAGATGTTCATAAAAGCTGCTGTGCCCACCTGCACAATCTTATGCACAGATGAATGTGCAGGTTATCAGACTCCAGAGACAGCATCATTTACACCCTGACCGACCCCACACAAAGCTCAGTTAGATTCTTCTCTAGACTGTGATCACTGGCCCAAAAATCTTTATATTAAGTGATGAATATTTTTAATATTTATGTGTCTGCTTGTATTGTATTTTATTTATTTACTTTTTTTTTTGCTATGGACCTGAATGGGTCTGAAATAAAGATTGATGATGATGATGAGGCCCACTACTCACCGATGCGGCTTTGATTTACAGCAGAGGGTCCCAGATTCAGACAGTCAGGTAATCCCTTCCACACATGCACAGGAATGTCATCCAGAGACTCCAGTGTTCCTCCAGTAATGGCCATGACCGACACTACCAGGGCAGGAAGTTCATGTTTTTGTTATCAAATACATGAAAGCCATGTTAAGAATCAGGAGAATATTTTACCTGTTGAGGTTCACAGGACTGGGAGTTAATGGTTTATTATCACATGAGCTGGAAGTGAGCAAAGAAAAGTGATTTTAAGTTTCCAAATTAATTCATTTCCAAGAGAGCAACTGCAGTGGTGTCAAACGATTTGCATTACATTCAAATACAAGTTTTTTGCTAAATAAAATGTCTTCACTTTGGTTTTTGCATAAAACAGAGAAAAGACAGGAAAAAGAGTGTTTTCTACGACATTCCCATCACTGATTTCCCAGTTCCCTCAGATTCATGCTGCTGTTTCCATGTCTCATCATGAATAACATGAAAATGTAACATTACGCAGACAGTCAAGTTTTAATTATTTAAGCTCAACTTTCCACACATGTGGCCTGGATGCTGCCTGGTTCAATGATTACCACCTGCATGTGTACCCAAAGACAATAAAAACATCTTGCCATTGTTCACATTGTTCACATGTGCCAGCTCAGACTAGAAACCTGCTTTTAGGTTGAACCAGAGAAATGTAGGTGTCATAATGGACCTGACGTTCTAAATGGTCTCAAACTGGTTTCTTTACCAAATTTTCTAAATAAATTTTTAAAAAAAAAACATGTTCAGATTCTGTAACACAGATTTGATCAATTTGATCAAAATGCTAAAGTTAATTTTTAGACTGCAAAACAGCATCACAGCTCTTAAAGGCAAAAGACAAAGATGGGAAGGCTGGAAATCCTGCTCATCTCTTTACAGGTTACCAGTTAGTGTGTGGATTCCCTTTCCAACGTTTCCACGCCAACATGCAGGAGTGTGTGACAGCCGCTTAGTTTCAGATTAGTTAAAGCTTTACTTTTCAACCCTTGAGCCACTTAACCAGACATATAGGCATTAAAATCTGACTATTTCAGTTTGAGTGAAATTATTTAAAAGCAGCATGTAAAGGATCCCCCCCCCTCAGCGTAAGCAATTTTCTAAACACATTTTTGTACAAAGTTCTGATATAGGATCTATATTGTTAATATCAGATTGGTAAGAAGACCATGTAGTATCACACATCACTTGATATCGCCTTCTCCAGGAAAGTCAGGATTATATCCCATAAATACCAGTTTATCTATGGTTTTACAGCATCCATGCACTGCAGCGTGGACAATTTAACAAGAGTGAAGAGAAGCAGAAATCCTCCCATTTAACCCTGCAGTCAGCTTGGAAAATAATCCTAAAATAGTTTCTTTTTGCTTTTTATCCATCCAACCTTTACATCTTTCCTCACATGCACTTCATCCCAACTAAATGAAGCTCATTTTGTTTGGAACAATAAGCTGCTTGGTTCACACATCCTAATTATTTTCCTAAAAATGTACAAATCACACAATGGGTCAGGGCAGACACTTCTAATTACCACAAAGGTGATGTTAGTTTATCAAACAGCAGATTGATGACACAATAAAGACTAACACCATTGTTTGTGGTATTCTTTTCTAAATGTCCCCTGAAGATAAAGAGCAACACTGTACAAACTTTCTATTGGCCAGTTCATCACATTCACTTATTTCCTGGCAGCACTGTTGCTGTGCTTGTGATCAGACATCTTTAAAGCCCTCTAGCTGAAGTTCAAGCCACAAAAAGCGTCGCATTTTGCAGCCTGTGCGCGTGGAGTTGCGCGTGGAGGGGGTCGGAAAGCGTTCCGCCGCTTTTTCAGAAAAAGTTGTCAAAGACAAATAAAAGAGCACGTAAAAAGCTCCACCAGAGCTTCAGTAGGATGCAGTTTATTGTTAACCCCCCCCCCACACACACACCCAATGCCTGCGCAGCAAGGTGCTTTTTCTCCCTCCATGTTCACATCGGTGGTGGTTTTTGGCTTTAGGATACTCGTATGCGCACTTACCTGCGTTATGTCACCGGGACTTGTGATTTTTGTGCTCTACCTGCTTTCAATCTGCTGAAAATGGCGGATGAGGGGGGCTTGAGTCGAAAGGCTTTTTCAGTAACTCGGATCGTTGTGTGGTGCAGTTGGGAGAGGCAGTCTGTCAGACACGGGCTCCCTCAGCGATGATGGGGCAATAAAGCTCCAGTCTGCACGCAATAAGGAGGCTTTTCTAGAAGACACTGTGCTCTCTGGACGCCTCTCCTGCAGGCGGTGTCTCCAGGTCCATGTCCACACTGCAGCCTAACGGGAAACCAGGCCAATTACCTTACTTACATTCATCTGGGAGTATAATGGGCCTGTGGGCTGGTGCCATCTGTGCATCCATGAACAGCTGAAAGGAACCAAATAAAAGCGCAGAAAGTGCTGTTTGGATGCAAAATAGCCCCAAAATGTTTATTTTTAACATCAAAGCATCTTTGTTGATATTCGTAATGCGTTTACTTATCACTTTATATTCCTGTTTGTGGCTGTTTGACATTAATACGAGCTGAATCTGATGTTCATTTACTAAATTTAATAATTAATTGTGACATTAGAGAAGTTATATGTATTTATACACACACATGTAATGTTTTTAAATGAGATTTTATTTAATTGAATACTCCTGGCATCAGTAGTTTGATCCAGTCTCCAAGTAGGCCACTGTAAAACTTTAAATATAACAGGAAATAACACGAATATATATTTATAATGGCTAAAACACATTTCTGGGAACTACCCGTTTTCTCAAAACCTTAAACACAAATCCAAGAATTCATCTGACATTTACAAAACCACCCAAATCACCTCCTATGTATCATATCTTCAAAGCCAAACAATATTCAGATTATTTATACAGCAAATGTATATTAACTTAAGTAAAAAAAAATGTAGCAATTTCACTCATTCATTTAATAAACAGAGATCTCAGAAGCCTGTAGTCAAACCTTACAGCCGGCGCCATGGCACCTCCGGCTTTTACCTGATCACCAGCTGGGTCACATACTGCTATAGCATACCATTCTAACACCAGCATTTGTTGCAAGTAAAGCATTGTGATTGTCCCACAAGATGTTCAATAGAGCCACTGTCAGGACTGCAGGCAGGTCATTTCATCCTCTCAACTCCAGAAAGTCTGGGATAAACTCCACTCTGAGGGGGCAAGCCTCATCATCTGAGGATAAAGTTCAGTCCCAGGCTGTAGAGTTATAGATTTGCTACTGGATGCATTAGGATCATTTACAATGATGCTAAACTTCTCCTTTATGGGACATGCTACAGTCTCCACCAAAAACTGTGACCCTGCCACAACCTTAAAACTGCTGGGTACCCGACGACGCTGAATTTGAGCTGACAAATCCTTACTCACTTCAGATTTCATCAACTTGTCTCTGTCTTCTGTCACATCAAACATTACCAACCCAGAAAAAGCCTCGCATGGCCGTGATATCACACTGCAGCCATGTGTTTTACAGGTGATGCTGTATGCTTTGGCTCATGAGGTGCTGCAGTCCATGACCATACTGTTCATCTCACATCATTCTGGTCTGGTGCATCTTAGTGTCCAAACGGAGGTTGTTTGAGGGGTCCTTTCTAGCTTAGTGTTTGTATTTTAGAGTTTTAAATGTTTTTATTGTCTACTCTTTTTCTTTTAGGCCAGTTTGACGTTTGTAAGCCAGTCAGATGCATCATGGTGGGAAACTCAAGTCCTCTAGAGCCGCAGTCCTGCAAGTGTTTCCCTGCTCCAACACACCTGACTCAGATCAATGGGTCAAAAGCCGGCTTGTGTAGAGTTTGATGTCAGGCTCTGCACGAGTCTGCTAATTTAATCTGATGTGAGTTGCAGCAGGGAAACTCCTAATGCTCGCAGGACTGCAGACCAGTTATCCACCTCTGAACTATAACTCGTTTGTAAGAACTGATTTAGAAAGCTTTTGATTTTAAGAGGATAAACACGACCAAAGTCTGTTCTGTAATTTATTTCCCAGCAAATGATAAAACAGAATATCATCACTATTGTTTTTGTTTGAATTTACATGTCGCTCCCCTCCCCCACCTTCCTTCCAATATAATTTCATCATGTCTGAAAGCTGAAAATCCTTCTTATGTGGTATGTGAATATCCTCAAAGTACACAGTCTTCATTTCAAGTTGCCCTTCATGACATTAACTGCAACTCCGATATCCATCCATTATCTGTATCGCTTCATCAAATTTAGGATTGCAGGTAGCTGGAGCCTATCCCAGCATCTTTGGCTGAGAGGCGAGGTACACATGGACAGGTTGCCAGAGAGACAAATAACCAGTCACACACACATTCACTCCTAAGGACAGTAGGAGGAACTTAAAGAGAACCTACACATCCATGGGGAGAACATGCAGGCTCCATACAAACAAGCCAAAGGTCAAACCAGTGACCTTCTCCCTGTGAAGCTGCAGTGCTAACCACCACGCTACTGTGCGGCCCTCAACTCAAATATGTTCTGGTAAATTTTCAGGCAGAAATGATCAGTAACTGCCTTCCAGTGCATCTGTAAAAACAAACAAAGAAAAAGATATTCTTTTTAAAACTTCCCCTTTGTTGTCTCTCTGGATCCAAAAGTTCTTGCACAAAAAGAGAAACATTGAAAACCTGCAGGACTGTGGTCCTTGTGGGACTGAATTTAATCATTCTAAAGCAGTGTTTTTCAGTCCTGGTCCTCAGAACCACTGCCCTTCCTGCATACCTCAGATCAAATTGCACTCCTCAGCAATTTCTTTGCAAGCCTGTTAATGAACCATTTATTTAAATAAGGTTTGTTAAAGTACAAAAACCTCTAAAACATGCAGGGCAGTGGTCCCCAAGGACCAGGACAGAGAAACACTGCTGCAGAAGAACTCTGGTAATCCTACCAGGTACCATGACTGGTTGTGTCTGCGACCACCAGAGGCTGCTATACGACAAGAAACAGAAGATCTCAGTGTGTGTGTGTGTGTGTGTGTGTGTTACTGTGACTGTGAGCTGCTGTCCATCACATGTTGTTACTACAGATCTGTCTGTGACCAAATATCAGGTTACAGATATACGAAAGAAAATAAAGGCATTATAGTAAAAATAACTTGATTCATAACTGGGAGATAATTTTAAAGAGAAATATACTGAAAAGGTATATGAGGAGTTTCTAAATAGATATTAAATCTGCTTTATGATTTAATTAAAAGTCATATCAAGCCATACAGGAGTATAAATAAATCTGCAAATAGTCACAGGGTCACCGTCTGTCTGAGGTGATATTTTGCAACTTCAAAGCCCTTCTCATCAAATTATTTTTTATAATACCATGTCTGTTTAAAGCTTTGCTTGTGTTAGTGATACAGAATCCCGAAGCTGGTTTAGACGGGCTGGATTGGTGATTATTTTTAATGATTATTTTTAAACGAGCACTGACACATCCTACATAATGTTATCGTAACAGAATCAGTTCTCAGATCAGTCATGTAAAGTAGAATTTCTTCTCTTTGTGACTTTGTAAATGTATGGAAGCAGCTTAATTAACTCAAATTAGTCAGGTGAGGTTTTAAAGTAAATAAAGATCATAATCGCTGCTGTAGAGTTGAAAAAATATAAAGAATTACTCAGAGTAGCATTTTAAAAGCAATTTTAAATTTCATACAGACTTAAGTGCAATTACAATCAGCAATCATTAAAATTATATTTGAATGTTTAATGCAAAACTGTTATAAACCTTTATCCTTATATAAACCCCCTGACTATCCTATATATATATATTTATAATGCACATGTACTGTGTCCGGATGTGCCGGCACATGGACCTGGTGTTCCAGCATGCTATAGTCACTGATCTCTCTGTCTCTCAGCAAACGTAAAGTGATCTGTTTAACATGTACCACTTGTGCTGGACTCAGATGTACATGGTGTACCATAACCGGCACTGAAAAATGATTACGACGACCACCACGAGGGTTCGTGAGGTCAGAGGTGCAATCTTGTCATCATTCATAAATTTCAAAATAAAACATAAACACACATAATCATCCAACATGTACCTGCAGCTTGTATTCACATCACTATACCATCATTCTTGTATAACACACCATTTAAGATCACAACTGCATTTTTCAGACTTCTGTGGTTATTTTTTAAATCTAGATTTTATCCAAAGCAGAAAATTGCTAAATAAATTATGACTTCACTCTGCAGGAAAATGCTGCTCATACATTAATCATTTATTCAACTTGTAAATTATCATTCATGCATTTGATGCTTGAAGCATTTTTTGTTAATGATATAGTCGAATAAGAAGATACTTTATATAACGCGACTAACAATGACATCGCAGAGCAATATGGGCCTCAATGTTTCACAAGAGAACATCTTATGTTTAGGAAGTTTGGGATTGAAACCAGCAACCTCAGAGCCACAGTTTATACAGCTGCTGCTACTTTCTTACATCCAAACGTCACAGAAGAATCTCCGTCAGTAGCTCTACATACAGTCTATCCTCAACCCACAATTTCGCCGTTGGTGATGTTATGTTCGAAACCTGTAACAGAGGAAAAAGTTGCAAGTTTTTATTAAAGATGAAAAGATTTCTGCTGTTTTCTATCAGCATCAGTTGTAGTTTGTCTTTAGTTTGAGAAGAAATAAAAAAAACAGCATAAAGTGGCAAAAGAATTACCTCCGTTATAATAAATGTACATTGTGTAAGTATTACTGACATCGAGAAAGAAAGATGGTATAGAAATGAGTACAAACAGTTGTTTCACACAGACATGTTTTCATTTGCGAGCAGATCCAGTGGCCTCAGGTGCAGTATTGACTGCACTAAAGGTAACCATTACAAACTGGTTTCCGTGTCCCAGTACATGTGCACTTTTTCCAAAGATTAAAAAAAATAAAACAGGTAAGTGGCAGAGAAAAGCACCTTGTGCATCTGTCATTTAATTTCACATTTTCCTCACAACATGTAAACATTTTTTCCAATAAAAATTCATTTATATCCATTAAACATATTTTACCCTCTTAATTGTCTAGTACAAAATTAATTACTTATATTTATCAAGCATTGTAAAGGTTAACTATTCATAATTGACTGTTTTGATCATCTCCTCCTACCATTCATTATAAAAAAAATGGTGTTTTAATGTGTTTCATTACATGTGATCCCACTACACATAAGAGTTGTTTGTCCATTCAGAGACACCGTAGTAAAAAAGAAAAGAAACAAAGACAGCTGCTGCTAGGTCTGTGTGGACCCATAATAAATGCATGTAAGGCTTTTTTAAAGAGAATAAAACAAGTTATTTTGTTTAAATGACTGGATACCTATTTAAAACATTGTTTTAGATTGTATGTGGACTTTTTATTTGGTGCAAATCTCAAAAATCTTGAGAATATTTGGGCTTAAATGATACCAAAAAATAGTCAAAATCAACCAGCTCTGTAGAGGTAAAGTCATTTTAATATTCTTATTAAGATTTGTAATGGTAAAGTAATACTTACATGGATTCACCGCAGTTTTTTAGAGATCGTCAGTCCAACAAATCCAACAACAATAAAAGACATCAGTGTGAAGAAGGCTCCCCCGAGTATCACTCCTCTATTTACCCGAGCTAGGGCACCAAAAACATCATTAATGTCGATGGAAATCTCCAAAAGGACATTTTACAGCGCTTGCTACATATTCATCAGCTTTACAAGGCCTGATGGGAGAATAGCTGAATTCTTACCCACTGGTTCATCATGTAATGGTAAAAGTGAAGCCTTTGATTTGTTGGTGTGTGGCAGAATGCGGGCATGGTTACCACCTGCCACAGCTATAGCTGCTGCATCAGTATCTGCTACAGGTGCAGCAGTGGAGTCCTCATCTGGGTCCTGTTCTGAGACTGCTTCAGTAGGATATAATAGGACAGCTTCTACTTCACCTTCTTTTGCATCGTCCAGAGGAATTGTGAGGTTTGGGTCTCCTGTAGATGGTTCTCCATTAGTAGGTCCCACCAGAACAATAACCGTAGGTTCTTCTGGGACTGGCTCTGGTGCTGTTTCTTCCTTGCTTTTACTCTCCGTCTCATCTTTTATAGGAACAAGGAGGCGGGGGTTGTCTTCCTCTGGTGTACCTGTAAGCGCTTCAGTGTTCTCCTGTTCATCAGAGCCTGCAGGAACAATTGCAGGATCTTCTGGAACAGTCTCCTCTGCAGCAGGTCCCATTTCAGCCTTTTCATCTGTCTCAGGCTCTTCAGGAAGGAGGGCGAGGGAATCTTCTTCTGCTTGTGCTAGTAGGGCTTCCTCTTTGGTTTCTGAGGAACTGATAGAGACTATTATTTTTTGTTCTTCCAGATCTGAAACCACAATAACAATATCCTCTTGGATTGAGTCCTCTGGTGTTGTTTCCTCCTCGGCAGGTCCGACATGATTAAATTCTTCTGTCTTATATTCTGCAGGGACAAGGGCAAGGGAGTCATCTTCTTCATCTGAGCCAGCAGTTGTTTCTTCTTCAGCAACAGAGTCTCCTTCAAATATTGTAGGAACAAATGTATCATCTTCTTCTGGAGCTCCTTCTTCCATGTCTGGAGCATTGACAGGGTCAGTGTCTTGTCCTGGTTCTGTCTGCTCCTCAGCCACAGGAACACTGAAAAGATCTTCATTAGCAGAGTCTTCTGGTATCATTTCCTCTGAAGCAGGTTCAGTTTGATCTTCATCTGTTTCAGGCTCTGCAGGAACAGAGATATGAGTTTCCTCTTCCTCTGGGATACTTGACAGAATAGGGGCTGGTGCTTCTGGAGCCTCCTCATCTTGTTCTGGAGGTTCACTGTTAACCAGGTCAGCCTCTACGTTTTCATCTAGAGTTGCCTCTTTGGGTGCAACTTGGACGGTTTCTTCTGAAAATTGTTGTGAAACTACAGCAAAGGCCTCTTGAGCGGCTGGTTGTTGAGATACAGGATCCTTTTCTCTAACTAGCAGGACTTCTTCTTTAGCAGGGGCTTCCTCTGGAACTGGTGCTGAAGCATCTGGAAGGAGGTTCCCCTCTACGAGCTTTCTCTTCTCCAGTGTGTGTTCCTGTTGACCTGGTTTCCCAACAACAGATGGAAACTGAACCTCGTCAGCAGCTGCAACACACACAAGATACTTTTTACCACCTTTTTAATTAGTTTGTCAGCAAGTTCTTCAAATGATCTTTTATCCATCTTTATCTGTTTTATCTGTAAAAATAAAGTTTTTTTTAAAAATTATTTTTTTTAGCAATATTCAGGGTGTTAAGTGATCATAGTTAGATTGAAATATGTGACATTGTGTAACAGGTGCAGGTTTGCCACTGAATCACTGTTAGTGTTGACTCAGAGACAACATGTTCTCACCGTATGGGAGTGACCAAGCTCATTTTCCAAAGCAAACACACATTTTAATGTGTAGAAAACAACAAAAGCAGCATTTACCCTCCCCTGCTTTGGACTCCACTGACTTTCACTCTATTAGTTATGTAATGGAAATGCAGGTTTACTCTGAAAAGGCAAAGTAATAGATTCCTTGTACATTTCTTCTTCCAAGTTCAGCTTACAAGCCAATAATTGTACAAAATGTTAACATAATTTATGCTATTTCACCTTTATTTAAAAATATATATAACCCTTATTTCTAACATTTCCCTTTAGAGCAGCTTTGACATTATTTCACTTCCTCAGATGTCACAAGACGCACACTCGGCTTGGTATTTATGAACAGATAAGCCTGATAAGTGACCTACACATATAAAAAACAGCTCAGAAGATGTGCACAGCTTACATATCGGTGCAGGAGAGAGCAGCTGAACATGGAGGATCAGGGTCAGCAGAAGCAAAGAGAACACTCGGAACATCTTGTTGCTGCACTTTTCTTCAGCGTATGAAACTGCTGAAACCTCCAACGCTGCGTTTCGAGGGGTTCATGAAAATCAATATCCTCACATGTAAGGTCAGTGTGGACACATGTTAGGAAGTGTCATACCGATTTGGAAATATTGACGGGGGTCCTCAGGGGGCTGAGGGTGAACAGGAAACCCCTGACATATGAGGACTTGGATCAGTCTCGTGACTACACACACACACACACACACACACACATTTCAGAGCCTTCTAGAAACAAAGAAGCTAAACAGTATTCAAAGACCGTTATTAATTTGTTTTGAAAGGTTTTGTTGTCAGTGTTTGTGCTTTTTTTTTAAATAAGCAGATAGACCCTGTGTTGTGTGCAGTAATGCATCTCTAATGCAAAATAAAAAAAGATGATAATTCTGTACAAGCCTGAACGATTAACACTTTCAAACCCAAGTTGTCTCAGCCAGTGTGTGAAGGTCATAGGCTTACATTTTTCCTTTAGTAGTGATTTCACATTCACTTAAATAAATAAATAAATAAATAAAAGCTCCTCTTGGTCAGTTCTTACCTGGTTTTGTCCAGACATTTTTTAGAATAACTTGCAGCCTTTTGTTGCATCAGTGGTTTCTAACAACTTAAAATACATATTTATGTATTCAAGTAATATGTAAATATTGATGAGTTTTTAAAGATTTCTTAGGTTCAACATTTGATGTGTCGTTTCAAGTCAGAATCATTAGTTATCACTTTGTGAATTTTAAAACACTCGAAACCCCTTTTAAAAAATAATCATTACTTGTATTAAAGAAATAAAACTTAAAATATATCCATCAAATCTTATTCTTGTCACAATCTCACCACATCATGTTAGGAACACGACAGTGGGGACTATTTAAACGCCTTCTCGAGAGAGAAAAGGATGTTAAATTTAATTTTTACTAACTAAATCTCTCCTCTGTGCTGACTAGGATCATATTTAACATCAATGTTCTGTAAATGAAGCTCAAACATCACATTAGTGCACAGTGAAGTTACCATATTTTATTTAAGTGCCATTCATGCATATTGGGGACGGGGGTGGGGTGGGCGGTGGTATCCACAATTCTAATAACACTTGAGTTATTTTACAGCACTAAACGAATACAAAGAGTAGCCGTGTCACCTCATTGGACAACAAAAGTAATAAACCGTGCAATAAACAAACAAACAAAAAAAAAAGACAAAAGTACAAGAAATGACAAAGACAAAATCAGGAAAACAGAAAAAACACAAACCAAATATATATTATCAACACTGAAACACTGAATGTAGAACCATAGTACAGGTAGAAGGTAGTGTCACACAAAAAGCCAATGCATTTTCATCACATATATACAATATAGATATATACATACTGTCACCCTCTGATTGAACAATAACAAAATACTCTATTCTTTCCCCCTCCTCCCTATTATGAGTAAGAGCAACCCGCTGCCTGGATACCCCACCCCCCACAGGATAAAAAAGGATGATTGAAAAGACATATGTACAAGCACAACAACACACCAGCACTGAATAAAATAGGCCCCAATCAGCAGTAGATGTTGGCAGTTCTCTCCCATTTGTAACAAGGGTTTTTTTTTCCATCTTTTTTCTCCACAATAATATTAATAGTAATCTCTCTGGCAGGTACATGTCCAGCTGTATTTAAAAACAAATTGCAGAAAAAGAAAATAAAAAAAAAAAAACACGCACACACACACAATGTAAAGCTGTGATCCAGTCATCGTCTTCACCTTCCCTTTAAGTCGTTTCTGTTACCTCAGCTCTAGTTTTGCCTGTGGGCTGCTCAAGTTTTAGCTTGTTTGTTTGCAGTCTTCACCTGGAAGAGCGGAAACACTTCACACCAATCCAGACACGCAGGATGCTCACCATTTCAGCTCCATAGAGTCCCAATAAAGCACACAGGTTCTCTCTTTTGCTGCCGTCCTCGGCTGCAGCACCATTGGCCCACACTCGAAAGAATCATGATTTGACTCGAGTCGAGTGCTCATAGCGGCATCTTGGCAGTTGTTTTAAAACTTAAAAATGAATGGTTGACACCCACAGAAGAGGCAGTCTTCCACATACAGTGGACATTTGAAAATAGACAAAACACAGCAAAAAAGAAATGGACAGCCATGACTGGCAAGAAAACCTGATCAGCTGAAAACCATATTTAAGAAGAAAATATCAGTATCATAAGCTTAAAGAGGAGAAGGTCAGTCTAAGATTTACAGTAAAAAAACTAATGTAGCTCCAAATAACCTCTTATTTGATCAGAAATGTGGTTCTGTGATGTTTCACTAAAACAAGGCTTAAAGTGCCTTTTCTCACAATATGTTAAGAAAAGACAAACCCATGATTGTCATCTTAATGTTAAATGAAAAAGTCTCCTGTGATGAAACTACTAAGGAAAAAACAACTCGAGTCAGATAAAGACTTGGTTTGTTTGGCATAATGACTGGAAACTGTCCATAACAAAAACATACGCTGCTATTTGTGGGAGTGTTAGGAGCTGTAAAGACAACTGTAGTTACAAATTATGACGTGCAGCAATAGATCAAAATATTTGCTGTCTAAAGAAAATGTCTGACATTTTCATATTTACTAAACCGTTGTAAAGTGGATACCTGTCACCTGTCCAGAGACACCAACAGGAAGGTGTGAGTGGATGGCAGACAGACCTTTCTGAGGCAGGAGTGACGGGGAGTGCGAGCATTTTAAAAGGTTTGTTTTGCATCTGTAATAATTAGCAGAAATTCAGCAATTTTGTGCAAAAATTATCCTCAACTTCATACATTTGACATTTATTGTGTTCATTACTGAGCTGCAATGCATATGGGATGCACATTTGCTGACAGGAGGCGTGTGTTTCCTTGTTTTCCTAGCTGTAGCTTTATATTTACCATACAGACATGATAGCAGTATAAATTTATCTTCTGCTGGTTTTAAAGATAATATTACCCATAATATTACAGTATGCCTTTAAACACTGTCACAATGCAGAGGATTGCAAACAGCTCAGCAATACTGCACAGAGAAAACAATCCTGGTCATTACAGACGATGCCTCTTGTACTAAGTGAAATGATTCACTAACATGGCTAAATCATTATGTGCGATTAGCCTTGTAGATTCAGGAGGTGCTTTGCTTCTTAAGGTTAAGTAAAAAAAGTACACGTGTGCAAAGGGCTTATTATCTTTTCTTTTTTTTTTTCTTTTTTAAAAACAGTGTCTCTTTAGGTCAGCACCTGTCTGATTGTGACTTCTGACTTCTCACAGGACAGAGAATCGGTTTCTGGAACCACTCACTCATCACCCCGTTCTGTGCTTGAGGAACCCTCTTCCACCATCACAGGTCTCAGATATACTCTCTCATCACCGTGTGCATCTTCTTTTGTGCTCATAGAAAGCAAAGAGATGATTGCAGCAATCAATCATAGCCCTAAAATTAGAATAAACCCAAAATACACACACACACACACACGTTCAACCAACACACACATACACAAGACGTATGCACCGAGTGAGTAATGGTTATCTGTTGTGATTGTATAACAGCATACTACATACGTCATCTATCACAGCTAAACATTGGGCGGTTCTAAAAAGGAAAAACACATTCATGTCCACAACTTAAATGTCAGATCGGATGCCCTGTGGTCGGCACTGAAGCCCCACTTTGTTGTGATGAGGCAGGTGTACTGTGCCTTTCTGAAGTGTTTCAATCTGCGGTATGAAATAATCAGCCGCTACATTGTAAACACAAACAGTGTTGTTTGTCTGACTGGGTGACCTTCTCAGTAATGTTGGGACTGATCTGTGTAGTTCCGACTGATCATTAAACAAAACCATCGTTGGGCATCAGGTTTTTCTTGCATTATTTCTTTGTTGCATTTTGGCTTGTTGACATGTTTCATGTCAGTGACATCGTTACCTCATCTATCTGGTTGTTGCAAATATAAAAACTGAGTAAATGGGTTTTAACTGGATCATAACGGTATAAATCAATATTTCCTCAACATAGGAATAACATTTTGTGATGACACTTTTGTTTAATGATCAATAGCCTTCTACCAAACAAACTGGAGCTAAATAAAGTCATTTGTAAAATCTATAACGGCTTGTAACGGATGGAGAATATAAAATGTTACACAGAGAGCCAAAAACTCAAATTACTTTCTGTAAATTCATTTTTTAAAAATCACTCTTTCCTGCTTGCCATCATCAAACTCATCCATTATGAAGTGCTTGAGAAAGAGGAAAAACCAAAGCTGGGGTACTCTAACAAGATCTCCTCTGCAGAAAGACGGATACAGATTTAACACCCTGTTTATATCCTCAGCTTTTGTAAACTTGACTTTGCCACCCCTTCGAGCCTGCTTTCTCCCAAAAGTGACTAAAGAGCACCATCACAGTGCTCACGGAGACGACCTGTGTTTCTTAAAAACAAAAGTACAAAACAAATTGTTAAAAAAAAAGAGAGAGAAACTCATCCAAGAGGCAGCAGAGGCCAACACCAGAAGAATTACAAGCTGAACACGTCGCTCAAATCACATAACAGTTATGGAGCAGAGGAGTCAGGGGGTTGGAAGGCTGATCGCTGGGGATGAGGGGCGCTGGCTGAGGAGCGTGTGGCTTAGATGTGAAAGACTCGTCTCTCAAGTTTGTAAGCAACCATTTTAACATGTCTGACTACATATGATTGTCTTCAAAGTAACATTTCTGCTTTTGCTTTGTTTGTGTAAAACTGTCAGGACTCTGAAGTCTGTATTTCTCCAAAACGCGTCCAAAATGCTCTGCGTCACAGAGTGGCTTCTTCCACCTGCGACCCTCTCAGCTCGGACTTCTCTGGTCTCATTCTCCTTTCCTCGCTCCCATTTTTTTTCCAGAAAAAACAAAACAAACAGAAAAGGAGGTTTAGTGGCTAGACAATGGAGTCCCAGTCAAAATCATCCTGGATGTCGTCAGCTGGCATGCGATGCATCTGGAAGTTTCTGGGAGGGATCATGTGCTGCTGGTTCATCTGTGCATGGTGGCCTGTGACACAGTGGGTTTGTGCACAAAGAGAAGAAAATGTTGTTATGATGGTTTTTCTTGTTGTAATGTAATCCTTGTTATGCTACACATTACCTGTCATAGTGGGTCCTGTGCTGCTCATGGGGGGCATGTGCGGATATCCCGGAGGACCCATCATGGGCATGCTCTGTCTTGAGTCCATGTAGAGATTTCCTGATGAAACAAATGTTTAATGAGAACACTTTTCACAATCTGCTGCTGCTTTTTGGACAAACCTCTTAAATAAATAAAATGTGCAGATGTTGTTTTTTTCTTACTTAACTGGTCATTTTGTTGGATGTAGTGAGAAATGTAGGATTTAGAGTAACAGCATGGAAAAGCTTTAAATCACTGAGCTGTCAGTCACAGTTTTATTAGGAATTTCTGTAACACCAATGATCTGTTTGATGAAAAAATGCTCGCCATCTCTTGTGGTTATTTTTGTTGTTTGTGGCTATTCTGTGTATTGGAAGCATCTGCAGAGCATGGAGCATGACTTTGTACATACAGGAGCGATTTTATCCCCAACTTTCATTATCTATCTGCTACTCCATTGGATTTACAACATTTTGGCCATACTTACGTATGTATTACAAATGTATATTTGTGTGGTTATTTATAGCTTTAAATGGGTCTTAAATAATGCATCCCCCAAACCAGAAAGGAGTTCATTTAAGTCAAGTGTTTTAATCCTCTCTCTGAAACCAGCTGTTGAAAACTACGGGATAAGGCATGGCTGAAATGAGCTGCATCATTTCTTTTTCCACCAAAGTATGTTAACAGCTCAGTAACTTATGCCAACTCAGGGAGAAAAAATCTCTTTGCTTTAAAGCAATCTTATTTAAAAAAATCATCCACATTTGCACATTTTTTGTGTTTCACATAGAATGTAGAAAAGCTGTCAAACCTGTGTTGAGATGCTGGCTGGGTTTGTTGGTGTGCATGGATCCATGGCAAACAGGAGACTGCACCGCCCCTTGTGGTTGAATTACGCCGGTGCGGGCAAAAAACTGGTTGATGGACGAGCAGAGGTCTGCGATCTGGTTGGGTTCAAGGCACCAATTGTTCAGCTCTGCTTGTCTCATACTCTCTCTCAACCCTTGGGAACAAGTGTGACAGAATTAGACACATTTACACAGAGAGACAGGTTTCTGCTTGTTTGTAATGATAAAATGTATGAGCCAACTGCTCACAGAATAAAGACGATGTTAACAAGAAGTTAATTTACAAGCAAGCAAAAAACTTGGTAGTGATGTATTTTCATTATGTCAGTAACCTTCAGTGGGTGATATTTAAAAAAACATCCTACCTTGCAGTTCTAGACTGTAATTGGATAAACTGACCTGCTGAGCTTGATGTTTTGGTAATTAAACTTGAAGGCAGTGTTATTTAATTGAAGAGCTCAGTTTAATTAAAGTCGTAATCAACTCCACTGTGCCAACACTCAAAAGCTGAAGCCTTAACATCAGCCTCTAGCTTTCAGGTTTTGTTGCTTAACTAACAGTCATAAAAAATATTAAAGTGTTAAATGAAGTAGTGTTGAATTAATTTTTATCTGTAATATGCAAACCTTACCTTGGAAAGGTGAAAGATCAACATCAGCCCAGTTATAACTGCTGGCAATACGACAACTTTCTTTCAGTGCATCCAGATTCGGGTACCAGTCAGACAGTAAACCTGCAAAACATCATACAACACGCATCATACAACACGCGTCATACAACACGCGTCATACAGCACGCGTCATACAGCACGCGTCATACAACGCACGTCATACAGCACACGTCATACAGCACGCGTCATACAACACACGTCATACAGCACGCGTCATACAGCACGCGTCATACAGCATCACATCATACAACATGCGTCATACAGCACGCGTCATACAGCATCACATCATACAACACGCGTCATACAGCACGCGTCATGCAACACACGTCATACAGCACACGTCATACAGCATCACGTCATACAACACACGTCATACAACACACGTCATACACGTCATACAACACACATAAGCATCACATCATACAGCACACATAAGCATCACATCATACAACACACATAAGCATCACATCATACAACACACATAAGCATCACATCATACAACACACATAAGCATCACATCATACAACACACATAAGCATCACATCATACA
>JBAMHV010000003.1:17164685-17180509 GCA_037177535.1 Pseudomugil gertrudae | reverse complement strand
ATATACATATATATATACATATACATACATATATACATATATATATACATATACATACATATATACATATATATATATATATATATATACACACACACACACATACTATAATGCAAGTCTTTTGCATTCCTAGTATTGTCAAATGGCAAACATTACATTTTTCCCTTTTAATTTCAGTTGATTAGTACTGATAAAAATACATGATTACAACATCGCTTATAATATTCTATAAACACCTTTAACCCAATTAATCTACTAAGAAAATCTCGCTGCCTACTTAGAAGAACTTCCCTTCAAATACTTGTGCACCACTGTCACCATTTCCTTTCTGAGAATAAGAGGAAGTCATTCAGCTTACATCTTACTTACAGAGCACCGTTTATAAGTACCAGATGTGTGGACTTGAATTCAGGACTTGGACTTAAGTCGCATTTCTAGTGACTAGACACTGGACTTGGACTTGTGACTTGAATGCTGTAAATTATCCTATTTTTTTTCTCCGTCTCTCTGATTTCAACTGCTGTCCGTGTTGTTTTCTGTCATTTCCCAAAACAAACAATGATATCAGGTCACCCAAACATGCTACTAAAATTAAAACAATTAAAACAAAATGAGCGCTGACGAATGCCTGTTGTTGAACTCTGTTGTACCTTTTGGGTATTAAAAAATTATTAAAAAAGGGAAATATAAGAACCGTTAACTACAATGTCTGTGGTACAAATAGATGCCAGTTTGAACACTTTCACCAAAACACACCTGGATACAATAATCGTGGTAATATGAGAGCTTGATGTTGGCATCAATGTTAGGATACAGCTAAAGCAGCAGACATGTGAGCTTGTTGTACTAAAATAATATTAACGCCATCTTACTTCTGACACTAGTAGATAGAGTTAGCACATATTTATTATGCTTGGACACTATAATGCAGTTATCTAAGCCCTTAAATGTCAAGCAGTGCATAGCAGATTACACATTACATTAAAAGTGACTTGGACTAGAGACCTGACCTTGACTTGCAAAACAGGACTTGTGAATATCTTAGATAGGTACCAGAGTGGTGTCTCCTGCACTTGCCAACAATCTCGGTGATTAAGCCCATTTTACTGCAGCTATGCATCAGTCATACTGCAGTATAAAGGATAATACTCCAACAGCATGCATCTGTACAACTACACAAAACAACCATCTGCTCAGCTACAGAAACACAATCATTAAGACCTGTGATGGATGTGTGCCGTGTTGTCCTTTAAAAACACCAAAAATGATTAATTCTGCATCCAAAGCAAAGGCGCTAGGCTTCAAACAGACCACAATAAATATTTACACCAGTGATTATTAAACGTTTCCTACACTTTAGTGTGTGTGGAGAGATACTGCAAAGAGAGAAACAGAGAGAGAGAGAGCGCTCATTATTACAAGAATCCTCCTGTAGTCTGATTGTTACTTGGCAAAAGGGAGGGGAATCGCTAAGCATGCTCCCTCTGTTATGCCTGAAAATTTGGCACACACATTCACAACAACAACAGTGATGTGACCTGGTAACAAGCCTTTGGTATCTGTACCTCGACCGAAACCTAGGTCATACCTTCCATATCAACGGCTTTATATCAAGCGTGGGAGAAGCCCTTGTTATCCTAGCGATTTGCAAATGCTATAAACAAGGAGGGGTGGGAACTCTGCTCACCTGCCCTTCAGTCAAAAGAGAAACTCCTCACTTTTTCCACCCCTGCAGGCAAAGGACTTAAAGTTATTTTTGAAATCTCTCAAACTAAAATAGCAGTGTGTGTCTTAGTGTGTGCACGTGAGCTCTGTCATCATGCAGTGAATTACCTTAAGCCTCATTTTCATTAAAAACAAAAAGTAGGTAACGGCAATGTCAAGGCAACAGCTTTTAATGTCAGTCTTCCTTCTCAATTAAAGGCTTAATGGCTCCACTGAAACCACCCCCAGGAAGAAAGCATTAATAACCCCGTCCTTACTTGCATTTTTAGGATGTGTCAATTATCGCTTCACCACTCATGCGTCTGAGCACATTATTCATCTTACTGCACAATAGCAGAGAGCCGGCTGCCAACTGAGGCCTTTCATTGCTAACCAAATGTGCAAGATTGTATATGTTCATGAAGTAATCCATCTGCAAGTACTATATCTCGGCTACATCTTTTTAAATGTTGTTTTAGGAATCAGACAGGCAGACTACTTTGTTGTACTCTTTAAAAAAAAGGAAAAAGAAAAATGTATGTATGCTCTTTTGACTCTCCTGCAATTTCACTTCCCTTGTGGTTGAACACATCAAGTTCATAATTATTCTGCCAATCAATCTGGAGAGCAACTGTAGCTGTGGGGCAGTTATCTACCGAGTTGTCAACAAACAAACGCTCAATCCGAACACAACCCCCCTCCACACATACACACACAAAATAGACACTTGTTTTAATACTCCGTCTCAAACAAGATGTGTCTAAATATGTTGTACATTTCAAAAAACGCTCAGCTGCTTTTTGACTGGCCTGTTACAGAGAGAAGCTGGCTAGGCAAAGGAACAGAGGATCAAAGACATGGGAAGTGTCTGGGGAGCAACAATGATGCTTCAGGCTGTCTGGAGAGGCCACAAAGCAAGCAAAAGCTTTTGTAACACACAAATCCAAACACAACCACACTAAGCGTTTACTGTGCATAGATGCAGTAGTAAATATCGGTCTCTGCAGTTAACCACATTCCATGTTAACAAAGATTTGGTAAGGATAGAGGAAAAAACCAAAGCACTCAGCTCATTGAGCAATCGGTAAGGTCAATAAAAAAAAGGGAAAAAATGCTGTAATGGAAATGAGCCATTTCCAGTGAATCAGAGCAGAAATTGTGAGGGGTGTCTTTGAGTCCCAAACAGCTTGCCTGGGAGGTGGCCTTTGTTTTCAAGGTGGCAGGGATATCCTGACACCAACCATGCAAACCCAATTACTCCAGTCCCATAGCCTGGGGGCCAGCATTAGCAGTGTGCCCCTGGGACACCGACTCCATGCCAGCCTGGCAGCCAGCAAGATCCTGCTGAATCACAAGTAGACCACTTAAGATACTGGCAGGCCCAGCATTTAGTGTGGAAAGCCTATACCAATCTGCATTGGCTAGAATAATTTATCCCCCCCCCCCTCCATAATGAGCTAAACAGTGTGACAAAATTAGCCTGAGATATATCTAAATTAAGCGACCCATCTACAGCAACATTAAACTTTTTACTTTTGCCCATAAACCAACTTCCTACCTACTTTAATGATTTTAAGATTTTATTTCCTACCAAACGACAGTCAAAGTCAATAATCACACATGCTTTTAATCAAAATTCAGCAAAAGAATATGAAGTACCAAAGGCTGATGTATGATTTATTAGGTCTTATAGCCTGTTCAATCTGAGCGTTATCTGATTTCTGGAGTAATCAAATTCTTCAAGTGATCATTTAGACAGCAATCTTGTGCTTTATATGGCACTTATGAAAAGTATCACTACGACTCGTCAATACTCCATCTTAATGCATGTATACACTTACATCTGATTTATTTTGATGGGGTTTTTTCTACAACCCATTCACAACATGAGCAGAAAGAACAATGGTGTGCAGTAGCAGGAAGTCAGAGTATAATCTAAGTAGGCTAAAGCATTCATGTGTGGTCTATTTAACAGACTTCTTAGCTCCAACATTGTCACAAAGATGGTGGGTACTACAATGTTCAACAAAGGCCAAATGCTTTGAAAACAACAGGAAGATTAAGTATATTACGTCAGTCTGTACGTCCATACACTGAAAGAAATCTGATAATGGACTGAAAAATGTAGACCAGGGTTTTATCAATTTCACATTTTTTTAGTGCAAATAGACGTAGATCCGACTATTTAAATTTTATCTCATTACTTCAGTCATTTTGATGGTTGTGTAAAGATGTTCAGGGACATTTTTTATTGCAAAAACAAACCATACTTTTGTTTTTATTAGCTGTGGCGATATGAAGTTTGTCAAGTGAGTTTAGAAAACTTACGGTTTGGTCATATTGTTAAAGGTATTTTCTTTTAAACATTTTATTTTAAAAAAGCAACAATTAATAAAACCACCAAGAAAATATCCAATATAATTGAGAAATAATTTAATAAAAACAAAAGAAAATGTTCCTTCTGACTTTTGCTTAATATCTTTATTTAGAAAAAGCAGTGAGCAGCTCAACAGAGGCATAGCATATAGTTTAAATATTTTTATACGTATTTGCATACCTTACACACACCTTTTCCACTGAGTTTACTGTACTGTTATTCCTTTGTTTTTAAAATAGATCTATTTTGAAAAAGTGTTGCTCACCACACTTGTTTATGTCAACTGAGCATCTACAGCTCCTGTAAATATGGCACTAAGAACGCAGACATATTGAGCATATCTGGAATACATGGCAAGTAGATCTGGCTCAATATAAAAGTGCAACAATCCATTACATTATCTTCTTAGAGCTGAAACCTAAACATAATACAAATGATCATTTATCTGTCTGCCAAATATCCATTGTTATGGAGCTGAGCGATAAGGTGTGGCTTCCTTATTACTGATCCATTTTCCCAACACTAACCTGTGGTCGTGGGATTTGGTTAGTGACCAAAAGAACATGGAATTAGATGCCCGAAAAGAGGTTTACTTCCAGGAGAAGCTTGAATATGCTCCTCTATATAAAAATGAATCAGACATATTATCAGACTACCTCCGGGTCACCTGCCTATTGAGGTTTACGAGACCCTTTTAATTGGAAGAAGACATGAGATGCTTCTGGCTGAAAACAGCTCAGGATCCCCCTGGAGGAGCTAGAGAGTGTCACTGAGGAAGAGGACGCTTTGTCTCTGTAACTCAGTCTTGGAGATGAAAGAGAAAATTGATGGATAAATGTGGTTGTAAAGACAGCTGCCACACTTTGTTCAAAGTGACATATCACCCACACCAGAGTCTGACCCTGACTTGAAAAGAGAAAGTCGACACACTAAAAAAAAGCAACAGACAATATAACTTATCAATACTTAAATATCAACTGTTTTCTAAAACAGCATCCAATTATTCCATTGTTTTAGGCTTAATCTTATTAAAAAGGAAATTATGCATGTTTAAGGGTTGCACTGTGGTGTTGTGGTTAACACTTCAACCTCACAGCAAGACAATTGGTTCGAGCCTTGGTAGGTGGTAAATGGACTTTACTTATATAGAGCCATTCCAGTAATGTGCACCATTCAAAGCGCTTTACACTACATGTCACAGACACCCATTCACACTCACACACTCATACACAGTCTGGACACTTAGGCATGTAGTCAGGGGAAGCCTGGAATCGATCAATCAACCTCCTGGTTAGAAGACAACTGTTCCTCCACCTGAGCCACAGCCACCCTCTGAAACGGGTATAGACCTGTCTGTGTGCCGTCTGCATGTTCTCTCCATGCATGTGCGGTACAACAACTAGTACTTCAACTTTGTTCCACAGTTCAGAAACTTGAATATTTGCTTAAATGGTCACTCTTAATTCTCCCTATGAGAGTGTGTAAGTGTACATGGTTGTTTAGTTCTCTCTGACTGGCGCTAAAGTTTAATACATGTAACGTGTGTATAGACTCAACAAACAGGATATAAATCTCTGCCACCTTAAAATGATCTCTGCTGAATCATGTATTCATATTCTTTGTAGCTTTAAACGGGTAATCTATTCATCATAGTATTAGAATGGAAGTGGGATGTGTGGTGATGATTTAAAAAAAGCCTTATGAGACATTATTTAACAGCTTTACTCAGCTATGAAGTCACATCACATTACCAGACCTAATAGTGGACCAGTTTTCCATATAAACAGCTAAATCTAATCATTTCTAAATCAAGGGTCACCAAGTTCGATCCTCCAGATCCTCCAGATCCACTATCCTATAACTTTCAAACGCACCCCTTCTCCAACACACCTGAATCAAATGAATGGCTCGTTACCAGACCACTGAATTGAATGAGGGAATTTGTACATTTTTTAAGGTAGTAGAGCTCAACAAACAGACTTAGTCAGCCTTAAGCTAAATATATTTTTTTTCTAAAAAAGGAAAAAACCCAGATAGAAAAAAGTTTTAAAAGCTTTAATTGTGCCGATGAACATTTAAGAAGTGGAGTCACTAAATATTCTTAAAGTTCAGAACTCAGATAACATGCTAAAGTTAATAAAAACACAAACATGAAGTCCTCAGCATAACACCTGAGCAGGGGAAATACCCAGGACCGTGAGTGTTTCTATCTTTACCGCCTCTGGGAGTTACAAAAACAATTAGATTATCATCTGATTTTTCAGCTGGTTGATGTGTTTCCTAATGAGCGCGCACTTTTGCTTACCTGCACGCCTACACCTGCAGCATCAGGACGGAACTCGTAGAATGATACATACAACATGTCATCATGTACAGAAAAAAAATTACATTTTAACAGTATATTCCTGCTCTGGAGGAAAGGGAACCTGAAATGACTTGTGTTGTAACTTGTAAAGAACATACAATAGAAATGAATTAAGAGGAGCTTTTAGTGGAGGTGATGGGTCTTGTTGTGGGTATGAGAAACACTGGCACATAATAAGTGTCTGTAAAGTATACTCTGATGCTTAAGTGGCATTTGTTTTGTCCCCCAACTGACCTCAAATCTAATACAGCATGGTTCAATGTGTACACACCATTTCCCTCTGAGAAAGAATATTTTTATGCAAAAAAGTGTATTTAAAAGAAAACATACTAGAATTACTCAAGCACAAGCAAAAGGAATTACCTGTGCGTGGGCAATGCGTGTTTTAAGAATGCAACACAATGCAAGAACAAGTCATGGATTCAGAGATAGTGGATCAGTGCTGGCAGTTCTAAAGCTGGAACTAAGAATATTCAACAATGGCTTTCTAAGACTAAGCAGACTCTTTTATACCATCAAGCAAAGTCTTGGAAAAATGGTGAAAAAATAATAAAACTATAGCTTGCTGTTTAATTCATTAGATGTTCCTCTTGCATTAAGCCCAAAATCGTCCTTATTTAAGATGTCACTGGAGCTTGAGATATAATTAAAACCCGTTTGCTTTTTAATCAATATTCATTCTCTCAGAAATAATTAACAGCATATTAAAGAGTTTACTGCCTGACAGAGCTGGACGGCTCTACATCATTAAGCTGTTGAAGCGCTGCTCTTTGACTCCTGACGTCCCATTTCACTGCTTTACTGCACCTCCACACAAGGCTCTTTAAAATGCTCCTGGTGTGACACTGCCTGTAGATAACAGCCCACTGATAACATGCAGCATGTACGACACACTCTCTCATTCTCTCTGAAACTGGGGTTTGCAGGTTAAACATAAGCAGGAATACCTGCATGATCAAATAAAAATGTGATAAATGTGAAGTATATTTAAGTCGCCCGAGTCCAAAACAAGAAGTATAATTCAATTATGTCTGAGGTTAGCTGGGCAGATTTGGGAAAGAATGGCTTAGGTAGTACAACTGGTCACTGCCAGCAGCTTAGACCAAAATTACTCCACATGCCAAAGTGTCCTTAAGCAATTTATCGGCCCAATCCCAACACTGAACCCTCACAGACTTAACTGATATTATAGCTCTAGTGTTTTGAGTGTTTAATTCAAGAGAAGAATAAACTATAAGAAGCTGGAATGGTGCATATGATCAGAGGAAAACTGTCTAAATGATGCGTTTAATAAAAATAAGTGACAGTTTGAGCTTTGTTCAGAGAGCAGGAGAAAGATGTTTATCAAGTCTGCATCAGAAACTTAGTATATTTGGAAAATTGACAGAACAGTTTTTGGTCCATGTGAATTTAGCAGGAACACACTTTAAAATTTATTAGGTTGAGACAAGAATTGGACTTGAAGAATTGAGAAAAGAACTTAAGCAGAATCTAGCTATGATTAAGATGCATTATATAATTGCAGGTCATTGACAATTTGGGCTGAGAGGCTGCAGTAAATCTGTGCCCTTTCCCCCTGAGCGATAATGCAAACTGCTTTGGGAATTGCGTAACAGTGCAACATATTAGTAAGATTAGAAGGAGTCACAGTTCAATAGTTTCACACATTTTTTTAGTCAGTCATCAACAACACAAGGACACTAAAGTCAAAAATAGAAAGGAAGTTTTGGGTGTGGGAATGCTAAATTTTGTTCAAACAGTTTATACTGTATGGAAACCAAGTTGAGGGGAATCCAAAACACGCCCCCCCATACAAGATATTTAAATATTTGCCAAATTTATATAATATAAAGCATTATAATTTCATTTTTGTTGTTGAATTTAATCAAAGTTGTCTTGCATCACTTAAAATTTTCTGTGTTTAGACAGCCAAAGAAATTCCTTGGATATTTTCCAAATGACTCCCATTTCAATGTGAGATCACTTTGGTTTTTATCTGCTCCAGTTGATACTGAAGAGAAAAATCATGACACTACACCATGCGTAGAAAAAAAACAGAACAGAATGTTTCATGTATGAAAGCAAAGCAAAATAAAAACAGCTATCAGTGTCTATACCTGTTCTCTTCTTGATGCTCCGTTCCACATCATTTCAGTTAATTTGGTTCCCTAGAGACAATGTTGGTATTTATATGGGTGTGGACTGCAGGGGGAAGGTAGAAGCAATTATTGTTGGTTTAAGCTATGCAGTCAAAATACCTGCTGGCAAAAAAAAATAATTTATCACTGTAACCTTCCTTCTGTACAAGAGTAGCAACAGGTCATAATAAAACCAGAGGATTTACCTTGATAAACCTGAAACACGTGAGTATGGCTTTAAAAAACTTTGACTGCCAATACCCAACTAAAAATAAAAAAAAATAAAAAAAACAGATCCGACAGTGACCCCTATATATTGGGTCTCCATATAAAACATTTAGACAAATAAAAGGGAATTTCCTGCTGAGACATCCGAGTAATCAGATACTAAGAAACCATAGTAAAAAAAACAACTTATCTAAGGATGATATGTCAACAAGAAATACTTTACCCTTCTTACAGCAGACTATTAATGAAGTCAGCAACAAAGTATAAGCAAAATGAAAGAATAAAACAAACTTAAACTTTTAAACATTATTCATAGTATAGTTCAATTAATAGTATAATTCCTTGAGATAAGGAATATAAAAAAAACACCATATAAAACATAACCTTGGTTTAGCCTTTAATAATAGTCATTAAATGAGCGACACACGCCCTCAAACTTACATAAAAAACCCAAACAAGGGCAGTGTACATATTACAAACATCACAACAATGAATGCTAAAACCTTTGTAAGCCTCACTGATGCTCCCTTTGCATACATAAATATGTACATCTGTTTCAAACGTCACTGCCTACATGCTCCCATACGAGTTTTGTGTTAACATAAGTCGCTTTTCCACTGGTACCTACTCTACCCGACCTTACACACCACCAGGAAACGGAGCATATCCATTATGATTTGTCAAACTGTGTTCGACCCTAACCCTCGATTTGTTCTATTAGTCCATTTCCCGTGAAGAACTATAACTCGAGCTTGTGTTGTACTGCAGATCCCGCACAAAGCTTCTTTTTTTTTTACCCTGAGAGAAACTTTTTTTTTTAATAAACTATACCCGGCGCAAAGCATCTAGAAAGTTGCATTGCGTGAGGGGACTCCTCCCACATTAGAGGATCACGAGCTGTAATGGAAAAGCAGTAGAGTAGAGTAGAGTAGAGTACTGCCGGGTCAGTAGGGTTGAGTAGTCCATCCATCCATTTTCTACCGCTTTTTCCCCTGAACGGGGTAAGACACACGACTCTTATGGGCAATTTAGAGTCTCCAATCAGGTCGAGTAGTCACTAATGGAAAAGTGTATATAGTTATATATATATATAGCAAGACAATCACTAGAGGCAGTGCAGAGTTCAGTTTACTTTCGGTCTTCTGGTGTTTCAATAATAACACAAACATGGCGACATCAGAGAAGATCATGATGATGCCCAGTCTAAGAATTAGACAAAAAGAAGCAGTGCAGAAAACAGCCTATTAAAAAATTGCTATACTGTGCAATTCTGCCCCCATAGTTTCCTGCCCTCTGAGAATAAAACAAAATTAAGTCATAAAGGGTGCAGAAGACGGACGGAAAACTCAGTCCATAGGAAGTAAAAGGTTTTCTCCACCTTTATACAGCAGGGATCTACTGCCCTAACAACCAGGTCAAGTTCATTTATTTTTAACTGGTTTTCTATACTGAACAAAGATACAACAGATTTTATTTAAAGTCGCAGTATAGACAGTTTATACTGTCTTTTTTAATTAGAACAAATTAGTCTGAAGTTTGTCATAGCTGCAATCTGTGTCACATTTTTGGACATATAATACACATACCGGTAAATGGAGGCCTTTATCATAACAAAAGTAAACCTAAAATTTCATATTTCACACACTAGTGACTTAGTTTATATTAGTTTATTCAATCTTACATGGTGCACAATTAATTCACTGTTAAAATACTTGTGTCAGGTATGTCAGTCAGACAATGACAAACAAAGGCCAAAGGTGTTTTAATCGCCCTGAGGAACTCCAATGACATCCCCACCCAGAATTCCCTCTGACAGCTTAAACACACTGGAAACACAGGAACTCCCTTTTACATGAAGAGGCAGTCAGGCAGCAATTGAGTGTGTTGTCAGACAAGAGGCAGGAGCAGGGGAGCACAAGGAGATACTGTTCTACTATTGTGAAATTGGCTGCGGCATGTGTATTGGGGAAGAGGAACGTAGAAGGAGTTGTGTGGGTAGATAACCTTTTGCATTAGAATGACTGGACACATGATGAGCAGAATTACAACACTAAAATCATGGCTCCAGCCTGGGTCTTTGCATGCAAAATATATTACAGAACCCAAAGACAAAAACACTCAAAACTATTTTCAACATACATTTTTAAAACAGTAAAAACATTTAAAATACCACCAGGCTATAAAAAGGCCAGCCATTGAGGGCCACTGTCCTGCAGGTTTTAGGTGCTTCCGGTGTCAACACATCTGAATCAGATAAAACGAGTTGTTTCAACTTCTGCACAATGACCCATTAACTAACCCATTAAAAGACATTTTCAGCTTTCATTTCAAATTCCTTTCCAGCATAAGCCACAGAGCCATACATTACACAAAAATAGGTTTTTACAATAAGGTTACAGGGTAGCAGATTCTGAATCAGATCATTATCTTGTATGACTATAGAAAGAGGTAAAAAGCCCAGGACCTGTTGTTGGTCTCAGCCTATAGAGAGCTGATCAAAAGTGTTCAGTAAGTGCTTTAAATTATTGGATGGAGACATGCCGAAGCATCCCACCACTGATTTGTGATTGAAATTTTTAACAGTGAATAAACCCACATTCTCTAAGCTGTAGAACAACCCAGCACAGACTAATGAGGTTCATGATACACTTCACAGATCACTACAAGCGTAGCAGGTGAAATATCCTTGTTTAAACACCTTGAATCAAAATATTTGTTGCCCTGATAATGAAACAATTGACCTTATTTGTTGTCAGCTGGTATGCTCCAGCTATGCACCTACACCAAGAACAAGCATTTTAGGGTGCTTCATTTCACAAGAATCCACACAAAAGTCAGATCTTGTTTCAAACTGCAATAATTCAGTAGGTGTAGTGTTTTCCACCACACACGTCTAGGTGGCTAATTAACATGGCAACATTTACCCACCACAGCAGGCTAATGAATGGCTTAAGAAAGAAGACGGTCACTTCCAAAGCTCATGACATAACCCTCTAATAATTTTTTTTAATTTTCATGCTCTTCTTTCTGGCAAGGCTGTTTGCTCTGCACCTTCTGCAGAATCTACCTTCCCTTTCTCTGGATCAAATTTGTAAGTTCATCGCCTTTCCTCCCACTCCCCCTACAACTACCACACAGACTGTGCTCATTACAGCAGATTTGCATGTCTGCTTCGGAGCAGTATGCGAGGAGATGAAACAGAACTCCCAGTGGCAGGCTCTGCAAAGCTTCACTCATCTGACAGAAAAGAGCTCCACTTTGGGCCCCAGACAGAGCCCGCAAACAAATACAGACTTCTTAAAAAGGGGTCCTTAGATGCATACATATACATAAACGAGCACAGACATGCTCTGAGAAAAGTCACAATGCACGGTAGTCAGTTTATATATACCTTTATGCAATCAACTGTTTTCCAGCACATTCCTGCACACAATCAAGACTTCACAAATAAAAAAGGACACAGGATGATGAAATCAGCCTCTTTTCTCTCCACGTGATCACACACTTAAAGCTAATATCCTTTGTTAGGAAATATCAGCTTCACACCCATTTACTGTAATTTCACCAAATTTGCAAAAAGGCAATAACAGTGGGATTCAATCAAAAGTATAAAAATGTCATACTGTATCGCAATAATTATAAAGTTGAATTTCTATTTACATTATGGTACAAATGTTGAATATATTGGTGTACAATATTAGTGCTATAATCATTTATTTAAGTAATAATTATTCAACCCAAAGATTTTATGATGACTTGCTCTTCTTTATTTTGTAAACAGAGTACCTTTGGGTTTTTGTTGTTGTTGTTATGCAGTATAAGTGGTTTTATTTAAGACACTGCATCAAACTAAGTAAAACTTAAGATAAAATAAAGAAAATCTTTGGATTTCTCCCTACTGAAAATTATTATTTAGGTCAAAGGACAATAATAAGTTCTTAACCTACGAGCATATACTCACGTTTCTACTATGCAAGTTTGAAAACTTAAAATTGAAATTTTGCCCAACACTTCAACATTTGACCTTATTTATTGTATCACATTTGTCCAAACTGAGCACAGGCACTAAACTTTAAGCCTAACTTCCATTACTCCTGGTTATTAAAAGCCTGAGCACCACAGGGGATAAAAAATGTGTCTAAATTTACTTATTTTCTGTGTACCACGTCATACACACGGTTCTCAGGTTTTGCTGTCAAAACCTTAAAAATACAATTATAGAGAAAGTGATCCTTACTGTAAAATTAACAAACAAAACAAATTGCATAGGAAGTCGGGGCACATTTAATTTTTTGGCAAACTCAAAATTAAGCACTTTTGTACAAGATGACTCACATGGTGAAAGCAGTGCATCATGTGCCACTGTGCCATGCAACATGAATCATTGTGAAAGAGAAGGGCAAAGAGTCTTTTTCCAACAAGTTCCTGATCAAACCGGGATCGTTTGCTGCTTAACACTCCTATGAAGTGACTTTCTACAGTCCCAGTGGAAATTAAGTTATCTGAAATGCCTTTAAAGCAAAGATTTTTTTATGAACCCTATTCAGAACTTTATTAATAGTTTAGTAAAATGTTCATTGCATCAGGAAACCCCTGACCTAAATATACTTATGAGTCAGCGCAGGCTCTGAATCATACATATAGACATTTTAGTAAAAATAGCTAAAATGAGGAAAAATTAAATACGGGAACATAAATTATTTCTTCACTTTAAGGAGTTTCATCCACTTCTGTAATCAAAGAAAATGTGATACATGTACATAACAGAAATCAACTGTGTGCCATTTTTGTTATCTCTCAATTCAATTACGATTCAAGGCACTGCAATTATAAGATTAAACAATTATCAGGATTTTCAGTACATCTTTTGCCCACCATTAAGGGATATTTCTTCCTCATTAAAAGACTTTATACTGCTTATACTTCATTCAGTATCCATTCATTTATAGTAACAAACCATATTTTTCACATAGACTTTCAATTTTTCTATAAAATCTGCTTAAAACAAGTGTTTTCACACATTTTTGAACCAGTGGCGTTTTTCTCCCGCTAACCTGAGCTGGGAGAAAAGCTGCTATTACATGTTTGTAGTACTACTTTTATGTTATTTTGCCTTGAAACAACTTGCATATGGAGTAAGTCTTGCCCAGGTCCTGTCAGGCTTAATGTTTTCAAACGCTAGCTTTCAAACCAGTTTAGATCTCATGCTCATGTATTGGAATGGTTTAATCACTGTAAGCTTCCTTACAGGAATTGTAATAGTTTGGGTTTGTTGTGTAGTTCCCTAGTTCTGGTTTCTTGTATTATGTTGTAGTTCTTGGCTGTGTCTGATTGTGCACCCTATGCTCTACATAGTGCCCTATAGTGGACACACCATATTGTATGTCCGAATGTACCTTGAGAAAAAGTAGTGCACTCAAAATGACCCACAATGCAGCTTGAAAAGTCATGACCATCGATGGTCACTACAGGTTAATATGGACCACAATGCATTGCAGGCATTGCATTTTTTTGCAATTTCATTTATTTATATATATTAATTCTGTTCATGTCATGCTTGGTTATAATCATGTTCTATTAGTCTTGTTTTTTTGTACTAGACCAGTAAAACTAAGTTGTTAATAAACATCTTTTCCAAAATCTTGTCTGCCTACTGGTCTGTATTTGGATCTATTCCACAACTCTATTAGAAAAATAGCAACTATCTCAGTCTGTCTGTTATTTACCGTTTACTGCCCAGACCACGTAGGGGGACTGACTTCCTGTAAAAAATCAACACAACAGTTTTATTAAACAGTTTATTATTAAAGTAGTGTGTTGGTTTTTATTGAGTTTTATGTCTTATGATTATATTTGTTTTCTATTTATTTGTATTTTTACTTTGTGTACAGCATTTTGTTCTACTTTGGTGTTTGAGGAGCTTCATAAAAAAAGTTTGTATGGCTCCCTAAATAATTCATTAGCCCAATGCTACAGTTTACAATATCTGTACTATATGAATTAACAAGAAACTGGTGCAAAACAAGGTTAAAAAGTATTGATTTAAAGCTTCAACACCAAACATGCATGAAAGTAAACAATAAACCCATTTACTGGGTTAGACAATTGAGACAACTATAATAAAAAATAATAGAGTATACCTCTGGAAAACACAATCCATTATGCCTACACTGTAAAAGTACAAACAATTACTAAATCAGTCACCTTTTAACAGTATTGGTAATTATGAAACTGCAATCTGTTTCACAGTTTAAACTGTAACAACGCAAAAGGTGGCAACAGTAGACTGATGTGACACACACACGTCATAAAACCTTATAGTCACCACAACAACAAATCTAAACATGCAACATCCTCCAACATGAGCAAACCTTTGCTGTCTGTACACTTTTTGTCCCTTTGATATGCAGAAACTGTTGGTTTTAACCTACTACAAAAAGGTCCTGTGCAAATTGTGCAAAGCCATCAAACCATGATTTAATAACTGTGCTGTTTGAGAGCAAGTATCCAGCATGAATCTTTCATACATGTAGGTTAACAGTTTGTCACACACAGAAACATCTGTGCTCTGTATTAATTATGGCTTTGCATCACAAAGAAACATTATCAAAATATAAAGAAAATATAAAAGCTTTATGAAAAGCAGTAATGGCTGACATAATTTCTGTATGCTTAGTAGCACAAACAAGTCTGCAACTATTTCAGGTAGTATTTAGGCCCGAGCACCGAAGGCGGTGCGAAGGCCTATTGAAATGCAAGCGTTTATTAGGCCCGAGCACCGAAGGCGGTGCGAAGGCCTATTGAAATGCAAGCGTTTATTATTATTCTTATTCTTATTAGGCCCGAGCACCGAAGGCGGTGCGAAGGCCTATTGTGTTTCGAGCGTTTATTCTTATTATTATTATTATTCCGGTTCTTCCGACAAATGAATTGCTTTTTTGGGGACCTGAACATGCTCGAAAACTCACCAAATTTTGCGTACCCCCCCATTGGAATGTGAAAATTTACGTAT
>JBAMHV010000003.1:17148096-17164585 GCA_037177535.1 Pseudomugil gertrudae | reverse complement strand
CAGGGGACGCGGTGGCGACACAAGCCGAGCGGCGCCAGAGGTGCGAGGGCCTCCATCACCGCTTGCGGTTTTAATTTTACTTGAAATGTGCATCCCTACTTTGCAATGCCCTGACTTATAAACAGCTGCATGGTGTATGTGTTGTATGAGCATCGCTGATCTTCTCCATTCTGGGTGCAAGAGCATTTCACATTACTAACCATTCTGGTGCAGCATAGTTACTGCACAATTGTTTGCCTTTTGTCTGGTCCAGCAGGCACTGGAGATTTTTAAAAACAACATCCACAGCCAGAGGAAGTAAAAAACAAAGAAAAAACTTTTCCCAACACGAACCACTAAATTACAATTAAACTTATGTTTAGTTGCAGCATTACATTAAACAGCTTTAAAAAAGCCTAGCCACAATGCAATTACAACCGACTCGTTTAAGCTTGATCAGCTGTGTTGCTGAAATACAATGGAGCACTTAATATAACTTCATGTTCATTCTGTAATACTGGGTGATCTCCAAGACTTCTGATTAAAATGCAATCATCTTAATTAAAATTCATTGCAAATGCTAATTGTAACTTTAATTATTAATTGTAAGCCCTGAAAAGTATCTTTCATTGACACAGTATAATGCTTTTCATGAAAGAATACACAGCTTCATGGTGAATGATGTGTGTAGTCATTTGAGTTTTTAGTTAAAAGATTTTCTCAAATCGCCAGTACTAGAAAGGTGACGTAAGATCGGTAAAAAGAGCACTGATCTTCAGCATTTCCTCCTGGTTTAGCAGCATTTGCACAGCAAACCAAAATCACCATAACAATACCAAACCATATTTTAAGCCAGAGTAATCATATAAATAGCTTTAATTGGCAGTGTGCCATTGGACTGAAAAATTCCAAGCTTTGGAAAAAAAAAAATTCATTCAAGCTAAAATGTTTGATAAAACAGAAACAATAATGGTAAAGAGGTTCACCATTGGGACCCTCTTAAAGAACTTGTCAATGACTTTTTCATACAAGATTAAAAAGTAGTTAAAAGGCAGTCATTTTGGATGACTTAATGGGGATTATCAAGCATAAACCCAAGCAGCAATCAGCATTAACCAAAGAAATTATAACTTTTTCCTTTCCAATTATTATCACTTTTGTCGGAGAATCATTTTGGCTCTATGTGAGTGTACTCACACAAAAAGGCAGAAATCAGAGTACCCTGAGCTGCCAGTAGAACTTAGCTGGAGTGTGGTGGGGCTGTATAGTTCACATTAAGTCATTAAAGTCCCCATGCTGCCAGTCCCCTTCTAACCCCCCACTGTACACACCAATAACTCCCCAGCACTAAGCCTTTCAGACCAAACGCTTGCTCTGCCTCATGCATCTTAATAAGAGGAGGAAACTAGAAGGGAAGTCAAGGCATGGCAGCCTTTTAAAAGGAAGCTGAATAAATGAGTGAACACACACCCTGGGGCGGGCATGCCGGGGGGTTTCCAGGAGGTCGGCGTGAGCGGGGCCAATAGTGTCAAGACGAAGGCGGCAGACTAAAACAAAACTGACATATCAAAGAAGTCAAGCCTTGTAGAAGGGAAAAGAGAGGCCAAGACAACACATTCAACTGCACAGCTTGTTTCTGCATCAATGAGAAACAACACGACGAAAAAACGGCAATTAGCGATTAAAGTGCAACAGAAATTCCATCTGCTGCAAAGCTGCATTGCTTCCCAATCAAAAACCAGCTCAAAACATCTCAGTGATCTTACAGGCTTTGATCAATCCTGGTTTTCTTTTCAGAGGTAGACAACTGTAAACCAGGCAATTGCAAGACTGCTTCCCTTTTTTTCTTTCTGCCAACATAAAACGCCCATCCTAATCCACCTAATATATAAAAGCAACTGTTAAAAGTACTCCAACAGTACAGCCAAAACACCATCATTACTAAAATAAACTCACTAGGCCTTCAGGCAACTTTCACCCAGGTAAATGTTTTGTCTATATATAAAAACCACAATCTGTGAAAACCTGGATAAACCAGGAATGAGCAAATATAAAGTAAGGCAAATACAACCGAATTGCAGCATAGCTAAATGAGTCATTTTAATTGGCTTGATGAAAATCACTGTGGTTTTAACTCAGTTTGCATCTAATGAAATATCAAAGCTAAAGTGTTTACTACATCCCTTAGCTTGTGATAATATGAGGTGGATGCCATGCTGACACAGGCTTTTGGTGGTTGAATCCAAAACTGGGTGAATTAAGTGGATTTTAATTTACTTATATTTACCCAGTGCAGCATCTTGCAAATAAAAAAAGATCTTCAGGCACTCCTAGAAGACAAAAAAAGTAGGTCATTTTAGTCTCCTGTGAGTCATAAGTTTTGGCAGAAGACCAGGGTGAGCAGGTATGAGAGATGAAATTCGAGCTGAGAAAGGCCAAATGGTAATCCAATAACGCTTCATAGATCTTAGACCATCAAGGTAACTTCCAATTAAGCATATTTTGGTTGTATTTGGTGTTAAATAAAAATAAATACACGTGTGTTTAGGGAATTAAAACAAAAAAGCATGTGTTACACATGTAACTGTATCCACAGGTAACACACAGAAGGGGAAAAATACACAGAAATAATATTCTGAGGAATACTCATAAAAATGTTACTTTATATTCCATCATATACATTTCCTCCAGTAAGCAGAGCCATCTCTCAGACTCTAGGTGCAGTCTTGTTCCTCTTCAGAGCCGAGGCCCTAGGCTTTCCTCCTGGGGACACTGCACCTTGGCAGTGTGACTGACTTGTGGGGTCAAAGCTGGGACTCAGATTTCCAAACAGTTGCTTTGTGAAGGCAGTGACTCAGTCTGGTCAAACCCATCAGTTAAACATTCACCTAGCAAAAAGCACATTTTTGAGGAAGCACCAATACAAATGGCTTAGGCCCCATGACTAACACACTGATACTTTAATTACATTGAGCAAGTAGCATAGACAGACCAAGTCTCTTCAGCCAATGAGCCCCTCCTCCAGCTAACCTCTCCACCCTCTCATTCATCCACCCCGAGGGAGAGGCACACAGGCCAGAGGAAGTATGACTCATCTGAGTAACAAGATGCATTCTTCAGAATTCTCTACAGACATGTCGTTTGCAAAGTGAAGAGCACAGGAGAGTATGGTGCAAAGAGAAAGAATAAGAAAGAAACAAACAAATGAACAATAAATCAAAGACTCAGACCGTGTGAGAGCAGAAAAGATGGATGGGGTAGGAACGATAGGGCAAGAGGAAGACATCTCGTGTGAGCTTCCTGGTCCACATAGATCAACATTTCCTCCAACTCCACAGAGACAATCCTTGGCTTCTGTTGAGGGTTTTCTGAATCACAGATGAAGACTCCAAGTGCTACATCTAAAAACAATCCATCAGGTTCCACACAAGAAAATAAAAGCAAATGACAAATGGTAACAACAGAAGGAGGTTCAGATGCGAGCTTCTGCTGAGTATGCAAAGGATAATGAGGTGCAGCCAGAAGGTAGAGAGAAAGTGTTAAATCATTATATCCACCACAGCTCCTCCCCAAATAGCACCACATCTGCAAAACTTGGAACTTACTACTACAGATCATGAGCCTCTCACACACCACATCACAGGCTCCAACTTCTACATGAAGCTATTTCAGGACCAGCCCACATTAATATAGTATAAAAACACAACACTTTAAAGACAAATGATGTTTTAAACAAGGACGAAGACTAATCTAACAAGACTGCTGAACAGCATCCAGTCCTGTGATTTCATCATAACTTATCATTTTTCCACCAGTTTCCAGTAAGACTATGAACTTCATTGATTTGACCTTAGAACGTAGACTTTGGTCTGTGGATCAGATCTCACCTTCTTTAGCTTTACCCCCAAAAAACCGACAGGAAATTGGTCACCATTTGTAAACTGCTACAGTGTCAACAAAGAACAACTTTTTAAGTTGTCATTTTATTCCTGCAGACGTGATTGAAGACATCTTGCAGCTTATTTGACACATCAGCCAAGCACAGCTTTAGTCTAGAAATTGTGCAACTGGTCAGACATTTGAGGTTACCACAGAAAAGTACGAGTTGCAAAGTTGTTGCTTTCGTGTTTTTGCTGACGCAGGTTAAACGGATAGTTTTAATAAATAAACATCTGATCAAGGTGGTGAGAAAGTATGAAAAATATATTCAACGCGTAGCATTTAAAGACCGCACCAGTCGAGTGTAAAACTCGTCCTGCTGCTGATAAAATATTAAATAATTAGATCTATTGTTTATTGCACTTAAAAGCACAGACGTTCAGTATAATTTTACTCATTTTCACTTCTACCTGGTTATGCCCATCAGCATCCATTCATTCATTTATTCTCGGTTGCTTATCCGGGGTCGGGTTGCAGAAAGAGAAACATTTTCTTACATTTTCTGAAGATATATCATAATTTTTTGTACTTCTATCTGTAACCTGAAGCATTTTACAATTCTATTTCCAATGGCAAAAAAAGAGGAAGGCACTGCAACTTGGTGTTTTGGAGAAAATGTAAAACCGTTATTCAAATAAAAATTGAAATAATTAAATATAAATTCTCAATGACAGATTAAATGAATGGGCAGGGGGTTGATAGAGCAGAGCAAAGAAATCTTTCATTCACACTTTCTCACTCACAACTCATCACATCAAGGTGCTGGGTGAGGACGTCATGCGTATTTAAACACATTAGTGTCGATCCTAACTCTAACTCTGCTGGTTGGACAGCAGTTTTCCCTTAGTTTCCATAAGATTTCCAAACACATCTGCTAATAGGTCGTGTCCTCGCTGCACTTGGAAAGGATTAGCAGCATCTCTTCCAGGTTGGTTTATACAGACTAAAGCGGCAGTTTCCAAATTGGTGAGGTAGATATCGGGTCAAACTGGTCATCCTGAGGTCACCTTTGTAGTGCAAGGCTTGAAAATAGTCTGAATCTCAATAAATAAGGAAGATAAAGTGGATGTTGGTAGATAATGTTCAAAAGCAGCTTTTTTTTTACCATACTAACAATGCTAAATTCAGATTCTAAAAATAGCACCTGTAATAACTTTGTTTATGGTCTCCTGGTGTTAAAAATATTAAATGTATTAAACTTTCAGAATCACAACAGTAAAGGAGGATGAAGTGGTTTTGGTGGATTCAGTTATTTAACAAGGTTAAAATAAGTTCCTCTCTGCTGCTTTTATGCAGCATTGATCTCATCAAATGCTAAACTTATCACAAACTTTATTAGTTTGCAGCGTTTAAAATAAGCTTTTGCCCTTCTATGGTTTTAACCAAATTTAATTAAGCAGCATTAAAAAATTAAGACATATTTCTTTTCATTCGTTTCATCATAACTTAACAAGGGCGAGGCTTGAGATTCTTGTGTATGAAAGGGAGGTCCTACAGAAAAAGTTTAAGTTTTGTGCTTTTTCCACCCATCTCCTATGTCCTTTATGTCCGTAATGTCTCTAGTAGATGCGTACCCCAACAACAAAAGCTTCTGAACCACCAGATTCTGCAGGGGTGCAAACAGAACAAAGAACAAGCTATGATCAGCCACCTACTCCACTGCCTCATTTCACGCCTCCTTCAGATAATGTTTATTATCACAATTTCCTCCCCAATCACCACGTTTGCTTTAAAACCAGACCCAGGTCACTTTCATATGTCATCTTATGTCCCATATGTCCCATTTCATCTGACGTTTACGTCATTGAAGTGAGGCCAACTTGACAACTCTGCTCCAGATGAGACGGGACACAAAACACAATATGGTGCAAGTGATGTCATGACTTCTTCTGCACATGTGGGTCACATCAGGTCTGTATTTTGCACAGACACTTGAGTCTGATAACAGACTCATTTAAAAGCAATGTTAACTACACGGATCTCGCCAATAAATCAGAATTGAGCATGAAGATAGTCAAAGACATTTCAGAATCTAGGTCTCTGCTTCCACTGGATACACCTTTATCAATGTACTCCTGGCCCCATCGATTCAAAATCAACGGTTGGTTTCATCTCATCCATATTATATCTATATTACAACTGCAAAGGTATGCTACTTGGACCTGCCACAGCGGTAACTGGTGGAGATAAAAAAACAAAAACACTTAGATGAAAGCCGCTGACTTATTACTAAAGCTGTGTTAGCTTAGCAAGCTCCCCTGTCAGCACTCACCAATGAATTGCTCAGAATATGAATTTCTTCCATTTACAGCTAAAACACACACTGATGCAGAGGGTTTAGTAAAACTCATTGATTGAAAAATGCATTAAAAGGCATACAAAATTAAAAATGTATTCATCACTTTAGGACATAGCTATTGATTTGCACTTGAAGTTGAGAAAATGTAAGACAGTGATGACAGCAACTGGATTAATTCCTAAATGTCAAGTTGGACATAATCATGCACCAAATGAACTGCTTTATAAGGAAATGTATCTACAGTCACAGATCTTTGGTTTTCATTTCAACCACCACATTTTTCATGAAACACCTTTTACACGCACTTACACTCATTTCAAAACTTGAATTTCATGCAGCGATGTCATGCAACCTAAATTATGCGCTACACGTACATTGACAAAATGCAGTTTTGTTTTTGCTACCACTTGGCTGGTAAGTGTGACAAACGCCAGCACGCATTGCAATGCAGGAGCTGTCCTCCCCTTCTACATTTACTAAACTTACCCAGCAAGCATTGATGTGGGTAGTTACAGTAGATCCCCTGCAGAGAGGAGATGGTCCCCGATTAGTCAGACCAAGGAACGAAACTTTGGTTGCAGATAAGAAACATATCTAAACAAATGTTGCAAAAATATCAGCTAACCTCTTAGTTGAGTTACGAATGAATGAACGAATGAATGAAAAATACTTTATTGATCTCAGGGGGAAATTCGAAAAACACATCACAATTCATGTCTATATCCAACTCCAAGCTACGGCACGAATGGGGAGTACATAGGACTAGTTCACTGACAAATTCAGCTCAATAGATTGGTAGAAGGTCAGATAAGGAGAGGCAGACAGTGTGTTGCTGGCTGCATAAGAAATGAAAGTGTAGCGCTTCAGTAAATTCACTCTCTGCATCCCATGAGGTTGGGTGGTGAAGGGCTTCAGGGGGGGGAACGGTGTAGTAGAGACTCGTTTGAAAACTAAACCAGTACTTCATTCCCACATCCATCCATAGCTAGCGAGGGGCTTTTTAAAAATTCATTAATTTACAGCAAAAATAGATTAAAGCACCCAGCTGAGCAAAACTCAAAATTTGGCTCCTGAATAACATTAATGATAAAATATCTCCTCGAAACCCAGGGGTTTTTGCCTGAAGAAACATTTCTAGCTTCTCCTTCTTACAGCACCTTGAGAACAATTTATTTCCAATCATTACTAAAATAATGCATTTCTAATTGTCATTTTTAATTATGTTTTTCTTCAGATGAAGAAAAAAATAAACTCTCCAAAAACTAATTAAAATCCATCCAAGGATATGCCATTCCCATGATGCCATGCCAATGCCATTCTACTCACTATTTGATATCTCAGCAATAGAGACTCAATGACAGCTGCTCCAGACCCACATACCCCCGCCCCAAAAAAAATGCCTAGAGCTGCAGTTACAGTAATTGCTCTGGCCGGCACTAAATGAGGTTCACTTAAGTGCAATTATCCCTCTCTGATCTCTCACATAAAGAGACTTCTTTAACATGGAGAAGTGGGCTCACACAATGTGACTGCAAACAAGACTCAAATTGGAATCAGGGAGGCATTTCCAGGAGATGAATTGCCTTCATAGCTCATCTGCATTCTAGTGATGCACAGCATTACTAATGAAGACTGAGCAAGTGGTTTTTTCCATCAACATAGCTTCTATGAAAGTAAAAGTTACTACTAGTTATAAGCAGCGTGCAATGAGAAAGCTAGAACAAAACTGGTTATTTGACCTGAGCCAAAATATGACAGTACAGACTCCAAACAAAGTAAATATATAGTGTTAATGAGCAATGTCCTGTTTTTACAAATAGAGAAAGACGATGATTAATTTTATTGTATGCAATAGCAAAAGATTGAAAGTTTAGATTTGATGTAAAAGCATCAACAGTCCTAATGAATAAACGCCATCGGCCAATAGGATTACACAAGGTCTTCAGCCTAAGGCGTGTGACTGTCTAAAAGCAGTTGCAACAGGGGTTACCTGTTGTGTAGCTTCCAACTACACAGGGTGGATTTTTATTTTCTTTGTGTGTGTGTGTGGATTGGGGGGGGGGAACAGGAATGCTTTGATGGGCATTCCTGTTGCCACAGGCTGAAGCACCACCAGGAGTCTGATAACTATACCTCACGGATAGTCATTTGAATAATCACTTCAACAAGGGGAGAAATTAAAAACCCTCTCAGTAAGCCTGGCTGGGCACAGAGCCACAAACTGAATTCCTAATAGCCGGGTCTCTATTCCAATACTTTAAACCATTCTAGATAAATTCTACTAGCTATAATTCTGACCCTTGACATACATTACAGTCACTATTATATTATGAACCAAAAAGTTTATTATTTGTGACACTGTAATGACATGTCAATCCCTTATTTCCATAGTCCTCTTCTTTCAAAGACAATAAAAAAATCATTTTTTCTGAGACACGATGAATGAATGTGCTATTTGCAGCTTACAAATATCAAGAAAGCATTAGAAGACCTTGGACAGGTAGGTGCCATGATTTTAAACCACGGTGTTGCAGATTTTTCTGCTGCAGGCTCCAACCACAACTCAACCCATATGACACAAACAGTATGTACGCTTACGTCTCGAGACTGAAGCAAAACGCATCATGATGTAAACATTTCATATACAGCACCACAGTAATCCTTCTAAAATATTCTTTTTAAAGATAAAAATTACAGCTGAATATTAAAACTTTTCAGATGGTTTATATTTAATGTTTTAAGTTTTTTTTAATGAAGCCTTAGACTGTAATATATTTAACAAAGTTTTTCTCATCCGATTCATGTGATTCAATTTTTTTTTTAAATCTCCAGTTTTATCTGAGCTACTCACGGCATTACAGAGAAAAAAAGCATGATCCTAAAACTCACATCAGCTTCACTAGACGGGATAATTATCAATCATTGCACAAACTGTTAGAATACCTTCTCAGGTGCTTTCAGGTTTCAGTCTGCGTAACATTTCATCTGTGACACTTTTTACCATGCCTCTCATGGCACATGCGATTATATTGCATTGCCTCATATATTCTTAGTAAAAGGTAAAAAGTATTACCTGTAGTTTAAATTCACTCCTTGAGCCTGCAAAGAGCTGCAAAGTGTCACTTCCACTGTGCTATCATCATATTGCTGCTTTTAAACCTGTTGTTTGGATGTACAAGCTAATTACCTTTTACCACTGTTCATAAATACATTTCAAGAAAAGCATCAATGACAGTAAGATCTGCAGTGTGAAGATGTGTAACCTTTTAGCATTTCAATAAGCTTGTACGTGGCAACAAAAAGTTAATGAGCATGATACTCCTGGGTATTGTTCTTTGAAACTGAAGTTGTGAGATGCATAAAAATATTGCAACAAATGTTCAGAGTAATTCTACAGAAGGCATGTTGAGCGAAGCTTGGCTGCAGTTACCTGGATGGAGGAACTCATAACTCATGTGTCCTCTACAGCTGCATGCACAAATAGCCTGGATCCAGACAGCTCTGTTGGCTTGCTATTTAAAGGATGGGTGATTAAGAAGCAAACCAGGTCTGACCTTTGATTATGGGTGCTGACTAAAGCTATGGGCATGTCATTAGTTGAAGCAGCAAGACTGGTGGGGTTTGAATGATATTCTTTATCTACAAATGCAATCTATTTATGCTCCCTTAATGCCAGAATAAGTTAGGCAAAAAAAGAGTGTTATGATTAGCTAATAATCTGCACTTCATTAAAACATCGAGATCATTGATAAAAAAAAACAAGGTGACAGGCAAATTAAGTGCAATCATCTATCTTTGAATAAACACAGTCAGGATGAAGCAAGGACGTTTTGTGTAGTCTTAAACTGTTTTAAATGCAACACGAACAAATCACTGCTCTGTGTGATCACAACCAAAAAAAATAAACATCCATTTAAAAAGGAAAAAAGAAGAATTACTACAAAAAAATCAGTCAAGACCCAAAAACCCAACTGCAGGACAGCATGTGCCTTATACGACGAACCAGACTCCAGCTCTGTAGCATGAAATTAATCTGAATCATGGTTTGCACTTGTTGATTATCTAGCCACATGACAATCGTCATCCTGAAAGTCGAACAGTTTTACAGAGGAAGATTATCATTTTCGGGAATAATCTATTAGCCGCTGGTTGGAAAAGGACGAGGGGGAAAAAAAGGACGATTGACAGACGAGAAAACGCTCTGCAACAGCTGTTATACAAATACCATCAGAGCACACAAGCCAAATGACACTCGACTAACACATGCACGCACCCACTACATGTTGGACACAGCGTCTCACATACCAAACAGCTAGCTAATGATAGCTGTTGGAGATGTGAGATATGTCGTTAAATCTTACTTAAGCGAGGAAAATGCAAGCACACCAATTACTCGAAAAAGCGCTCACAGCGCTGAGTGCAAGTTAGATAGCTACCCAGGCTGGCTAGCTAGCTGTCAAAGTTGCCCTGTCAGTTGTCACCGGTTGCACGGTGGTGCTAGCAGGCTAACATAAGAGCTGTCAACTTGGAGAGTTACAGCAACGCGTCCGGAGTGTACAAACACTAACCACGGGGGGAAAACACGAACTAGCTGTTTGAGGAAAGAAATTGTTCCTGCATGCCCTGCAACAGCGAATGGAAAGCAGTGTGCCAGGGCCTGCTCGCCGGGCTCAATCCCCAGAACTTCAGTGCAGCTCACTTCCCCGTTAAAGTCGTCCATTTCGTGGGCCTTAGTTCAACTTCCATGCCCGTGTAGCTCACTTACTCTGGATGAAAGCTGCTGTGAAGGTGCCTGTCTGTAATCCTCACGGTAGTTTCAGAGTTAAGTGTCTCCCGTTCGTTCCAGCCCCTCTTCTCTGGAAACCGTACCCCCCTCCAGGAGTGTCCTGTGCTTTTGACGTTGTTGTCCTATGCAACGAGCTTCGCCGGTGCGCCTACGCTGCCGTGGCGTCCCTCCTCAGCTTCTCTCCGCCTTCTCCTGTTCGCCTCCTTTCGGCGATCGAACCAACATCCGGGACTCTCCCCCGTTTGGGTAAAGTGCCCGGAACTACTTTCAAATATGACGACGCACATGAAAGTCCCACCCCCTAGCTTTCCCTCACCACGCCTGCCGCCACAGAAACTAGCGCGCGGTTTTAGACGCTCACGCCCGCAACGAAGACAGCCCCTGTATATAACAGCACTTCAATCAATAAATCGACCAAAGTTCTTTATTTAGAAATCATTGTGAACGAATGTTACGCAACGTCCCTTCTCAGGTAAAGGTCCCAATTGAACAGGTTTGTGTAAAATATTTATTTAGTTATTGCGACAGTCTTACAAGTTGCATTTTGAAGTTATGACTAATTATTTTATTAATCTTTATCCAAGGCTTAATAAATAATTTCCCAATGGTGTACACATCATTTACCAGCTAATAAAATTCTGGTTGCCAGGATGTGCAAACTGGCTTTGTGTATCTTTTGTGCGGGTGTGTTCACTTAGTAATCCATAATATTTGTTATTTCATTTTAATAAAAATGGACACAGTTTTGGTTACTTGGCACTGGTTGTAACATATAAAGATCCTAAAAACACACTGTCAACGGATGAATGAGGGCCTTATTACATAAATGAACAAATCTGAAAACCTGTTTTGAATCGGTTTAATGTTTAATAAAAAATTCTGTGATCATTACAAGATTGTTTAAACATGAATACATAATTTAGGTAAACCTTTTTAAACTTAAAAATGGTCACTATGTGGTTAGAAGCAAAAAAATTAAAAACTATCAATCACAGGTCTAAAGCTTGATCTTTTATTGAATTATACACTTCATGCACGTGCATCAATAGCAGATATCACTAATTACAATTAGGTTTAAAAGCTGCTTTAAAAACACAGAAAAAAATCATTATAACTTGTATTTAATGCTGAATGAGAAGTTTCCCAAAAAGTGTTTTTCTTGTAGAAGTTGCATGTCTACCCATAATCTGTACAAAATAAATGGCAAATGTTTCTATGATTTAGGGAAAAGTACACACACACAGACATACACAAGAAAACAAAACAAACAAACAAGCAGCATTGTTTGTTTAAGAGGTGAGATTGAGATTAAGAGGTTCTTAATCGTGTCAATAGCAATAATGTGTTGTATCATTCTAATATTAACTTCAGTCACTCTTTTTGTTAAATAACTGTCAGAATTTATTCTAAACCTTTTTAAAGTACATAAAGTGTTGTTAGTAGGTGGTGCAGAAGCAGTCGTGCACTGTTGTTGAGGCTGTGACAAAACTATATGATTTTTACGACTGCAAAACATTTTATTGTGCTCAGAAAACCAAAATCTAACATGTGATATTTAAAGAAAAACAAAAATAGTTTTATTTATTTAGTGAAGAATGATAGGCCAGATTAATAATAATAGAGAAAATATTAATCAGTAAATATGGATAGACTTTTGGATAAAATATTCAAATAAATATCGATTTCAATGTTTCTTTTCTTAATCTCTTATTTTTCTACCTACAGTTTCCTGAGTTAAATCTAAATCTGCTGATTTTGACTCCCTGCAGCATAAATGAGGTAAGTGAAATGAATGAATGAAGGAAAAATGAATGATGTTTTGCCATAAAGTAGTTCAACAGCGCCTCTTGTGTGTGGAGCATGACAACAGCATGTCAAACAAAAAGTGCAATTATTATTTATTACCCTTTGCTGTGGTCAGAATCAAAAGTCAAATTTAAATGACATATTGTAAAACATGCCACACGAAAGATAGCACCACATAAGCAATTTCTTAAATCAGTCATTGTAAATGCATCATTTTAATTGGCAATAACAGGTTGTGCTTCATGTTTAATGTGTAAAAAGAAACAAATTTGGAAATAAATTGGATCTCGTGCTCTCAACCTTTAAAAACCGGTATTAACTTTTGAACTGCAACTGTTTAACTATGGATGGAAGTTAAGGCATTATTTAATATACCACACCTCAGCTTCAAGATTAAAAAAAATCTTAATGGGTGTTTCAAGATAATTCAATTCAATTCAACTTTATTTATATAGCGCAACTTCATGACAGTGTCATCTCAGGGCGCTTCACATCATATTTGAGCCAATTCATCAAATAGCAAGGGAAACCATAACAATAGCGAAGCTGATGTTTTTTCCTTTGTCAATCCTATAAGCTAGAACCATCCACATTGCCCCACAGACCTAACACAAAGGCTTTTAAGATCTTCTAATTTAACTTTTACAAAAATCTTCCAAGACTAAAAATGAAACATCTCTCTGTATCCCATTCCTTCTTTACTTTAGATAGCCTCTGATCACTAAAACTGAACAGGAAATTAATATTAATTATAAATCACTGCTTTGATTGATCTAACCTGTGCAAAAGCATAAGCATTCAACTGATAAAAATGATGACCCTCAGCTCCAGTGAAACAACTTTCTTTTTTATCTGTTGTGTTTCATTTATTCATATTTTTGGGTAAATACTTTCCAAAGTTGCAACAATTTAGGCATCATATAATACCACAAGAGACTAATTGAAGACATTTCACAGTGACTTACGCATACTTTCTCAGTTATTTCTAAACACTTGCTAAGTTAGTAGTGCAGTTAAAAAACACTCTGAAAGAAATTCTCTTCAAACTCATTTAATTTATATTTAAAGTTGTTTTGTGTCATGCACCTTTACGTTTTGCAAATAGGCACACTACGAAAGTCCAGAGATGTCGTAGCTTTGTGAACACCAATAGTGTTGTAATACCGCTTACAGCCACTGGGGGAGCTCCAGGCTTTCTCTTGTATTTGTAAAAACCAAAGAGTCAAGCAGTTCATCTCTTTCAGGAAGTGTAGAAGTTAAGGTAAACTTGACAGAATCCAAAGGAGCAAGACGAGGAGATTGATCAAATTTGTACGTATAATAGCTTTATTTTCCATCATATTAAGCTTTTTGCGGTGGTTATCATCTACTGACTGATAAAAAGGCAGCATTACTTTATTGCTTTCTGTCTTGAGGAGTTTCATAAGTCACCTTTCCTGTGCTGCTCACCTGTCATGTTAATGAGCAGCTGCAGCTAAATTGGGTCAATTTTAAGCTTTTTAAGTTTTAAATTAAGGTCAGGGTTTAAATTCTCTTCTGTATAATACACAATTTGAAGCTGCCAATCTAACATTGAGACCTTGTTTTAGTTTTTTCACTTTTGGTGTAGATTTTGTATCTGTATTATGAAAGAGTGTTTTTACTGGTCCCTGAATTTGTGATGATATAGTAAACATCTCCTGAAGGCATCTTTAATAACAACCTAACATTGTTAAAACTCATAAATGCACTATTTGTGTTCTTTTTCTATTAGTATTGTCCAGGTAAACTGCAAACTCAGGTTGTATGAATATCTTGTAGGATCGGTCATGAACATTGCTAATGAAAATGCTCCAACAAAGCATATTTGTAGAACTTGGGAGTTTTGTTGCCCCAAAATGGTTCTCCTGTCATCTTTTAATAGTTCTGCACCTGCATTTTCCTTGTATTACCTAGATTGCCATTTGGCAGCGATGAAGAAAGTATGTGCATGCAGACCATATTTACAGGAAGCATGGCCCTAAGAACAGTACCTTCAGTTAAAATCATGCAAAAGATCATGAATCTCTTACAAGAGTTTGATATTAAAGTCTGGATATATAAGTCAGTGGCATGTCGACAGAAAAATCCAAACATTTAGAAAGTAAATATTACACACTGATAAAATGAAAACAAAACGAGCACAAACACTAGTGAGTGACATCTAATTTTTTAAAAAAATTATGGTGAAAGCTAAAACACAAAATGGTCTATAGCAAGGTTCAGTCCTTCACAGCTAATGTGTTGCTTGCTTTACCGCAAGTTAATTTTATTCATGCGTGATTTCCATGCCCCCTTTTTTTCAAGTGCCAGAGGACGTGCAGTTAAGCAATAGTCCATCCAGCCATGGCCTATACCTGCTTATTTAAATGCAAGTTCAAGGTGCTATAAGGTTGCTAATTAACCTTTCTATTGATGTATAATACACCAGTTGGTTTTATTAAAGGGGAGATGGCAGGAAAGCAAATTTACTTACTTACTTTTTGAGATTGACATTCTCCTCAGTACACCTTTTCTGAAGTGGCATTGTTGTGGTTTATTACCGCATCTCCTTAAAGATGGCAAACACATAAAATATAGATAATTCTAGCAGCCGAACAGATATCCTGATGTTTCATGTGTTTGAATGTGAGAAACATTAATGCAGCATGGTAATCGTATAGTGCTCACAACCGTTTTTTAAATGCAACATTTTTTTCTTCATATGGTTGCAGCTGTGAAATATCCCACCTGTATATCTCAGAAAGTCCCATTCACACCCACACAACAGCTCTGACAGGCAGGCTAATCTACTCCTGATATGATACAGTTTATGGAGTTTCTTAAAAACATGTAATGCTCATAACTTATTTTCTCATTAGATGATGGCTGAACCCAGAATATCTTCAATTGATGGGAAATTGGCTCAAGAATTTGCTGTTCCTTCCCATGTTGAGGAAGTCAAAGACAAGATGGCTGCTTTTGCAAAGCGTCACGCAGAAGCAGGTCGTAAGGTGGTTCTCATCACATCAGGAGGCACCAAAGTTCCCCTCGAGTCCCGCACTGTTCGCTTTCTGGATAATTTCAGCAGTGGCAGACGAGGAGCCTCCTCAGCAGAATACTTCATAGACTCTGGCTACGCTGTGATTTTCCTACACCGGCATCGATCTCTGTACCCCTACACACGGATGTTTTTAACCGTGAACATGCTGGACGCCCTGCAGTTGAGGGGTGGAGAAGGAACGTCGGGTAACATTGGTGAAGTGGTGGTGAACCAGCAGATGCTACCCAACATTGCTAAAGTGCTGAAGCGATACAATGAAGTAAAAGATGGAAAACTTCTTCTTCCTATTGAGTTCAACACTCTGTCAGAGTATCTGCATTTACTCAAAGCAGCAACACAGGCACTCGACACAATAGGTAACCATTAACAATTTGTCTATAATAAATATATTTGTATTATTGAATATGTTCCATAATATTTTATATTATCACTACAAAGCAGTTTCCTATAATTTAACACCTGTTTTTAATGTTCACTTAGGATCAAAGGCCATGTTTTACTTGGCTGCAGCAGTGTCCGATTTCTATATACCGGCATCAGAGATGCCTGAACACAAAATCCAGTCTTCTGATGGACCTCTTCAAGTGAGTAAAAAAAAATCCAAGAATTGTTTTCCTTA
>JBAMHV010000003.1:17119125-17138734 GCA_037177535.1 Pseudomugil gertrudae | reverse complement strand
TGGTGGAGATTAAACTTTCACCAACTGTAGAAACGTTTAAATCCAAGTTGAAAACTTTTCTTTTTTCATGCGCCTATAAATGAATCTGCACTGTATTTTTATCTGATCTGCTTTTAATGACTTTTATTTAATTTATGATTTTATTGTGATTTCTGCTTTTTTATGCTTTTTCTGTTACAATGTAAAGCACTTTGAGTTGTCTTGTACATGAAAGGTGCTGTACAAATAAACTTGCCTTGCCTTTTCTTTGTACAATTGTGACTTAAAGCTATTTTTTTTAATTTTCTGCTTACATATTACTACTGCAGATCATTTCTGTATTACTTATCCAATTAAGGGATCCCTGCTTGTGAAGATGGGAATCAATCAGTTCAGCCAACAAGTGATTAAAGTAAGGGACAAGGGGATGCTGTTGTTTATCTTTTCTATTATTGTAAATGACAAACATGAACAGTAAGATAAAATTAAGTCAAGAAATTACTTCCTCATAAACACTTACCCTTGCTTGAAACCTTGGCACCTGGAATCTTCTTTCCCTGGAAGGCACACCCAAGTGTAGTGTGCTTAGGTCCATCATGGAATGGGTTCGTTCAGGCATTGTAGACCTCGGTTCTTTCTTGAAAAGGCTTGGCGTCCCCATGCGTATCCTGTTCATGATGTAATTCAGAGAGCTGACGTTCTCATTCTGCTCCACCCCTAAGATTAAAGGCTTCTAAAAAAAAGAGAAATGAATCTTAGACACTCCTGCAACCTTATATCAATCTGATCTCCAGTACTTTGACAGCAAAAGTCGGTGACTTACTCTAGAAGATGGTGTGACGTCCTCGTTGAAGCTGTTTTCCTCTGAATGCTTTTTCCAAACTGGATCTCCCCAGAGCAGAGTTTCTTTAGTGGTGTGTGTTAGAGCTGGTGTTTTATGACTGACTCTTGTAGTTCTGTCATGTAAATTAGCACCTTGGTCTAAATTCTGCTGCTTGTAAATGGCTTTATCTATTCTGCGTTGCAGTCTGCAAAAAAAAGGTTTTAATGATGCACATTAGATGTTTATATGGGATTTTCATCTGTGTTTCTGTTTGTTTTGCTTTTACCTTTTTTTACTCTCTTGGTTTAAAGAGAAGGGCTCTGTGTTGCTGTGGAAATGTACAAAATCACAATGTAAGCTCTACTGAAAACATTAAGGGGAAAAATGCTGGTTCTCTTAATTAGTTGGTGTGGTGACTTACTGGTAATCTTGGGATTTATCTCCCACTCTGGCTGTCACCGGAGATGAGCTTTCCCAATTCCTTTCAAATTTAAGAAGACCTCATTAAGCTAACTCATACAACAAAATGTCAAACTACATTTTTCTGCAGAACATGCAAAAAAAAACAACAAAAAAACAAATAAAAAACACACTGAAAAGTCTTTAGTAAAATGTAGATAATATAGATAATGGTAACCTTAAAATCATCAATGTACACTACCTTCCTTTATCATCAAAATGGTGCTGTTTGTTTGTAAATCTGTCCATAAAGGCTATTTCCGTATGGTTGTTTTGCTGAAACACTTCCTCAACTTTAGTTTCCTTATGTTGATCTAGAGGACTGCCAGGGAGGTGGCCGCCTCTCCCAAAAACACCCAGTGCTTCCCAGTCCAGGAGGATATCCGCGGGTGGTGATGGAGGGCCGGGGATTTCAGGATCAACAGAGATCTGTCTGGGATGCTTGAGATGTGAAAAGTCTTCAAGCTGATGAGGTATGTTAGCATGAGTAGCTAATGTGACCCTACATGTGTCAGGGGCGGGGACTGATTCTGCAAAAAGGATCCTGAACTCCCTGTCAAATATTTCAACATCTGGTCCTCTCAGAACGGTGATCAGCTGCCGGTGCAAGTGGGCGTCTGTCCATGTGAGGCTGTAAAATAAAATAATGGCTTCTTAGTTCACTCTCAAGTGTGTGAGAGGAGCTGAAAGGAGATGTTTGTTTACCTGTAGCTTCCATGAATCACTGTTTCTAAATCCACTAGGATGAAGTTCTCTTTCAGTTCCCCAACCACCATTTTCCCACTTCTTGAGAAAAATGTTTTCCCCCCAAGAACTCGGACCCTCATATTCTGTCAGGAAAAACCAGATTAAAATGAAACTGAAGCTTGGGTTTCATTCATCTTCTGTACAAACAGATCCAGCAGCTCGGTCTATCCCAGCATTGAGCAAGTGTAATGCAGGGTGCACCCTGAACAGGTCACCAGGTTTTGTCATATTAGATCTTAATCTGAGGCAGTATGTGAAAGGCCTAGAGGATATTTTTCAGATCGAAATGAAAAGAAAATTAATAATAATGATAATGACATTTTTAACCCTTTAAGCCTATCTTAGAACAAATAGGGCAGAAAAGTCTGACTTTTTTAACCTGAAGTCTTTAGTAGACCTAACAAATCCACCAGGGGCAGGTATAATTTGATGTATAACAGGGTTTTGAGTAAAGTTTCTACCAGAAAGTGATGCAAAATCTCTCAGAAACTGTTTGTATCAAATATTTTGGCTATAGAGTCAGAATAAACAGGTCATCGTCTTAACTGTCTTCATAGTTTTAGATATATTCAATCATTTAAGCAATCAAAAATGTATTGATATAGGACTTTTTCATGCTAAAAGCAGCACAAGTGCTTTACAGATTAAAAACTAAATATCAACAATGACAAAGAATTAAAAACAAGCCTTAACACACAAAAGCATATAACTCGCCCAAAATCAAGCACAAAAACACATCCAATTATTTTCTCAATCACACAAATTATTCACATAAAACACTCCCATTCACCAACCCAGTCCCTTGTCCACACCCCAAGGACCCATCCTCTCTGGGACACCATGTCCACAACCTCTACACCTCTACACTCTGCTACATCCAATAGTATCTTCCTAATGACAAACTACGATAATAAGCATAGATGGATGTTTATAGAGAAATCTTTGCACAAGCTTGGTCATAAACCAAATCAAAGTATAAAATAGAATTTATCTTCATCATTGGTTCGCATTTAAAACAAGTTTCTAGAACTGCTTTCTTCCACCTGCATAATATTTTAAAAATGATGGACATCCTGTCTCAGAGTGATGTAGAAAAGTTACTCCATACCTTTGTTATTTCAAGACAGGACTATTGCAATTCCTTATTTACGGGTTGCCCTAAATATATCTGGAAAAGTGTTCAGTTTTGCAGTCATGGGGGCGTCCCATAATGCACAGAGCACTTCCGTTTTCTTTCCCGTGCATGCTCAGGCTGGAAGATTAGATCAAAGTCAAGATTTGATGCAATCTTTCGGTTTCTCTTAGGCTGTTTTCCATGATCTGGCTCAAATGAATGTCTGTGTTGTCAAAGTTTAATTGAATTAAAATAATTATTAAATAAAATGTCATATATCACCTCTCAGTATGTGCCTCATTTTAGAGTTTACCTGTAAATAAATGATTTCCTTCCATAAGCTAAAAGAAGTAGTTTAGAAAATTACATTGAACATGAAGGAAGAAACTTGATGCAACAAATATGAATGTGCTTTAGATCACTGAAACGAAAGACAGAAAATCTGTTGACAAAAGAAAAAATTGAACGATCCATTAATCACAGAGTAAAAATGAGTCAGTCATGACTGCATGTATGCATGGCTTAAGATCCATTCTCAGATGCAAGTCACTTTGGAGGTAAGCATCTATATGACTATAGAATAGGATAGAATCCAAGGTGCCGCTACAGCAGTAATCAGGTGTAGGCTACATTATATGTTATGAAAAAAGTGAGTTAATTGGACATTTAATGCAAAGAAAATGTTTTTTTCAAAGTGAAGATAAGGCATGGCAAGTTTATTTTCATAGCAAGTTTCATGTACCAGACAGTCCAAAGTGCTTTAAATAAAACATTAAAAGCATAACAGATGATCAAAAGAAAGCAACAAAGAGGAAATCACAAATTAATTAATTAAATTAAATTGATTAAAGCAAGATAAGTTAAAGCAAAACCAAATGGACTAGAAACAGAAATATGTACCAGTGTACAATATTAGTACTAGAATCAGCAATTAGTTGGAAAATGATGGACAAACCAGGCACAGATTTCATATTGTGCAAACTTCCTGAGAACAGTAAGTATATACACAAAAGTACGACCAAGTGACACTTTTCATTTAGACCTACAAACTAAAGCTGTCTTAAAAGCTAAAATATGTGCATTCCCAAAATGGCAACCCTTAAGAGAATATCCGTGTACTGAGTTGTACATCTTGTACCGGCTCTGAATGCCTCACATTTTAAATGTCTTTTCTTTAAAAAAAATAAATAAAATGTTACTGTATGGAAAACACTGTTCAAACCAGTTCATCAACATTTCACCTTCCAAGCTAAAGCATGCCAGAGAACAAAGATACACTTGCATCTCTTCAAACTGTTTATGAGGCTTTTAATTAATTCTCATCTCTTCCTTTTTTTAACCTGTCGTGTTAATGTTTACAGATCGGCTACAGTACTACTGTATATTATGGTATGGCTGCTAAGTGTATGCAGGTATGTCTGTACATATGAACTCACCGGATGCCTCAGTCTGTCGAGGGTGAAGCTGTCCTGGATGGACCTTTTGTTCAGGATGATGTAGACTGAAACACGACGGGAGGCAGCATTATGTAAATCACCGATTATTGTTTTGTCTGTCAGCCCGTCTGTCACGATGGCAATTACCTGCACAACACACACAACAGCAAGTTAGGTTTGGAAGAATTTAATAACTGACTCTGATCCAAAATATACAAACTAAAGAGGAAAACCATCCATTTTAAAGTTATAATGATGCTTCTGAGTGATATGTGTATTTTTATTTGTAATTATGCAGGTTGCATCCATTTTTAATTATTTGAATTTGTGGGACTTTAAAAAAAACAAACTAATACTCAAAATATAAATTCTTGAGAAACTATAATAAAATTATGCATGTATAATCAGATCATATGATTTTAATAAAAATGTTTTTACTCATTAATATTTCAGATCATTTTTACACAGAAATTTAACACATCTGTCAGTTCAAAACCTGACTTGAATTCCTGTTTTGCAAAACTAATATTTACCTCACTTTCTGTCTATTTCAGCTATCATAATGCAGGAACCAATCACCTGCAATGCAACTTTAAAATCATCACGATGTGAAAGTAACATATATGATTTATTTCTGCCTGTTTAAATAAATGCTCAGTTTACCCAAAAAACTATAATCAGTTTCATATATGCATACTTGTCTGGCTCCTTGCAAGTGTCGTCGTATGATCTCTCTGACGTGCGGCTTTCCTTCGGTTGGATTACTGGTGTGGACTGAAATGCTTGCCGCCGGCGTCCAGGGGAGCATCTCAGGCCAGCCCAGCTCCAGGTTTGGGGCTGGTAAGTCTGAATGGAGAGGAAAGTAAGTGGAATGGAAATCCTCTTCCTCCGAGTTGTCCTCCACGCCATTCTTTTTTTCTACTTGCGGTGGGTAAACTTGACATTGCTGAGTCCAGCTGGGGAGCCGACTGACCTCCTTGGGAGCTAAGAAGCAGCTGGAGGGTTCTGGGCCGATGCAGTGGTAGAACGCGTCCTGTCCTGCACTCAGGAGGCTCTCCACTGCTTCACGCTCCTTCTCACTGAAGAGGAACTCTGGTGAGGACTCATCCACCGGGAGGAAAACAACATCCTCATCTAGACTTTGTCTTTGGGAATTTGACATGACCACAGCCGAGTGTCTGGAAACTGATCCCGATCCTCAAAAATGTCCACTAGTTACAGCAGTTGTGCCACAGCAAGGCCATCTTTAGCTAATCATTGCCACCCTTCACTTAAGTAACAGTACTTTCATTCATCTTGTTGGAAACATCTCAGGATATGTCCATGCTGTAAAGAGCTGTCCAAAGTACATCAGATATCTTGTTTGTTAATTGGTAGTCAGTCCTTACTGATAAAATCCTGAGTTCATTTTATGATCTCCAGTATTTTCTCCCCACAAACATGGCAACAAGAAAAAAAGCACGAAAAAGTCGAGGTGAGCAGTTTTGCAGCTTATGAGAAGCTCTTCCCAGTTACAGTGATACTCACTGTGCAGCTTTGGTTGTTCCGGTTAAAGTGCTGCTGATGAGCTTTCAGGAGCTGTAGCACGTCATATGTCTCCTCCCCTGTGTGAGAGTCACCACACACCTGCGACTCTTCCACTCCTTAGTACTGACATTGTTCTGAGATTCCAGACATTCAGTGGAGGTGACAGATTGCTTCACTATGCACATACTCTGTCATCGCCCCAATCCCTTTGCTCTCCTGCTCACAGCCGTGTTTAGATTAAAGCGCAGGCTCATTTACTGAAGTTTCAGTCCTTAACACCACAGAGGGCGAAAAAGATACTGCCACGTATGCTCTGCTTTTCAAGCTGAGATTCACCTCATAGCTTTTAGACTGGTCCAGCCTGACAGGTAGGTTCAAAAGTAAAGTGAAATTCAATTTGTTACCTGAGCCCAACTGATGCTTATCAGGTCGGGTTTCTTGTTAATTTCATTAGAAGCCTTTGTAGGAATTTATAATGCCAACACAAACGTTACCAAACTGGCAGACTGCCATCAGCATGTAGTATTTACCTATTTAACCCTTTGTAAATGAGTAAAAGAAGGGGTTTTTCATTCTGCTTAGTGCAGTTCAGAGTCAGAGGAAGGCTGCAGCCTGTCCCAGCAGTTAGCAGGTGAGGGACGGGTTGCACCCTCTTCAGGTCAGCAGTCCTTTACAGGTCCAACACAGAGAGACAACCATTCATGCTCACACTCACTCTTAAACGTAATTTAGAGTCACCAATTAACCTCACATACATTTCTTTTGGATGGTGGGAGGAAGATGGAGAACACACAAATACTGTATGAACCCCCCCCGTGTAAGGTTGAACCAGTGACTTTCTTGCTGTAAAGCAACAGTGCTAACCACTATCCCACCATGCAGCCCTTTTTTCCTTCCTTCTTTAAAAAACATGTTTTTTTTCTTTTCTCATTATTTCTTCTAGGTTGGTCAGTCTGCGGGAGGATATGAGATGGCACCTCAAGAATAGCATCCTCAGTCATGTATAAACTAGAGACTAGCTTCTAGATAGTAGTGACCTAGTGATCAGTGAAGGGTTAATTCAGCAGAAAACAGCATGTGGTTACATTAACAAGGTAAAGAGCGTTGGCCAGAAATTATTGAGAGATCAAATGACAAAGCTCAAAGCAGCTCTTAGAATATTGGCGTCGTGTCATCACATCTGCTCTGTGTTACATGCGTAAAGCTGGATTAAAAGCAGACAGAGTTTACACAAATGTGACACTTCACAAACTGGAATGCTCTTCAGTAAAGCTGGCATGTGGTAAGAAGTGCGTTCGTTCCTAAAACTCAAAACCGAGCTGTTTGAACTTAACACAAGGAAAACAAACAGTTAAACACAGGCTGTGTGTTTATTAGCAAATCTTTTACTGTCAACATCCTTCAGCTCGACCTTAGTGTTTCTGCTTAAAGATGTTTATCTTGATTTTTTTAAAGTGACATCATTATGTCAAACTAACTGCCAGAAAATCTGATTGAACCTCTCACATACCAGAATTAGAAAGAAAATAGAAGCGAAAATGAATTTTTTCAGCTATCTAGTTTCCTCATGTTGCTCACTGTTGACTCATTGAGAGGAGAGATGAACGTCACCGTCTAGATCAGGGATGGACAGCTCCGTTCATCAAGGGCTGCAGTCCTGCAATTTTTAGGACTTTCCCTGCTGCAACACACCTGATGCACATCAGACTTAATTAGCAGACTTGTGCAACACTTATCATACTGCACAAGTCTGCTAATTACCCATTGATTTGAGTCAGGTGTGATGCAGCAGAGAAATTCCTAACACTTGCAGGACTCGAGGACCGGAGTTGCCCACCCCTGGTTTAGGTAACAGGTCTCCATCTTGCTCTTCTTTTTGTCTTCTCACTGCTTTTTGCGCAAGTGGACATACAATAGTCCACTAACAAGAAGGAGAGGGACACACAGCCACGCCAGGATGAAGCAGTAGCCGAAACGTCCTTTGCTCAGATTGCTGGAGTTTAGGATTTCCTTTCGATGGAAGGTGAAGATGAGGCAAGCAGCAAAGTCGGTGAATCCTGCAAGAGTTATTAAAAAGGTTTTATATTTTTCTGCACATTAATTACAGTGTTTAAATGCATTTAGATTTTAGAAATATTTTATATAAACATATTTATTTATACATTATTTACTAAAATGCTTAAAATAACAACATGATCGTAGATCACAGATTCTCATTTTAAAGTGTTTAAATCCAGATGAAGGGACATTTTTTAATGGACAACTATCAATTAAACATCATTGTACATGTTAAAAATCCTTTTGTCTGAAAAGTAGCCTTCTTTGTGATGCTTTAACTGGCTTTCACTGTCAACTTTACTCTAAAAAACTGTCCATCTTTAGCTGTTTCGAGTCAAAACAGTTTAAGGATAAATGCGTTATACCATTATTATTGACCACATGTGTCTGTCTGTCTATCTATACGTCATTATTTCCAGCTTTTTAGTAGGTTTTGTGCTGCAGCTTTAAATCTGTAACCAATTTCATTTGGTTGTTTTTAAGAACTACTAAAGAAATTGTGTGAGTTTATATTATTCTCTGAGGAATAAAAAAACATTAAAAGTTGTCAAAAGTGAAACTTCCCAATCTTGTCATGTTGTGCTTTTCACGTAAAAACCTTTAACTGACCTGCGAAGCCCTGACAGAACCCTGTGAAGTAGAAGAGACTTCCTCTGGACAAGGTGAGAAGCTGAGCCAGAAAAACCAGGAAAGAGATGGAGGAGAAGACCACAGAGAGGATCATCAGGGCTTGAACGGACTGGAGCCAGTCTGTGAGAGAAAAGAAACACTGTGAGGGATGACTCAAAGCATCTTTCAGCAACATGGTATCCAATCAGACAGCACCAAGCAGGAAAAACACGTGATGTTTTCATGTTTTACCGTTTTCAAAGGTAGCAGCGCACAACCAGGTTTTGGTAGCGTTATCGTAGAAGCAGTTATACCAGAGGTCAGTGATTTCTGAATCTGTCCAAACCCACCAGGACTGAAAGAGAAAGAAAGAAACAATACAAATCCAAATGAAGAATTCCCGAGGGCTACTGAGACAAAACCACAACTATGTGGCTGTGCAGCATTTTTGTAACACTTTGCAGTGTAATCTAATCTACATCTACTTTTAAAAACAACAACAACAAAGTGGTTGATGGTTCATTTGCACCTCACCTTCTCCAGGGTGGCAACAAGGAGCATGGCCAAGCTGAGCAAATGCAGAGCAATGATGGATATAAGCAGAAATGCCATGGCTGGAGTCGTAACCTACACAAAAACAACAACACGTTGCTTTAAGAACAACAACTAAAAGAGTCATTCACTTCTGAAGATTAAAGATGTTTTTTTTATTATAATTTTAGGAGAAGAATACAGATCAAACTGTGCTATAACCAGGTCAAAGCACCTCTGATCCGCTTTTTTCTTCTGCATCTCTTGAAATGTCCTGCTGGTTTCAGTAGCCTGAAACACTAGACTGTCTGCTTCTCAATTCTATGCACTTTCATCATGTTTGCTGCAGCTGCACAGACAATATCTGCACAAAGCAAAGCACAAGCATACTAACAAAGGAGAGGGGGTGAGGTCACTGTAGCCGCTACCGGTGTCTGAGGAGCAGCCTGTTACCTCTATACATAAACAGCTGCCCCGTCCAACAGCGACATTACAACCTTTTTGTTCTTTTAGGAAAATGTGGGTACAATCCTTTTTATATATACACAGAGTCTAATGGTCTGCTGTTGCACACGAGGGTCTGCAAGTATAAAAACTACACTTTAATAGTCATATTACAATGTTTTTGACAGGAGTTCTTTGTCAAAAGACTGAAAATAAATGACACAAACTCTGAGTCATTGTCGTTTTTAAGGAAAATCTATATTTAATACAATAACGTGCAGTCACCATGGATATCAAAATAAAAACAGCTGTTAAATTAGTACTTTTTATCAGGCAGAGGAAGTTACCCTATTTAGTAAGAGTTGCCAGTTTCAGTTCAATAAACAGATTAAAGTGGGTAAAAGTGTGTGTGTGTGTGTATATGTATACACACACACACTATATATATATATACTCTAAAAATATTGTTTAAGTTTACTTTAAATGAGATTAATTGTTTACTTACATTATTAGAGTTTATTACCGTATATAGGGTTAAACACCTGAAATGATCGAAGTCATAGTCTTCAAAGTTCAGACCACTCATAGAGCCTCTGATGGAGCATGTGGTGTAAGTCATAAAAAGATCTGAAAATATAAGCAGCAACTTGAAACTACTGTGATAAATTACCATTACAGATAGACTGGTACCAGTGACAATATCGTTTAACATGGAGAGGATTTAACCCTTTCATCCCAACATAAACTGTAAGCATCATATTAAACTAGTGATGGACAGGATCTAGATATCTAAGAACTGATGGAACAGCTTTAATAACCACATCTCATTAGGATCAGCCTTCATCCCTTTGGACTTTTTTACAAGCAGTGGTGGCATTATTTTAAAATTTGATCTTAATTTTTTAACTGCCATGCTAATTTGTAAAGCCCTGACTGCTGCCAACTAGTAAATTTAGAGGTAAGTCTATCTAAAATAAAACTTGAATGAATATGAAGTAAAATGTTGAGTGAGTTGTGTGCACACATGTAGGACTTTGGTTGTGAGCATTGTTTGCTGTGTCTTTTAGCTCATTGTAAGATTCTAACGTAAGACTTGATGTAAGACTCCTTACTTCAGTCTTCCTGGTTGTATTACAGCTCTTCAGCTTGCTTTAGCATTTTACAGTCTCTTGACAATAAAAATAAAATGTGATCACACAATCCTCACATTTGCTTACTAATAAGCTCAAACTAAAATCATGTTTGAGAGCATTTCCCATCATTGTCATGTTTAATTGTTTAACATATATTTAAGGGACACATTGACAAAAATAATCTGTTTGCTTTAGTTAATTCAGGAAATAAGGATTTCTGTGGAAATATTGAACCACAGATGTAAAATGAACTTTTATTCTTTTTACCTAGTTAAACCTGAGCAGTGGTGCGTTGCACTGTCATGCATATTTTCATACTGTTGCCAGATGCTTGAGTTGCAGTCTGTTTGCAGTCTTTTGAATGCATTATTTCCCTAACACACTTTAAACAAATTGATTATTTGACTGGATAAATTGGCATGCAGGTTAACACGGATACAATAAGTAGGTGAATGTAGTCAGACTAAAACTAAAAGCTACATGTGATGATACATCTCCACATGTAGCTTTTTCTCTCACAGAAGATGTAAACATACTACAAACAACAAGAAGATTATAATGCAGGGCCTCTTTTCTTGCCTCATCTTAGCCATTAGCTTCATCATTTATGAGTCAGAAGTCACTTTTCATCATGAGCTGTTGTGCAGGAAGGTTTTACCCGTTAGTTTTGATGAACTGGAGTCTAAATCCTCTGATGATCTTCTGATTTTTCCCCTTTATTTGCTAAATTCTCCTTTTCTTCTACTTTTCCTTACAGATTCTTGTGCTCTTGAAGAGAAGGTTGCAGAGCGTGAAGTTAGAAATAGGAGGAGTACTCAACACCCATTTCCTCAAACTTTTCCTTGCCCTCCCCCTCAAAACTGCGGTTTGTACCAACTGTATAGCAGACGTGACATTCCTCTGGACACGGGTAATCAGTGCTTACTCTATAAAGCTGTACTGCATACATCCAGCGTGCTTTAGAGAAACTGTATGATAGCATTATGTGTTGGCTCATCTATTAAAGGCTGGGAACAAAAAGAGTGATACATCTGAAAGCTGTTTGTGTGTAGGATGAGTCACGACTGCAGTCGGAGTGATTAGAGTCACATTTTTGCACATCATGCTGTTCATCCAGCTGTGCATGAAAACTACAACAGTTTCCAGGAGATGCACATGTAGGGCAGGAAAGGACTTCTTTACAGACTTTTGACTGTACAGTAACTATCAAGCCTACAATATGTCCCAAAAACTGCATATTTACCACTGTTATGTAACATTTCCTTATCATAACATTCAAAGTGTTTGGGAACTTAGGACACTAGTTGTTAAACTTTGCATGAAGTACAACTGCAGTTGGTATACAGTCCAGGGTCTTTGTTATATTTTGTGCTAAATAATGAGTCACATATTTTCCAAAGGAGACTGGTGTGGGATAGGTAAGCAGGTCACTATGCACGATGTTACCATGTAACGTCTGCAGAATGTGATTTAACATTGTGTTGCGGAAAGAAGCAGGGATGTCCCGCAGAAGAGCAACAAATTACTCCCAAACCTGTACGTATGTTTGGCTGGCATCAAACAAAAAATGAATGAAAAAAAAACTTTGTTTTTGAAAAATGTAACAAAAGATAAAACTTACTTCAACTATAACAACAATCCTTTTAAAATCACATTTATTACTAAGGATGTATTATAAACTAACGCGTACAGAACCATAATAGGAGATGGGTTTGGTTTTAAAGGAGGACCCAGAAACAGTTTTTGGACTTTTCTTTGCAGCAGGTTTTTTTAATCACATGTTGTTTTTAAAGATATGTTTACTTATTGTATTTATTAGTTTTTTTTTCATGTTCAAAGTCTGGAAGCCTGGAATACCTTTAAAAGACAGGAGAGATGTGATTATGAGTGAATTTTACACGATCCCTGATAAACAGTTTAATACTGAAGTAATGACGTCACAGTTAACGGTACCATAAGATGCCTTCATGGGCCGACGGACAAACCAATAGCATCGTCCGTAAAAACATTTAACATCAAGAAATAAACTTTAAATCCAGCTACATTTACTGTTTGTCCCATCATGATTATTACAAGAAATGCTTTAGTTGATTATCTGCTTCTTACGCGACGCTTTGAATATAAATCCTCACTTTGTCCGGAGCGCAGTGAATAATCACAGTGAGTAAATGTGACGTCAGAGAAATAACTTTTTCTGGATATTTTACTAAAATGTAGACTTCGATACGCCGAAAAGTTGCATCTCATCTCAGCACAGATGGAGCAAAAAGAGGTAACTACTGAGCAGATTATAGCTTTTCTAACAGATTGTTTGTAAGATAAAACTTAAAACAAAGAGAGAAAACAAGTAAGAAAGATCCTAAAACAACAGATCAGATGTAATAAGCATTCCCGCATTCGCAAAATAAACTTCTTAGTTGTTTTTGTCGCCGTGTTTGTGCTTTTAGATGAAGGTGTTGTAAAAAAAACAAACCTTTTTAGTATAAACGCTGCGGGATAAACACACATTTCTTTAGGAAAATCTGCCCACTGGCAACTTTAAAACTGCAACTATAGGGCAGTGTAGGGCTGAGGAACATGTCTACAGTGTGGTTTTGTCCTTGTTGTTTTAAACCATTGATAAACAAGACAGAACCGATCCAACATCTCTGCAGAAGGAATCAGCTGATCCTCCCAAAACGTCCTGATTCTCATCTAACTTCTAAAAAATAAGCCAGAAAACTTCCCATCATTAATGCAGCACGTCAGAGATAAAAATCTTTAATAAAAAGTTACATCTGCACCGTCATAAGCACTGGGAATACTAATGAGTGGTGAGCTGTGATTTTGTGCGCGCGTCACCACTTCCTGGGTCCCGTGCACGCGCAAAAATACACTAATTACTAATTATGCAACTTAATCTTTAACTGGCTACACATGGCTTGATGTGATTTTTTGTTTGTTTGTTTGTTTGTTTGCTCTCCATGTACAAACTAAACTATGCTGTAATTTTAGTTCCTCTAATTTATTTGCTTATGTAATAAATATTTTATTCCCAGAGCTCATCACAGCCTGACAAATAGTTGCCACTACCTGGAACAGTCTGCCAAACCTCCAGTTGTCACAGCCGACTAAGAGTCGCCACAGGCTGCCAGAGCCTGCCGGAAAGAAACTCATAAACTTTTGTAGATTAAAGATTTGAGTGATTAGTTGTTATACTGGTAGAGTATAAATAACATCATCATCAGAGGATTTAAGTATTCTTATTTTAACATTAACACCAGTTTGATTAGGAAGGTGTGGTTCCCTCCCATAAAGAAAGATCCCTTAATTGTTTATATGTGACCACTGACATTCAGCCTGGTTCTAACACTAGGATATTAATAACCTTTAAATAGGAAACAATGACTATAAATACAATTAGAGGATGTAGTTAAATCAAACCTCTTATCTTATTTTATCATTAATTTTAACAATCTAATATCATACCTGGTGCTGATTACAGCTGCTTTCATCCTCCAGAGTTCTAAAGATATGCGTCAACACTGTCAAAATAAATGCAGCGATCAGTTTTATGCCCCTGTGAATAGATTTTACAGTAAGCGTCTCATGCATCTGTTTAATAAAGGCTCCGGCAGCCTGTGGCAACTTTCAGAGCTGCAACAATTCTAGCATAAACAAAGCATCCATCATAAAAAGCAGACGCACTCTGTCAAAAACAAGGCAGAAATATTAAAGACTGAGAAAATCCAATATTTTAATTTCATTTATCGATGTACTAAATTAGTTGCATTAGAGTTCTACGTTGCCTTCATTTTCTATATAATAAATCAAAATAATTAGTTTTCAGTTTGACATAAGAGCGAGTACCCAGCCGATCAACTTAGCTCTGCAATAACTGTAAGTTAATGAAGCAAAGGGATAATGCATCCACTACTAAAATGACATTGTTTTCCTGTGCATGGTTGCTTTTAGGAGCTGGACGAGATTTCCACATGGCTCAGAGAAGAGGGTCTTTCTCCTGATTCCTCTAAGGAGGCCCAGCTGTGTTTGCTATGGCGTGCTCTCCAGCACACAAGAAGTCACCTGAGCAGCGTGATACAGGATCTGGAAATGCATCGCTCACAACACATAGCAGAAATGGAAGAGGTGAAGTTATCCCTGCTCAATCCTTAAAGATTAGACACTTTAATGAAAACTGAAATAGAACAGTCTTAGAAGCTGTGTTTAGGTTTGTAATCTGTCTTTTAGGTACGCAGGTCTTTGGAGCAGATTCGTATCTTTACAGAGCAAAAAGATGTTTTGGCTCAGGCGATACAAGATGAGAACGATCAGCTCAGGGAGCAGCTACGACGTCTTACATCACTTCAAGGTTGGAACATTTTTACTTGTGAAATACTGAGTGAAACCCAGCATTCATTTACACTCTTCATACGGGTTTCAAATGCCAAGATCACAATTCAACAGCTCAAATTCTCTTTAACCCAGGTTTATTTATTTATCTATCATAACTGTGATTTGCCTAAAAGAAAAAAATGTTGTTTTCTTGATCACATTTTATTAAATCGTTTTAGCTGCTCTGTTCCTTTCATCCGCTCTCTTAGGTGTGCGAGTCATAATGCAGTCTACCCAAAATAAAACCAAAAACAACAACGCATACGCCTCAAACACCTCAATCCACTAACCAGCAGTCTGAGTTACTTATACTCTACTTTCCTCTTTTTCTGATAGATGCTCAGATAAGCGAGGTGGCTAAAATGCTGTACCAGCAGGGTCTAACAGAACTGATTCACAGCAGCCCCAGTGAGCAGGTGGCATACCTCCTGGTGGAAAGGGCTTCCCTGCTCGAGACAGCTGAAGATCCTGACAAGCTGATGGGTGATGGAAACACGGAAAGACATTTGGAGATGGAAACACAAGCCATGACCACCAATGTGTGCCAGGTTAGAGGAGGAACAGCCTTAAAAAGGCTTTTTTTTTGTCTCAGTCAGTGTTTGCATGTTTGTGTTTTCCTTTGCTCAGTAATTGGGACGCAGATCTATTTCAGTTCAATAGTATTTCTAAGCAAGAAACTATCAGATTGGAGCATAATATACATTTGTTTAGTTGTTAAATCATTGTTTGTTTTCTTCAGTTTATTTTCATTTGACATGGATACATGTAAGTACCAGAATTTCTGTAATTATGTGAAACATCTAACTTTTTGTAATTTCACAGTCTACCCACAAGAGGGCGCCACGCCATTTGCAAAGCACATGGAAAAGACTGTTTGGACTTCACAAAACTCTACAAAGCAAAAATACTTTTATCCCTGTATGTATTTAATGGAAGTTAATCCTTTAAATACTAATAAAACACTAAAACTGCACTCAGATCAGATGAAACTGATGCAGACTAATTTATGTAAAATGTGTAAACTTTTCTATTCTATTCTATTCTATTCTATTCTATTCTATTCTATTCTATTCTATTCTATTCTATTCTACAGGCATTTAGCAGACCCTTTTATCCAAAGCTTAGCATCTTTCCATCTTATCTGTTCACATCTCTTCAGCAGCATCCATATTAACTGCAACCTGTGTTTTGTTCCAGTGTTTTAATAAGTTACCAGCACCAGGTATGGCACTTTGCATGATGCTCTTTCCAATGCATCCTGCTTGGTCTTGCATATATTTCTAAACATTATTGTCATAGACCTTCTCTAGTCTCTTAGAATTCATTGCTTAGTAAGCTGTTGCATGCATCTTGTTGTAGGCAGAGGTCAGACCTTTAGCTGGCCAGGGAAGTGGTTTGGAAAAGGAGTGTTCCCGCCTGGAGCGGGACCTAGAAGAGGGTTCTCGCAGACTGGCCATGGCTCACAGTGAGATTCGCCGCTTAACCGATGAGCTGGAGTCTGCTCATTTAACCCGGAGAGCATACGGTGGGATAATAATCAGCCTGTCATTCTTAAAGAATAGTATGATGATTCTGAAATAGCAACCTCACAGTGTTTTGCACAACTGTGATGTGAGGAAATCATGACTCACACCACCAACATTCTGGCTACAATCATAGCGCAATGCCTCCAGAGTCACATGAAGCCAATAAAAATGAGGACAATATGAAGCTAGTAGAAAAAATAAAACATGTTAAATCATAAGAAAAATAAAATGATGTACCTAAAATTGTACTTGGAGGTCACAAAGTATACTTTACGCTCCCCCGAACGGTGAAGCTGTCACATGCTTTTTATGCTGATTGAATGCTTTCTTTTAAACCTTGAACATTTGCAGCTGCTAAAAGAGCAAAGCCCACAGATAAGCACAATTCTTTCAATTACGATTACTCCATCCCACAAAACTGCATTTGACTCGCCTTAACCTAATGATGTGCAAAGCCACAGAAGAAAAGACTTTGGCAGCAGCTTACTGAAGAACATGTGGGACATCATATGCATCTTTTGTCTTTTAGAGCCTGAGCTGCAGTCTGCAGAGGCGGAGGTGGAGCACCTCAGACACGAAGTAGATAAGCTGAAGAAATATGGTGAGTTTTCCTTTCTTCTTCTTGTTCTGTAAGATGTTTTCAAAGACACATTACATGTGTACAAAGGACTTGACTCTCTAAAACTTCTTCAATTAGTCTATTTTATTTGCTTGTGTTGGCAGGCTAGATGTCGATGTGTTATGCTGCAGTGTTCCTGACTTTCTATGCAATAATTTTTGAGGCTAAAAGTAGAAGTAGAATAATCTGTTGTTTACTTGGATTGTTGAGCTCCCACATTTAGCTATAGAGTTTCACAGAGGACAGCTATTTATAGTTCTCCACCATTTCCAGTGGAAGCTCATTAATAATAGATCTCCATGAGTGTTAAGTTAAGCGCCTAATAATTAATCAATGCTATGCTGTCAGGAGTTGTCAATAACAGGGAAACATATATTATTTCTTGTCTTATATATTTATAATTTGGCTTGTTTTCAAAAGAAATGATGGAGCTGCGGAAGGCCAAAGAGCTGAATGATCGTTTGGACCTCGAGATCGGAGCCTTGAGGAAAAGACTTTGCACTGTGAATGCTGAGAAAAGCTCTCTGCAGCAGACGGTAAGATAGATGCTGAGAGAAAATAGCTTCTCTAAAAGTAATAACCTATTCCAAATTTATAATAAGCACTTTATAGAATTAGAACAATTTGGGAGATAAACATGATGTGGTATAATTTTTTCCAGTGTCTTTGAACAGGATAAGAATAATAATGTTGCACACATTGTTGCTTTCACAGAGGTTTAGAGGTTTATAGAGCAGCTATTGTGTCTGTGGGATTGGCATGATGTGGGAAGTAGATGATGTCACTGTAATGATGCAAGCTGCTGTGTTTTGTACTAGTTGTAGTTTATAGGGGCTCTTCTGGGGGACAGCGTACAAAAAGGAGAGTTGCAAAAGTCAAGCTGAGAGGTGACTAAACGAGTATAACTGCAGTAAACAAAAGAGTCAATTCTCCAGGTACTCGGGTACAGAATTCGTCAAACTTAGCCTGATTTCTTTAAAATAATAATCATAAAGATGAAGGAAAATACGTAGCCACAGTTGCTTGTGTACATGTTCAGTCCTTAGTTGAATTACTTCACAGTTATCTGCATTTCTGCCTCCTGCCCGTTCCTGCCTGCGTTTGGATCCACACCTTGCATTTCCACCACTCATTACAACACCCAAAAGTCTCTTTCTTAAGCAAGGGTTCTTTCAAAACAAACATACAATTTAATATCATTGTTACAAAGTATTGTTAGTAGAAAAAATACATTTGAGAAACAAGTACAACACGACTTGCAGGAAAATGCTAAAAACAGGAACAAGGTTCCAGGGTTATGTTTGGATCAAAGTAATATAGGATGATAAATGCATTGGCAGAGTGGTGTTTAGCTGCTGGACTTCTGTGCTCGCCACAGATTGTCCATCACGAACACCATGTTCCAGCATAAGAGTGCCCATATGTACACCTGGCACCGGGACACGCTGGGCCGCAGTTCGATGATCGACTTTGTAGTCGTATTGTCGGACTTGAGGACGCGTGTCCTGGACACTCGTGTGAAGAGAGGGGCGGAGCTGTCAACCGATAGTTGGCTCAGATGGTGGGGGAGGATGCCGGTCAGGCCTGGCAGGCCCAAACGTGTCATCAGGGTCTGCTGGGAACGTCTGGCAGAGTCCCCTGTCAAAAAGAGCTTCAACTCCCACCTCCGGCAGAGTTTCAACCATGTCCCGAGTGAGGCGGGAAATATAGAGTCCGAGTGGGCTGTGTTCTGTGCCTCTATTGCTGAGTGCGGAGCTGTGGCCATAAGGTCGTTGGTGCCTGTTATGGCAGTAATTCCAGAACTCGCTGGTGGACACCAGCGGTGAGGGATGCCGTCAAGCTGAAGAAGAAGTCCTATCGGGCTCCTTTAGCCTGTGGGACTCCTGAGGCAGCTCAACAGGCCAAGCGGAATGCGGCTTTGGAGGTCGCCAAGGCAAAAACTCGGGCATGGGAGGAGTTTGGTGAAGCCATGGAGAACGACTTTCAAACGGCTTCAAGGAAATTCTGGTCCACCATTCGGCGACTGAGGAGGGGAAAGCAGTCACTGCATCAACACTGTTTACAGTGGTGATGGGAGGCTGCTGTCCTCAACCAGGGATGTTGTGGGTCGCTGGAGAGAATAAATCAAAACAAATCAAATCAAACTTTATTCAAACATATATAGATTAAAAAGTATTGGGCCTAAAATTGATCCTTGGGGAACCCCACACTGGATTTCATGCCTTCCTGA
>JBAMHV010000003.1:17069538-17106120 GCA_037177535.1 Pseudomugil gertrudae | reverse complement strand
CACGTCCCTGTGGGAGGAGGCCCCGGGGGAGACCCAGGACACGCTGGACCGATTACATCTCGCGGCTGGCCTGGGAATGCCTTGGGATCCCCCCAGATGAGCTGGTGAATGTGGCTGGGGAGAGGGAAGTCTGGGCTTCCCTCCTTTAACTGCTGCCCCCGCGACCCAACCTTGGATAAGCAGTGGAAATTGGATGGATGAATGGCACTTCTGCCAAACCACACAGTCCCCCCCAGCTTATTTGGATTTACACCCCAAAATATTCTTTTTGATTCTTTTATTTCAATAAAATCCATGACCAATCTGAGCATTTTTTATGGAGTTATATACACATAGGCTAAAAAAATCCCTGGATCCAGATGGAGATCCGGATCACCTGCAAATTATAATCACTTGTCCCAGATCAGTCATTCCCTAAAATTTTTTTATCAAAATCTGTCCATAACGGTTTGAGTCATGTTGCAAACAGACGGACAGACAAACAAACCCACATCGACAAAAACATAACCTCCTTGGTGGACGTTAGATGTGGAGCAGCTAATTATTTCTTATCCTCTTTGTTAAAACGAGGCCGTGGTGCATGTAGTAAAGCGGTTTAAATCCTAACCAGCAAGTGAGTGGTTCAAATCATGGCTCTGGCAATCCAGCTGTCCTTGAGCAAGACACTGAACCCCCAGTTGCTCCCAGTGCTGCGTCACCGGTGTGTGAATGTGTGTGTGTTTGTGTGAGCGTATGGGTGAATGTGTCGAATAGTGTCAAAGCGCTTTGAGAACACTGATGTGTAGAAAAGCGCTATACAAGTACAAGAACATTTACCATTTTTGGGTGTAAAAACACTAAATGAATTCCTGGGGAACATGTGAGTCAATGGTTTTGCTTTTAGCTGAGTGAACTGTAGCCTGTTGAACCCCTTCCATAACCCATAATGTGCACGGCACATTAAACTCTGATTCTACCGCTGCGACAGAATCACCTGTTCTGTTTTGCCACGGTTTAAAGGAATACTTAGTGTACACACCGATTACCGGTACATCAAAGCAAAACAATACTGCAAATAACAATCACCACCTGCCCTTTAAATCAAATGTAAACATGTACAGAAAATCTATTCTCTTTTCTTGGTAATTGTGTGTATGTGCAGGGTGTGTTGGGAGTGTAATGGAATGTAAATGAGTCACCAACTCCGGTCTGTGAGGGCTACCATTCAGATGGTTTGATTGTTTTCTTGGAACAACACATTTGATTCAAATAAACAGCTTGTTAACAAGCAGGTGCAGAAGATAAGTTGTTGGAAAACCTTTGAATCAGAAGTGTTGTACCAGGAAACCACTAAAACCTTCTGGATGGCGTAGCCCTCAAGGACTGGAGTGGGTGACTCCTGGTATGTAATCATAGACCTTTGCTGTTTTTGTATATTGTTTTAAAATTATGCACTGGACATCTTTTTCGATTCCTGAGTATGTTGCTTTTATACTTCAGAGGAAATCTTAAAGTGAAGTGAAAACATTTTGTAGGAAGGATCTTCATGAGAAAATGAAATTAAACTCATCTACACCCATACAGACTGGATCAGCAGTGCACTTTTCATTTACACCACTTTCAGCTGAAAAGGCTCCAACGTGATCTCCCAGCAGAAGTTGATTCAAGACGAACTTATTTAGCAAAATGATTTTAAACTCAAACCACATTCATGAGTAATGCACCGGTTCTTATATCTGGATGGTGAAATGAGCTACTACATGCAATCCTTTCCTAATGCTTCTCCCTCCCTAAATTGCACTATCCACATGTGGATGTGTCAGGCTGTTTTCTATACACACAGAGAGTGAACCACACCTTTAAACTTGTCACTATTTGTGCTGAGTTGGTACAGCTAAAAAGTTGGTTTTGTAACCCTTAATAAGCCCCATCCCTTTCCAAAAGCTTAGAAAATGATTCTTAATCCCCCAAAAATGAACCAGTCTTGTAATTTTGACCATTTAAAATAAATTACTATAATTATGCAAATTGATTTTGTGAGCTTATCTGGGCTAGTTGTGAAACAGTGCATCATAAATTGTTGTTACAGCAACAAAAAAACAAATATAACAATAGTAACAAATGCAGTGTGTCTATGTGAAAGTTCAAACCTGGTGTGCTGCTGCAGGTGGGACAGCTGGCGAAAACATTTCTCACAATAGGAACAACGGTACGGCTTGACGCCCAGGTGTATCCGCAGGTGCTGGGCCAAATAGGACAGGTTTGCAAAGGTCTTTGTGCAATGAGGACATCTGTGAGCCTTCGCCTCTGTGTGTGTTTTGGAGTGAATTTGCATGTCTGACTTGGAGAAGAAAGTCAGCGGACAAACTTTACACCTGTAACAAACAGCGACACAGAAGGAGCACCAGCATCAAAGATATGCACAGAACCATATGGACACACCTGGGCTTGGAAACATGCAAATGCACACAAATCAGTGCTGGTGAAGGGATCCTCGAGACTGAAAAGTGTGGAAGTATGACATTTACTGTTCTCACAATGTGGCCGACATTTTACTGAGAGTACACAGAGACAAAGCCTTGTTTATTGTTTTTAAAAATGGTTTAAATCTAAGACCACAACCCCTCAAATTTAAAAAGATAACACAAAAAGTGAGGAAATGTGTGTTTAGTTAATTATTTCTGCCCTTTGATACCAGTGATGTTGCATTAAACACTAGAAAAAGCTGAGCAGTCACCTTCATAACTTGGTATAACGTCTCATCCCTAAACATCATATCTGTCATGAGACCGTCCCACTCTGACTCTCGCCTGCTAATTACTGGGATTGGTTACAGCCGTCCCCCCCAACTCTGAACTGGACTAAGCGGTATAGAAAATGGATGGATAGATAAAGTCCTGACTTTATTGCCAGTATCTGGGACATAATGGCATCCTTCAGGATGACAGTTCTGTGTCCAACCATCATCAGACTACAACCAAAGCCACTACAACTATAGTCTCCATTTGTAATGGAGTTTACACTGGAACTATTTCTATTCTTATACATTAAATAAACCCAAAATTAAAAGAAAACACTGATATGAACTTTTTCTTTGTGCAGCAAAGACATTGTGTAATGGTCGAGTCAATCATTTAAAATCATGTTGCATCCTATTGAGTGTGCAACATTTATGGCTGACACTGGTTGACGAAGATTCATGTGTATTTCAACACGTATTAATATACCGATAAATAGAAGTGACAAATTATGACGAATATTCAAACTGGAGTTGCTCCAGAAGGTAACTCATATGAATCATCCTACACTGCTTTATTTTTCTGTTTTACTGCTTAGTCCAGCGATAGACTGAAGTCAACTTGTCACATGACTTCTGTTGTGAAATAGTGAAAGCACCATGATAAGTCAGACTTTTGCAAAAGCTTCTGTAAGAAGTCAGCTCTCTCAGTAATCACAAAATGTAGAAAATGTGTTCTAATCTGTGAATAATGTATGAAAACAAAGCGGTAAAGGAGAGGAAGGACCAAGTCTGAAGCGCTGGTTTAGCTTGCACAGAGGTGTGCAACATGAGGTGTCTGTGTATAAAATAAAACAAGAAACACATTTACATGAATGTAATATGTGAACAAGGACCTAAACAGCCTAACAGACAGGCTATACAGCCTGAGAGACTACGTGTTGCAAGATGTCATATCCTTCCTGCAGCCAACTGCAACCAATGATGCACCTGCTGATCTTAGACATCTACTCACTTTTATATAATAAACCAGTGAGTTAAATAGCGAAATACAACCAATAAAAACCAAAAATGTTGAACTAACTACTAGGTGGATCCTGTTGGTTTCCCATGTGTCAGAGAAGTTCATGTGCAGGGCAACATCTGTGCTCACAGCAACATGTTCGTGGTTTTCATTTAGACTCATTTCAGTTGATCATTCTCGACCTCATGTCACGTACATACCTGCCTGATTCTACCATTGTTCTCTGCTAGACCACCAGTTGATTTACGGATGTATTCTATACATTTACATTACTAACAATATATGTTTTAGTGGTTCCATTTTACCAAACTCTTTTTGTACAATGAGGCTTCATCTGAAAAAAAGGTGAGTTAGAGTCACTTTGGTCAACAGTGAATTTATAAGCCTTGTTGGTGAAAAAAAAGAGATTGAATGTAAGAAATTCTATTCTCACCTGTAGGTTTTTCCCTCTTTGGCAGTGATGGTGACACAAGACTGGTCGTTACCCGATGCGAGGATTGGGTAGGGCACCACCAGGAGGGAAGAACCATTCTCTGCCTTGATCCGTTTGCGACCTCGTTCCTCCTTTGGAGGGGGTCCGAGTAGTCCTAAGAGTCCGCCGTTGCTTTTTCCAGGGTCCATCCTGTGGCTGCCCGCTAACCCTGAGATGAGGTGGGGAGTGGGAGCTCCTCCGAGCCGGCTGTGGCTGCTTGAGGTGGGTGTTGTAGGGGTGATGATCTCTGAGGTGCTAAGATTGCCTATTCTGGATGCCAGTGCCACACCTGATCAATATAAGAAGAGGATAAAAACATGAATGCAATGAGTAAAAAAAAAAGAAAAGAGAAATGACTGAGAAATACAACAATATTTAGTCACTCTGGGCTCAAATATGTCGGCTAAGCTTTTGTTGCAATGTAGAAACAGCAAGAGCAACGCTGTGCTTATCAGTACAATGAACTAAACCGTTTGTCTATGAAATCTAAAAGCACAATCCATTTCCAGCTTCTGCGATCATGTATTTATCAGTACTTTAAGAAGGAATTAATACTCTGTAAATAGCCCAGATAAAAAGAAGATTTAAAATTCTTACTTATACTGTAATTGTATACAGTTGTATAGTGTAAAAGATATGGGATTTCTGGGGTAACATTAGATATCGAACGTCCGCATTCAGCTGAAAGTCGGACTACACAGGCCAACGGGACGTGTTTTTAAGACTCCTTCACAAAAACACAGTAGCTACATAATTTATTCATATTTACATCTTAAGATTAATAAATGAGTCTTTTTACCAGCTACTGCAAACTTCCATCTTCCACCCAAAAACAAGACTTTTAGTAGCAATGTAGCTGCTTTCAAAGCATCAAAACAGAATTAAAAGTAAAGAAAATGTTTTTAAAAACATAATTTGGAAGTTTTTAAAAATGAGTTTGATAAAAACATTAACTTGTGTCTTTATTAGCCAGTTAAACCTGCTAGGAGGTATGAAGTGTGATGCTGTGAAGAGCATGTTTAAATGTCAGCATGGGACGGTTGCATTTTCCTTTGTTTATTTAACAAAGAGTATTTACACAACTTTAAAGCTGTTTAACAGTGCTTCTCCTACCCTTATATAGAGAGAGGTAGGGGGCAGGGACTCGCCTAGCAGTCAAGTCCGTTTATTTTTATCCTGTTTTCTATGTAGCACCATAGCACAACTGAAATTATTTCAGGTTTACACAACGTCAAACAAAACAGTCTGCAGTATGTCATAGCGCTCTTTGATTTTCTCTGTAACGTGACCAGAGACTTGTAGTCTGTAGTCGAACAGGCTTCAGCCAGCACTGTGAAGCAAGCACACATCAGAAAAACTTTATCTACCACCTGAAAATCCAACACAAATATCAGGTTGTTTTTTTTACCTGGACCAGGTGAAACACTCGCTCTCGATTAAGGAGATTAAGCTGATTATGACCACAGACGTGTTTTTCTTCACTGAGATCAGTTTAAACTGATTACGGTTCTAACTACAATCTAGGTCATTCAAAACCAGTTTGAGTGATGGAAGTAACTGGATGTACACTGTTGTTAAGCAACCAGAGCATCCATCCATCCATTTTCTAACGCTTCTTCCCTTAACGAGGTCGCGGGGGGGCTGGAGCCAATCCCAGCTCACAACGGGTGAGAGGCGGGGTACACCCTGGACAGGTCGCCAGTCCATCACAGGGCCGCAACCAGAGCAGTTATTATCATATGTTTAAAGAATAAAACCGAATTGCAACTAAATATAATAATAAAACCAGAGAAACCAGTTTGGTTTTCAGAGATGACGCTGAAATGCTTTAAAATAAACAGTAATTAAAAACTGGGAACAACACATACAGTATATATATATATATATATATATATATACACATATATATGTGTGTGTGTAATCAGTGCCAGGGGATCTGAGGGTTTACAAGGGCTCATTTAGTAAAAGCAAACCTGAGAGATAAGACACACAGGAAGCAGCGATCCTAAAACAGGTGTAATATGATCCTGCCTTCTGATCTTCGTCAGCACACATGTCGCGTGTTTGGTCAAAGTTGTAAACCTGAGATGTTTTTATGTGGAAGTCAACAGTGCTGGAGATAAAAGCTGGATTGGAGTCTCTGTGTTGGTCCGGGAGGGGAAGGGGTGGACTCTGGAGAAGTTCTTTAAATGATAAAATCCTGTTTGTGTTGCATGTTTATGGTGTGAAACAAAATCAAGCCCAGATTGTTTTTACCTGATTTGATGGAGTAAAAGCTGCCTTATCAGTTTACTATGTAAAGCAAGCTGAAAGCTTACATGGCTGTGGGTGGAACATGAATAGCACGGGTGGAACAATGATCTCTTCTGTTTGTGTAATAACATGCAAAGTGTTTGAGTACCTGAGACGTGGTTTGTTCTGGAGGGATGGTCTATAAGCTGACGCAGATGCCAGTCCTCCCAGAGTCCTCTGGCTTTTATAGCTGCCTTTTCATCCAGATTCAAGTTAACATCTCCCAGAATACGACCTGGTAAAGTCACCAAAAACGTATATGCAAACATTTGTATGTAGAAATGCACAGTATGGAAATACAGGAAACTAAGCTGTGCCATGTTTTTGTGTGTTGTGTTGACTGCAACCACTCTACCTGGTTTAACTCAGGCTTGTGGTTGCTGTGAGCTGTACCTGTGACTGAGCTTGATGCTGGACGGGCGTGCAGGGCGACATCCGGCTGAGTGGGGCTGTTGCTCTGGAGGTTCTGCATCTGGTGAGATTTGGACATCCCATGCTGGCTGCCTTCAGCCTGGCTTGGAGAAGCCAGTAAAGGCTGCTGGGAAGCGGTTGAAACAGCAGGAAGATGTGTCGGTCGGATCTTCTCCGCCATCAGCTGCTCCTTGATTTTATTGATCAATACTAGGTTATCCAGCTGACAGCCAGGAAACAACATTAGTGACAGGAGAACAGCCATCATCAGTTTAATCAGTCACTTGAGAGGCAATTGTTCCCTCTAGTGGCTTAAAGCTGACACTGCAGCCACAACATCAACAAATGAAGGTTGTTTTTAAAAGCTTCAAACTTTTATTTTATGATGTTTTAAAAAGATCAGATGTATTTTCATAAACTTATTACAATTTTTATTCCCCATTTGTTTCATTCACAGCATTTAGAGGGAAACTGTAGCGATATTAACTTGTTCTGAGCTTTTTATTGGAGTTATTTTGTAAATATTTCTTCTCACATCCACCAAAAACCAAACCTATTTTCTCAGTATCGCAAGTGGCATCACTACCCTCATACAGTTCAACGCTCCATAAATATCTGATGCACCTTTTCTTTTATTCTGAGTGTATTAAATAAATAAACATAAAATGCCCTGAGCTTTTTGTGTTGTGATTTTCTGCTCTGGTTACATAACCACATTACATTCAGCACATTATTTTCACTCCACATGCTCTGTATTTATCTGACACCTGAAATCATGTGAAAAAAACCCAAACCTTTGACTATAACTTCATACAGGGTTTATTTTTAACTCATAGAAGATGTATTATTGGAATACACTTAGTTTTATGGGGTCAGTGACCATAGTGTCATAGTTTTAGTAGAAAATCTCAATACGTTTCCTCACAGGACTTAAATATGGGATTCAAGATAAAAGAAAAACTCTGCTGTTATCAATATGATGCCTGTTTTGGGAAAGGCCTTGCTAAGACAACACGTGTTTTATTGTGAAGCAAAGCATAATGCACTTCCGTGAATTCCAGTGGACTCTTAACTGGACATTTATGTGCAAACTGGGGAAAAGCAAGTTCACCACCATCGCTGTATTGGTTAAGACCACCACAAGGGTGTGAAATGCTCCCACAATGGGGAGATCAGCACAACATTCAGGGTTCAATTTAACTTAGCAAACTAAAACTACAGTTACAACAACACCCGTGTTCACAATGCAGTGTTTTTAATCCTGCTTATTGATATGAGGTTGGATTAAAACTGGTCAGGTGCCTTTACATTTCCCATCCTGAGCTTTGACCTTAAAGCACCAGAAGAAGCAGGTGACACCTGATGGTCACTTTTAAATGTCTCCTACAGAGATGCAGAGTCAAGCTGTCATGTTCACCACACAACATGTCACCACCAACGTAACTGGAAATGTTTTCCAGCTGGGATTCAACAACTCAACCAGAAGAGTCCAATAAAATAAAAAGACATGGGGAGGAACCCCACCTATCAGTACATTGATTCCAACATCATGATGTACTCGGAGACAAGGAGATCAAACAGTTTGAATGGCCTCATCCAGCTAGAACCCAGTTTAACCCTGCCAATCCTAAAAAATGCTCCCATTTAAAGTTGAGAAACATTATGATATCAACTCTTTATTTATTTATCTGTTAAACTGTCAAAATTCCTCTTTGGGTTTCGAATGATCTCAGATAGTTATGAAAAGCAAAGAATTACAACAATATTCTTCCACATCCCTGTGTGAATGTCTGAGGCGCTCACCTGGCTGGGCATGGCAGGAGGCGGAGGCCAAAAGTAGGGATTGTTAAAGCGGGGTTCAGCCATCCTGAAACAAATACAGAGGTCATCATTAACAGGATGACGGCAGCTCTGTGCGCACAGGTTTAAAACTCACCTGGATTAAAGTGTTTCTAACATTTTCAGGCTTGCAACCTGTTAAATAAGAAATGTTAACGAATCCTTTCTGGCTATGTGATTTCTTTCTACATTGATCCGTGTTTCATGGCGTCTCTTCAAGGTGTGAACCATGTGACCATTATACTTATGTGTGGATCTGTTGTTACTGTGGAATACAGCGGTTAAAACCGTGCCAGTAGCTCTCCACCCAGACAGCAGCTGACTGATGTGATAATCAGTCTTGTGATAGTGCATTTTCCCACACATTCTGTTTCAGGTCCCTGAACCTCACCCAACCTTGCTTTCTTGCTCCATGATACAAACTTCATCACTGACAGGATGTTCTAAAACCCACCACGGTGAGTGAAGTAGATACAAATCCTTTTTTTTTCTTTCCTTTGACGGAGTATGTTTTTGTGAATGAAGGTTAGTTCTGCAGTTCTCTGGATTCTCTATCAGAAGTGTGATGGGCATGCTGTCCTAGAGATAGGCTCAAATGTTAGCTGAAAAACCTACAGAGCAGTTATCTGAGAAAGCAGAGGGTGACGTGGCCCAGATCCCTATCTGTCACTCATTGTCTCCTCCTTAAAAAAGGAGCCCCAACAAGAAAACATTTTCACCACAGAGTGGGCTCAAATGCAACTGCCATGCTTATATATAAGCTGTAAAAATGGAATACCTTTAACAAAGTGCCTGCAGCGGAAACAACACCTTAGACTGATTTGTAAGTGATAATTACTGCATCTTATCAAGGCAGACAGGATTCTTTCTAACTAACTGACCAGACGGCAAGAAAAGTTCCTATTTTTAAGCCAAGTTGTGATCTGAGGCCTTTTTTTTCCCATAGTTTCTCTTTTCAACCCTGCAGGAAGTTCTGTTAAAAAAAGTTTTGCTTTGCATGCTTTGGCACACAGCACCATTCCAAAGTCTGTTTGGCTTAGCAGAGGCATAACACAGTCCACATCCTCAGGCCAACAGAAACAAAACGGATACATCCAGAGGTACGAGTGTACATTGCACCTCACTAAATATTTTTCCAGTGATGGCAGTGGGGTTCGGTTTCGCTTCCTCGGGAGAATTTAACTGCTGTTGGACATCTTTGTGCCGCTTTCTGAACTGACATGTTATCACAGTGAGGTTGTGTATGTATCGGTTTGTGTGCATCGCTGTGTTTGGGAATAGTCTTCAGACTAGTCAGTCAGGGTTAATCTTTGCAACCCGGAGGTTAATGCAAGTGCTGCAGAGTGGAGTTAGTATGTCTAAAACACCAGCATCAAACTGTCATGTTTAATAGTGTGACAGTGGGAATATTTATGGTTTTTATCATAAGACATCTAAGTGATAACTAGAACATTGATTATTTTTTAACTAACATCTGAAAAGCCAGTACACTTTGTTTAACTGCTACAAGTCTCACATTTCAAACTATATTAAACCATTACAGAGAAATTAAACCAAATCAAACGAGTCTTTTCTAATATTCAGCCCTCTATATAAGCGTCTTTCGTTGTGACTAATAACATTTTCAACAGCTAATGAATCATTTTCAAAGCAGGAAGAAACACCAGATAATTCTGATAATTCGAGTTAAGATCCTGTCTTATGATGGAAGATGGACATTATTTGTGGAGTTTGATCATTTTGTTGCACTGTTAGGATCATATCAGTTATGTTTAACACTTTTATGGTTTATTATATGTGGGCTGACCTCATGTATGTGATTACCACTGATAATTACAACCATCAGCAATAAGACATGAGAAAAAAGATTACCAACCAGCCTAAAAGATATAAACTGCCTTTAGATGCTTGTTTGCATTTAGTGCTAAATATGAAATATTCATATGAAAACACAATATCAATTACTTAGAGGAATAAATTCACCAAATGGAAATTATGAAAGTCTTATTTTGGGCTTAATCTTGCATTATGCTACAGTAATCAATATTAAATAAAGAGCTTTTTTTTCTTAAGCAGTTAAACTTAAGTGCTACAATAGTTAGATCCTGGTGCTAAAACACTGTTGTGTGTCCTTTTCTGCCAGAAAACTATTTTTAACCCGCAGTTTTCAGCCTCGGAGCCGCTTTAGAAACACATCTCAGAAACAAAAGTTAGGAGCGGGATTAACTTTTACGTTTTCCCCACGCACAGAGAATAATCTTTACATCATTTACATCAAACAGAGAAGGACTTTGTTGAATTTTAGCTGCTTTAAACGCGAATATTTCCCCTGAAAGACGCTCGCGCGCAGCGCCTCGCGCTGTCCGCCGCCTCTCCTACATTCTCAGACAGTTTATTAAAAAATTCAGACAAAAGGAAAACAAAAATGGCAGCCCCGTCTTATTTTTTATAAGCAATGGACGCCATATTCTGCAGATCCGAATATTGTAAGCAGATAAATGTCCGGATGTCAGCAGACGCCTCTGCGGCGCGACAGCACGCGCACATTTGCATTAAGCGTCCGAATGATTGTTTACTTTGATTTGCAGGTTTGAATAGCCCGGCTTGCGGAGGGGAGGAAAAAAAAACCCTGACACTTCCTACAACAATCAGCATGCCTTTGCTGAGGGCTGTGTAGCTGCCGAGCCATAAATCCGACAGAGGATGGTGATTATTATGATGCAATGAGGATGATTTTAGGAGAAATCCTTCTGTAGCACATCATCCGCTGTGGATGCATTGTGCAAATCCAACTTTTGCTCACACAGAAAAGGCGACAAAACGACAGAGCAGCTGAGAGTAAGAAAAAAAAAACAGGGTGGAAAAAAAGAGCATTTGCACGGAGAGGCCAACATACCTGCGAGAGAAGAAATGTTTTATAACGGATCAGTCCTCTTTCTGCTGCTTCCACTCACACTTCAAACCTTCCGGGTCGCCTGCTGTTCACTTCTGGGTGCTGCAGGCGAGGAATTGTTTCAGTGTAAAGTTAAAAAAAAAGAACTGTGTGAGAGAGAAAGAGAGAGCTGTGCTTCAATTTATTTTAACCCAATTTTGTGGTTTCAAATGTGAAAAGTGGCTTTTTCCCTGCAGAGGCTGATTTGTGCATTTGCATTTAATAAGTAGGTTACTGCGTTAAAGCTTTCCTGTTGGGGTCTGGGCTCACCATACTCTGAAATAAACACGCAACTATGTAAAATGAATGAGTTTTGGTGCGTGAGAAGGAAAAGTAGTGCAGGTGTGATCTTTTTCATGCATTGTGCAAAAGCTGAGTGTCCATCCCAGATCACATTGTTGCAATGGATATGAAGCGTAATCCTCTGTCAGCTTCAGCAGCATGACAGGCTGTTAATATGCTCTGTGCTGAGCTCAGCAGGAGATGGCAGTGCTGCCACAGCGCAGCGCCATGGAGCCTCAGCTGGTGGGGAACATGATGCCCCAGTGGAGCTAAAAGCCTGAAGAGATGCTCAAAATTACCTTCAGCAGCCAAACAGGGTGCTGTTGTAGTTTTAACCCCGGAAATATTAGTTTCCAGTTTAGGTTTAAGGTTCAGGATGAGGCTTTTTTAAATAAGTGATGGATTGGAGCCAACATGGTTTACAGTTTGAATTCATAGCAACACATCATGTAGTATTTAAAATCCATTAATACAACTTTACTTATTTCAGGGCTGCGTTACACTACCCACTAAAGGAAGCAGGACCTTTATTATCACTTAATTATTCACTTAATCACCAGTCAAGTGTTTAACAAGCAACTTTTTAATATCAATATGAATTTTTATGGGTTTTTTTAAGTGACTATAGAGAATGTGAGGATTTTCATTCCTGATCTCCATCATCTGTTTTTTAACTGGTGTTGCATCCACACACAGAGACACCCATGTAATTGTAAATATATGTATATATCTGTTTTGTTGTACTTACCATATTTTTATTTTACTTTAAGTATTTTATTTCTATTTATTGCCCTCATTCTTAACAATAATTTTTGATGTTCCTTTTTTTCCGAATGCAAATACCATAAAGAGTAGCACCCCCTAATCTCATTGTATGCTGTGGTTTACAATGACAATAAAGGCTTTCTGATTCTAAATACACAGCTACTAATTCTGTCTATAACGCTGTGTGTTTTGTTCAGGACATACTGCTGTAGACAGACAGGTTTTAGTGTCTTGAAAAATATTTGTAGCTTAGTATATTTATGTGAATCCCAGGATGCAGATTTTCCAGCAAAGCATTGTACAGTTCGAAGTGGTGTTACTCAGGTTACCTGTGGGTGCTTTAAACACATTAAAATGTATGGTCATGTTTAGATTTCCATAAAAAGCACAAAACCTTAAAATGAAGCGTTGAGGACTGGAGAGACATCTGCAGACTTATCACAGACTGATGGTAGCTGAGGAAATGACTCCTCTGTGTTTCCTTATGAGGTCAATTGTGATAAGATATTGCCGGTAGCTTCCAGTAAACATGGATCAATGCCACACATTAAGCTTGGAGGTCCTTAAAGTTGCATTACAAAGTGACAAGTTTATGCTTTTACATGAACACCTAGTAATCTTTATTTCTTAAATAAAACTGTTCTAAGTGTCTTTGCACATTTTTTTAAACCTAATTTGGAGATTCAGTTATATCTTATTATAAATGTTGTTTTATTGGTTTATTTTGACCAATTATTTGATGCATTAATTTAATCTTGCACTATTGTTTGCACTTTCTTCAGATATGCCTCAGCTGTGGCTGACACAGGCTTTTGGTCACACACAGTCAATGAGTTGTTGGACTGGTTCTCTTGCCTGCACAAACACTGCCACACCCTCCCAGGCGCACATGTTCTCTCACCTCCACAGACCAGGTGCAGCCAGCACACAAGCTGGGGAGGAGGAAGGCTCATACATTGAAGGGTGGAGCAAAGGGGGAGGTGAAACAAATGCGGATGAAGCACTGAAGCCCACACTGGCATGCTGCTCAGCAGGCTCTTATACGCACAGGTAAGAACTGATACACTTTACTGAATTCTTTACTTTTCTATTTTCATCTAGACTTACTTTGTTAGATGTAATTGAAATTCTTTTAAAGATGAGGTAAATATTTTTCCAGTTTGAACAATCCTGGTTAAACTGACAGATGAACATGTTTGTGGTCAGCTCTGTGCAGACAGGTCTACAAAACATGCACTGGTTTGCATAACTAAAAATGTTGTTGGCATTTCCGTACAGATTGCTTGTGTTGTTTTCAGATAAAAGCTCTGTGCGTTAACACAGACAGGCAACAGAACTTATTACTGAGCTTTTGAAAAGTTGTAAACCTCAAACCCGGTCTAAGGTTCATCACCAATGTAAACAATGATATATTGATCCAGAACTAGGGGGCAGAAAGTGTCACTGGAATGGAAATTATCATAGAAATGGTAGAAGTAAATGCAGAAATCTTTACCTTTAGTTTGAACAGAGTGCTTGGAATTCCTGAGCTTCCCCACCCTGAGGCGAAGATAAAAACCTGTGTCTTATGATGTCTCTGTGTTGCAGCTATGGATGGCGTGTTAGAAGGAGCAGTGCTGCTGTGTGCATGTAAACTGGCTTGCAGCCTTCTCTTCCTGCCCTCATTGGCAGCATCCTACAACTCTTTTACTTTCTGTTGCTGCTGCCTCCTGATCTTCACTGACCTCCAGGTTACAGGTGAGACGATAGGTTTCCTATTAAATCTAATGGGAAAAACCTTTCTACTCGTACTACCGGTACATATATGTGACACCCCAGCACAGGCATATGTGATTTCAGTTTTAACTGTAAAACTAGCTAAATGTACCTTAACATTTGATCCCTTTAACTCCCTGCTCTATAAAATGGTACAGGTAGGTGACTGTGATGATTTTCTTTAACAAATCATGGAAATAAACCTGTCTAAGCCATCTCTACCACTCTGCTTTGGTATGTAAACTACGTGTTTGTTCTAAAAACCAGTTTTTCCACCAGTTCACTGTTATAATGTTATTAACTTATATCTCAACTTCTTGCTAAAAAAAAAACCTTTATTCTCATTATTTTTGTCTAAAACACACAGAAAAATGCAGAGAAACATTTTCTCAGACCTTTTTCTTAATGTAAATGTTAAAGGGCTAATAATACAGTATAACACAGCTCTTCAATAGAACCTATAGTAGCTGACCTGTTATGGTTTCAGCTCACTCACTGCTGCTGTGATGTGCAGGTGTACTCCAACACCTTGTGGCATCAGTCCTAGTTGTGGTTACAGGTGCAGCAGGTTGTATCTTTAGCCACACCCAGACGGGGTGCTGGGCACAGTCAGCAATGTAGCAGGCTTGATACTTTCAAATAGCCTCTAAGCAGCTTTATAATACACCTCACACAAAGCTTTATGCTCCCTCTGTTGCTCGAGAGTTAACACCCTGCCAATTTAAAGGACGTGTGCTGTGGAATTACAGACATGATGATGTGACGCCATGGGTGGCTTACATACACAAATAATTACCATAATACAAAAGTGGTTTTATCTGGTAGTTTTGCCATGAGACAAATTAAAAACATATTAGCAAAAGTAGTTTCAGCCTGAGAAAATGGCTAAGAAAAAAACATTTCTTTTGTAGTTTTTAGTTGATGAATCAATAAACCATCTGTGTTGGTTATTGGGATTTAACTATACAAGAAAATAGCTGCAAGAAGCATTAACATTTCATGTAATTTAACTAGTAATGATACTAACAAATAAACCTAATTAACCTAATTATAATTAATCTCCTGATGAATCTACAGTAAAAAAACAGCAAGCAGCAGCTTTACAAATGAATGAAATCCTAAAATCTATCAAATTTAGGCTCTGAGTGTTGGAATTTTAGGAGACAGGGGTTTTTCAGGTTGAGCTGTAATAATAAAAGTAATAATGCGGGTGTGGGAGATAAAAGTAGCTTGAAGTATTTACTGAAGATAAAAGTGCTAAGGGATACATTTAGATCAATAAGAAATAAAGATGACGAGGAAAAATACTTAGAAGTCATAGGATGAGGAGCCTGGTTGAAAATTGAAAAGATTACCAAAATTCATTAAACAGAAAAATAAAATTTCCACCACAATTCTCCTCTTCTGATCATAATGAAACTCATTGATCACACAAGCAAACAAATTCCATGAAAATTAAATCATAAAAAAAACATAAAAACCTCAGCTTTCATGCATTATACCTTTATTGATGTAGCCAGTGTCACAGATTAAATTAAAATTTAAAGAAAGAATTTGAAGAAAATTAAAATGTAAAAACTCCTTCAAAGCAAAACATAAAGAGCATCAATTCACAGAGTTACAAGAAACTCTGCCGCAGGCCTAAACCGATGATACGTTGCTTAACTTTAGATTATTACACTTTCTGACAGAGAACAAATGTGAAATATAAACTGGAATATATGTCAAACTTAATTAAAACCCCCCAAAATAGGGTGAAAAAGATGAATGCAGACTCAAAAACGTAATGAAACTGCAAAGCTTCAACTTTTAAATTTTCAATCATCCTTATATGTATTTAGCCAAATTCTTCATCTAGAAAAGCCTAGAGGTAAACCTGTCTCATCATAAACCACTCTGGGAGCATCAGGAGGTGGGAGTGGAAGGGACATGCAGGTGTCTCAGTGTCCCATGAGGAGAAAGGAATACCTGGGGGTAGAAAAAAGAGCTAGCACAAATCAGTACGACCCAGAAATGCTATCAGAGCCTGCCACCAGCCTCCTGAGCTGAACCAAGCCCAGAAATCAAACATAGACCCAGGAGGGTCATCATGAGAAAAAAGCTATGCAGCACATCTCAAGCGGTCCTGAACTGAAGTCTTATTTTGAGAACTATCAGGTATCCAAGTACAACATTTAGCTCCTACAGTTTTATAAGTACCGCCTCATTCTAGGAGAAAATCTAGAACCGCTCGGTTCCGGAGAGTCATGACCCGCATAGCTTTCATTTCTGGACTCAGAGCTACAAATCCTGTAGTGCTAAGACAGGTCAGTTTTTCCACATCTACAGCCAACTCATCAATCTGAAAGCATTCCTGATAGTTGCATAGAGAACAATACCACCACCAACAAGTTTGTTCCAAAGGCACACACTCTCTCTCCTGATTCGGCTCTGTGGGGGAGCAGGAAATTCAGACAGACACGGGAGAATGTGGAGACGAGGAACAAAACAAGCTAAATAACAGGTACCACACCAGCTCTTAGGAAAATACAAGTAAGCTTGATGACCACATGCCCTCATCATGTTGGTAGAGCAGATGTAACCTAAAGGGGAAGGCAAACACGTCCAATGAAGGGAACTTTAATCCAAACTGAACTAAATGAACGTGAAACAGCCTTACTCCTAGTGAAGAACTTGTCTCATTACAAGGAAATCCAGGCTGAGGATAAAATCCACAAGGAGCTGGAAGTACAGTCTCACAGTTAACACTTTTACATAAAGCTACAGAAGCAGAGAGAAGGAGCTTCTGTAGGGACAGACTATCATCAGAGGAATTAGTTTCTTCTGACATGTTTCATTAGACGCTGCTGTCTAAGGCATTCATTCTGTTTTGTGTTTACAGTTTTTTTAAGTCTGCTTCGCATCTTTGAGTCTTGGCTGACTGAGCTGAGCCCGACGGTTGATGTCATCGCCCTGCGCTTCCTGCTCTTCCTCAGCCACACCTACGGGGCCGTGTTGCTCTTAAGTACATTCTTGATTGCTGTAGAGACTCTGATCAGGCTGTTGTGGCCACACACTGTTGTCAATCACAAGGTAGCGAGTCAAACGGGCTCTGGTGCACAGCGGATTCACGCTGGGGAGGAAAATATCAAAAAGGAGAAGAACATCAAGGGCTTGGATGAAGACATAAGCTTCCATCAAGTTGGTGGCTTCCTCTGTTGCCTGTTGGTGTGGATCATTGTCGCCCTCAATGTCAGGTGGCATTGGGAAGTGGAGGAAAGTTGGGCTGCGGACTGTTTGTACACAACAGACTCACTTGTCAGATGTCTGCCAAACGTGCTTGCATCCATGCCCAGTGCAATGAATCCCTGCTGGAGCGTGGCCTTCCTCTTCTTCCTCCTGCTCCTTCTGACCATCAGCCCAGGTTTGCAGAGACAACACCAGACAGAAAGCACACATGGAGAGAAACACGGCGATGACTGGAGGCAGGACTACATTTCAGTGTTGTCAGCACCCTTTAAGCTTGTGCATCCTGGGATGGTGGTGGTGGAGCCTGATTTGCTGTTTGCTGATTCAGGAGGAACCGAAAACACTGGTAACACAACATGTTCCTGGAACAGCGTGCAGATGTCAGTGTGTCACCATGGAGACTTTGTCCTCATCTCCCCTGATTGTTTTTCTGGAAAGAAGGGAAGACAGGAGTACAGGAGCACAAAGAGAGGTATATCTCTGACATTTATAACAGAGAAGCACATGGAGTCATCACACAGCCAGTGTGGGTGGCGATGGTGGGGTTTTCCAAGCCTGGAGGTGAATGTAATGATAGGGTTAGTGGGCGTGCTTTCCGTTTTCATGCTACCTTTTAACCTCAGTGTGAATATTCTTCTGATCAGGACTATTGATGTCCTGCTAGAATGGTCCATTACATCATTACTTTCATCTACAGCGAACACCAGAGACACATCAACTTCTCACAGGGTAGCGCAGGTTTGAAGAACAAGAAGAAAGACATGAATGATGACTGGTGTCACTTTGCACTAAATCATATCAATATTTAATGTGTGCAGACATTGGGTCTGTCATTTAACACTACTTTGTATGGAGAGTAAACAGACTTTGCTCACGGGTTGGGAATAATATTAGGAAGCTGCTGAAAGGTGCTGAGGAGGCAGGTTGAGGCGTGCTTGGTAAAGAGACACTAAACCTGAATGGAACAGATGCCTGGAAGGCTTGCTAAACTGTTCAAAGCTTTTGGTTTCTTCAGCCATTTGTCCTTACACAATGAGTTACAAAACTCTCCAGCTTAAATGCTACTGATCCAGGAGCAAACAGTATTTTGAAAGTTGTATTATGACGTCTGCACAGCACAAAAGGAGAATAAAGCTGTCTATAGTTCATGCTAAGTGACTTGAGGGTACACAAGAGCTTTTTTTCTGATCATAAATCATTGGAACTCAAGTACATAAACTATTTATCTGAGGTGAGAGTAACTTAAAGTCATGAAGTGTGAAAAATATAAACAAGAAATTCAAGTACTTTTAGACACATGGTGTAATGTGTCATTGAATGTGCCTTTGGGTTCAGACTAATCCTGCTCATATTCCACACAGACACAACATAAACAAAAATGAAATAAAAGAGACCTGCGTAGTGGTTTAATACTCTTCGACAAATCACTGTGACCTATGAAGCTGTGTGTAGTGTCTTTATTCGGCCTTATGCAGCATTTAAGTAGACTGTTGCTTGACTGTGGTCTCGCTAAGATAAGATATTTTTAAAGCAAAGAATAAAAACACTGTGGATGACAGGGATGAGCTCCCTATCTAGATGTTTACCCAAATTATTAGGTCAGGCTGACCAGCAGTTTTTACCGTCCGTGTGTCACCTTACACCTGTGAATAACACACACTTTAGGGAAGAGTGAGTCACATGTACGAGTCTGTGTATTGCCTGATTGCACAACCCCAAACCAACGAAGCCTTTAATTAAAATGTGGAGAATCATGAAGATTGATGTGAAGATAATCAAAGTCCCAATCCATATTACATCGAAAGGGATCTGGAAAGCATGTTTAAATTTGTACTATGTGCTTTATGTAACAGTTAGGGGATAATATTACCAACGTTTCTTTTGCAATTCCATGGAGCCCGGGACCCTGAATACAGCCTATAACTAATCTGTTATTAGAAATGGTGTCCTGTGTGTTTAGTGTTCATACCAGGTGATTATAGCAGTCATCTAACAGGTAAACACCTTTCTCCTCTTGCAATTTGCTATAAAATCTGGGTAAACAAATCAAATAAACAGGGTTTTTTTGCCTTCTGATGTTACTGTGACTGAAAACTCATGTCTGCTTGGCTGCTGTTTTGAATATTTTACAGAACAAAAAGTAGCAATTTCACACACACACACACACACACACACAAGAAGGCTGATTTAAAAGTTACAAACACCGTTCCAACTATGTCTCGCCCCCCATTCCTCCTCCTTTTTGACAGCTGGTATCATTGAATAGGGCAGCAACATGTCGCAGAGCAAATCATGTGCCAGACCAACACTGCACTGCCGTTTCCCTTTTCAACATACATTGTAATAATCTACACAACTTTCACAAAGACTCTTAAACACTTAAACTGGGACTTTTAAAACAAAAGAATCAGTGTATCAATAAGTGCATCAGTGAAACAATCTGCTGAGCAGAGACACAACCTAACACTAGAGGGCCCTCCTGGTACAGCAGAGACATGATGAGGGCACAAAGGAGTCTTGAGTTTCCTGTGCATGAGCCCCTCCACACACACACACACACACACAAACGCACACACACACACACACACACACACACACACACACACACACACACACACACACACACACACACACACACACACACCACCCCCGTTCCTACAGACTAGTGCAGACAAATGCTTGAAAATCTAGCCCACATATCTCCTGAGAAGACAAAGTCTCTGTGTGATTTCACTGCAGACAAAAGAGCCGTCATTAGAGGATTTTATTTTAAAATGAGGGCGAAGTGACATTAAGAGGAATTGTTTCTTTAAGCTTGCTAAGTTGGTCGGTAAAGAGTTCAGAGTTAGTGTCGTCCTCATGTTCTACTCCTAGATTTCCTCAAGGAGCATCCTAAACTCTAAAAGCACAAAAGGTAACCCTGTTTGGTTGATGTTTTTTTTTCTTTGTTCTAAAAATACAAACTGATACTGAAATAAACATTGTGGAAAGTTGAATTATTCTTCTGTAGAGCAAGATAAGACTGTACCAAAATGTGCCAGAAACCCTGCAATATTCTCTGGCTGCTATTCCCCCAGGGGTTGAGTTGTGTGGTTTACTGGAAGAAAAAAAAGCTAAACATATTTACATTTAATTAATGTAGGATGTTAAAGGATTATTAAAGGATGTGGAAGACACAAACACATCAACACATCTTGTGATTCTGGTCACATTTGGCTGCAGTATGGCACTCCATCTCTCACCCGGCAGTTGCTCAAGGTCAGCCAGGGTGGTTGTGCTGGCCACTATAGCAGCATGCTGAAGCTCATCTGGGTTGTAGATTCACAACAGGTCATCCCTCCTCTCTGCTGCCCATCTCTGCTGATACTCAGATGATGATCCCGGCTCTTGCCAGTGAGGTGATTCTGGAAGTTAGGTCGGAGTTTCTGACGATAATGGGAACACCAGATTTTCAAGCATGTCCGTCTAATAATTCGATGCTGTGTTACATCTGAGACTGGCACACACCTGGCACACCACTGGAAGGGATTTAGGCACATTTTGGGGGTGTGTAGCTGTGCTGCTCATTGCAGCTCATCATGTACTGTTGATATTTTTTCATTTAATAATTTTTGTCACCATTTTGTAAAATTGCTGGAATGGATATTTTGAGCACTTTAAATGATAGTTTGAAATACACACAATATGGATGAGTGTTTCTACTGTGGCAGGTGATATTGTGCTTTTTATTATTTTATTACTGATTAGGTACAGGCTTCCTCTGTACACTTTGTCTTTAGGCAGTGCTATTTATTTTTTTAAATTTCCCAACAGCAATTATCCTCTTAAGTCCAAGACCTAAAAGACAAACCCTTTTTATTTAAGCCCTTTTATCCCCACCGGTTTTGTAAATATAAAGTGAGACTTTTAAGCACACAGCAGATCAGCTGTAGCTCAAGAGCAGATGTTTTGTTTTTCCCCTCCCATGTTAAATTTATTGTGTACAGAAAACACCCACGAATGATTTAGCCTCTCCCCACCGGATGACTAATACTGTGATTCTCTTACAAATGATGATTTTTCTGCTTTCAATTTTTACATGCAATATAATACAGATTCCCCAACTGCACAGCCAAGGTCTGAGCTCTTCAAGGAGATCTGGAGGGCTTTAACCCGAGGAAGAGAAGCATAGGATCATCATCACATCACAGTTACTGCCCTCCTTGTAATTCCAGTGGTTTTGAATGCAAAGAGAAGTTAAAGATGAGAAGTTTGATCCGAATACTCGGCAATAAACGGTGCCAACGATACATTCTTTTAGGTAAAACTAAGCAAAGCTTTAAGTCTTTATTGTTTTGAATGAGTACTTGTGAAGAGTTCGAGTTTTAAAATCACTAAATATTTCTCAAATCAATCACATTGTCTTTAAAATGCTCACCGTTTATTCTGCATTGTCAGAACAAATAAACGCTCAGCAACACTAAAAGAGAGAAATAAGAAGCAATACCATAGATTAGAAACCTCACACACATGCCTCAGGAGGACCTCGCCGAACTGGAATCAGATACCAGCATCACAAAGCAAAGCTCAGGGACTTTTTAATGGACACTTCTCCCCCTCAGGAATAAGCTCTGTGAGAGGATGAACACCTCAGATAAAATGTCAGGAATGAGGGGAGGAAAGCATCAGGCCCTGAGCGTGTGTGTGTGTGTGTGCTTTAAATAAATGGCACTCCAATTCAAACTGCAAAATTTGTTGCAGATCAGCTGTAATCCCAATACAACAAGACTCAACTGCTTTTTAAGCATCATGTTGCAGATCTGAAGTCCTGTCTCGCTTTCTGACGCAGAGCATGACTCAGAGACCCATTTTCTGTTATGAATTTGACATTTTTCTTGCATTTCGGTTTGGAAATATTGCACACTTTAAATGAACGGAACCTTTTTGAGGCTCACCTGCAGCGATGTGAATGCTGAACTCCAGCAGATACCTCTTTTATACTTCATGTCACACCCCCGAGAGCAGCCAAGTAATGAAAATGATTGTTCGGCTTCTCTACTGGATATAGTATCACAGAGCTGAGAGTTTGGCACATCGAAACTGAAATATGTGACATGAAACATTGACTGAACTGTAGCAGGTATTAACAAGCAGAGGCAACGCCTTTTTGCATTTCAAACAGGGCTCAGCTGACTTGCATGTCACATTTTTGCGTCTCACATCACGTCTGTGCAGATATTTGATAGAATATGTTCCATAAGCATTAGCATTATTTATAGCAGGTAGCATTTAGTTACATCAGCAGTGCTTACCAGTTTGAAACACACTGAAATCATGTAGTTCTGGCATTACCTATTCTTCCAGTTCTGTTCCAGCAAAGCTTTCTGAACAGGATTTGACCTTTGATTCAAAAAGAGCAAACATCTAAAGGTCCATCTCCTTTCACCAGCCAGAAGTGAAGATTTTCTGAGGAGTAATGAAATCAAATAAAGAACTAAAACACAAGTACAACTGCTTTTAATGGGAGCACTCAGGATTACCTCGACCTGAAAGGCAGAAAATACGTCGTACACCAACATGCTGGACTTTTGTCAACAGTAAAAAATCTTTGGTAGAGTAAAAATCTTACAGTGATGCTGCATTTCTGACAGAAACAGAGCAGAGATCAGATTTTAAGACCTCATCATTCCTAACAATCCCAACTTACCTGTTTGTAACCAGAGTGCAGGCTCACCAGTAACTGGCTCGTTCAGTATCCACACTTCCCTGGAGTCAGTGCCTTTATCAGTCAGGCTGCACAAGAGCCAGAACCAGTATTTAACTGGTTCAACTTTGGTGTTTCCAAAGAACTGGTTTTGCTTCTAATCAAAAGAGCCTCGTCAGTTCTGCATCATTATGGGATCTAAAACATGTATGACACCACTATAAAGCCAAACTACCAAAATGTTTCCATCTGATGTGTTAAATCTGTGGCTTTACAATTAGTGAATACTTACAATTAGTGGTGCTAGCGTCTTCTGTTTATTTTTGTAATTTCTGTTAGTTAGTGGTAGTTAGCTACATTTAGCCACTTTTATACTTACAATTAGCACTAGCATCTTTATTTTTCTGTTTATTTTTGTAATTTCTTTCTGTTTCAATGTAAAGCACTTTGAGCTGTCCTGTACATGAAAGGTGCTGTATAAATAAACTTGTCTTGTCTTGCCTTTAATTACCTTACATTAAATAATTAGTGTGCAGCTCGTTTTTTTCCAATCACTTGTAACTGGTTATGTAACTGGTTTCTTAGGTGGCATTAAAAAACAAATGTGCTTTTCTGTCAGTTTGCATCCAAAGACACAAAAAGTTTAAGATGCTGTCAGATTTAAAGTCATTTATTGTACATTAAAACATTTCTCACAAACCTCCAGCAGAAAAGCACACTAGTGTGTGTTCACACAATGATGGGTGTGCAGTGGCCATCATCACAATCATTATTATAGTCATTAAAAGTGTCATAGTTATCATTTATACCATTAGCTTTTACCACCATCACCAGTAACCCAATACCACTTTACATTAATCTTCCACTTACTATTCACACAAAGTCTTAATAAAGCAGAGCGCTAACGTCTGCAACACCACTGACTGGGGTCAAACTGTTCAAACCTGCACGAAGCCGCTTCATATATACATCATAAAAATATTTCAGACAGAATAACTGAATGAACTTGTCCTGTGATCCTAAACATTTTCCTCAATTTCACAAGCAGGCTTGCCTGTGTAGCAAATGAACTGAATCAGGTGTTACTCAGCAACATTATGGCTTCTGCAGAACTCATACCTCTGCAGATCTGTGCAAGTTAAAACAGACACCAAGAATACCAAACAGGCAATAACAATTTGACCCTAGTTTGCTTCCTACTGCACATAAAGTCACCTTCTATGAAAGTAAGGGGCACCGCCCCAATTTATATATGACAACACAAGACAACACACATACAAATTCAAAGATGTACAGGGGCAAAGAAGGTTTGTCATTTTTGTTTTGTTGATATGTGGATTTCCCAGAGAAGGAGACGGAAAAAAAAAATCAGTTGATCTAAAAGTATTGTGCAATTAACTCTTTTGGCCGGTGCATGTTTAGAGGACAAGATGGACTTTAACCATTGTCAGAGCTGGATTTAAACCTGAAGCTGAGCCAGGCTGCACAGACACACCCAACCACAACCACAACCACAAACACACACCAACACACACACACAACTTTTGGTATGCTGGAACTGGCCGAGGAACTACAGGCTCTTACAGCAGATTTAGCAGGACTTGCGTGTAACTAATGATAAACAAGAGCACTTGAGGCACGTCGGGCAGAGACATAATCAGGAATTCAGCCTCAGAAGGAATTATCAGTGATTGTTATCGTTATGCAACACAGCAGCAGAGTTAGCCACATGGACAACTGCATCGTTGTGCAATCTTCACCCATCCATCACCGTTACGGCTGATAAACGTTCAGCTCATTTAATAAATGGTGAGACTTGAAATGAAACAGTTGGTATTTGCAGCATGTTGGAGTAATAAAAAGATCTTTAAAAGTTTGTAGTGTTTCACATCAGAAGTTCTCATTTCAGATCTGACAACATTTAAATGAAACTAGGATGGAAAAATATAAATAAAAAATTCCTGGAAGCAGTAAAGTATTTCACTTCAACACCAAAGTAAAAAAATAAACATAACATACACATAAAAAACAAACATAAAAGAAACACAGGTGTAATCTACTTACATTTTTTTTTACCATGACTGGTTTTGGGGAAAGAGTGAAACGTAAAACATGAGCCAGCATGATGAGACTCTTCCTTTATACCTTAGATACTTTAAATACAAAGTCATTACTCCAATAATAGCAGCACATTTCTGCACAAACTCCTCCCGTAAAGACTTACCACTGAGCACCGTGTAAAGATGGACAGCACACAGTATGCGCTTTCTCTTTCACTGAATGTTTTTGATGAAGTATAACGGCTGGTGCAGGAGACAGGAACTTTCCTCACATTAATAAAACTCTACAGAAACATGTGGATTTGAAGCGAGACAAGCTAAGATCATGGTGTTCATGATCCCTAAGATTGTTGCTTTTTTGTGCTAATGAAAGCCAAACTGCTTTTAGTTTTTAATCATAATAATAATAATAATATGAAGAACTAAGGAAGCCAGCAGACTTGACGGTTTCTGGCTTAAAGTCAAAATGAGTGCTGCTGAATCACATTAAAACAAACTAAATAAGCCAACTGGACACCATCAAGGAGTGATTATTTTCACTATACTGTCTGATGATAAAAGAAGAAATGTCAAGTCTGACAAAGAGCTTGATAGGAAGCTTCATGATATAAGGGAAGGTTAGTCACTTTAATAGGGAGGTTCTCCTGTTTCTTATGGGGTGCTTTTGCTCCAAAGTGGTGTCAGTGCTGATGTGGAGCTAAATAGTCATCTGCAAACCAGTTTTTTTATGTTTCAACCTCTGGCACTACCATTTGTGATCACCATTTTAAACAGAATATAACTAATCATGTTTGCCACTACATTTATAAATGTTATCAGATGTGGTAATGTCTCCATTTAGGCTTCATACTGCTTAGAGCAGCATTAACCTTTTTTTTTTAACAGTTCAGAGCTTGGTAACACCCATTTAGGCTTTCACAAATAGCAGCTGCTACGGATGTAAACTCCTGACGATATTCAGATACTGGTTTGCAGGAAATATGGGAAAATACTGCAACCTTTAACTGTCTCCCTGTACATCCTCTACAAAATCCTGAATACACAAAAGGGAGGGATGAACGTGTATGGGAGACATTTATAGAGATGCAATGATGCCATAGTGGAAAACAATTCTTTGCTTCCTCTTTACTTAACACAAAACACCAAATCAGCACTTTGGTAGAAAATGAGAAATTGTTGCCACGACCCAAGATGAACAAAGGTCGTCTTTCTGTCACGTTTATCTTTTAAATTTAAGACGCAAATTAAGTCATTTTAAAGATCAGAAAAACAAGCACAAATTTTGAGAGCAACATCAAGCACGATTTCTAACGTCAAACTGAAAGAAACAAAGATTTAAAGAACAAAGCATCTGTCCTGTGAATTCACCCGTGACTAATCTGTCAGGACATCTGCGACCACACAAGTGTGTCCCTCTTAAAGACGGACAGTGTTGATACGAAGAGGTTGCACATTCTTGCCATTAGCGTGACTCTGGCCGGGGCTGAAGTAGGGGAAGACCTTTGGGGGGAATTTCTCTCGGTAAGTGTAGAGCCAGGACATATCATCGGCATTATAGAAAATGAGCAGGCCTTTAGCGTAGTCCAGGAACACTCCCACCTTCTCTAGCTTGCTCTTGACATTGAGGCGGGTCCAGGGCTCAGTGCAGGCGCTGTACTGGTTCCCATCATGCATAACAATGCAGTAAAAGCCACGGCTCGGCTGGATCTGGATGCTGCCTTTGCGACTTACTGTCTCACTGGCCACTCCAATCATCCACTGCGTTTTCTCTGACACCATCACTTCCCAGTAATGAACCCCAGACATGAATCCCTCCGCACCCAGAACAGACACCTCCACGTCGAAGCGCCGAGGGGAGTCCTGCAGAGGTTGAGGATGGAGATTCCCATAGGCCACGATGGTGCAGTCGTCTGAGAGGATCAGTCTTTGGTGGGCTGTGATTGGGTCAAGTGTCAATGCTGCTGGCACTGAAGATGAGAAGGAAACCAAGGAAGAGACAGTTTTAGCCCAGAATCAGCATTTAACATAAGCTGATGGTCAGACTTTAATATGACATGAGTAGGCTAATAACGGTTTATGCTTTAGAACTAAATTAATTAAACACAAGGTTAATCTGTGGAATTAACACATTCATGTTGACAACCCAACAAAAAAACCAAAATTTATCTGATAAATGTAAGTTATGTTGACTTTACAACAATATGTGGATGTGGATTGGGACTCAGTTTGGGAGAGGCTGGTTTATCCCGGCATTGCGTAATGCCTGTGCTAATCAGACCCCTCTCCATCCTCCAGCCCAGAAGTGAAGCTGTGGTCATAAGTGAGTGAGTTGGTGTGCATGAGTAAGAGTGTGGTTACGACAGAGCGGAGGAAAAGATAGCAGGCAACAAAACAACAAGCTTCCTTGTGTGGCTGACAGGTTAACTGCACATAAAAATCTCCATCAGCACAGGGGGCTGAAAGAAAGATACTTTATCTGTGACTCACTTAAAACTTCCCACTGATGGGTTGGGACCCCATGTTTGGAAATGAATGCTGTGCAGCATGAAAAAAAAGTAAATAAACATTAATTTATGTTGTGACTGAGCTAAGGGCAGCAGTGCGATTCTCAGCGCCTCATCCATCCATCATCCACTGAGTCCATCTAACGGATGATTAAAAAGGACACCATCTGATCAGAAGTTTTAGACTCAGTTTCCTGGACTTTAACTTGAAGTGGTAACACGTTACTTACTTATCATGATGCCTATTCATCTTGAAAAAAATTCTGTTTGGTCATGACCCTCAATTAATAACTGTTCTTATGCACAGATTGGTTCCTGAGCGCTCCTTAGGACTTTATGAAGATTGTGGGATTCATGAGAATCTTTGCAACTTTGACTTGTCCTAGTAAGGTACTCAATTTGTTTTCTTTGTATCGTCTACTTGTTTTCATCCATTTCAAGCCAGGGTATTTATATGAGCAGCAAAGACTTAATACTGGTCTGAAAACAAGGTTTTTTTTATGACTGAACAAATTTGTGTGGTTAAAAAAATTGGTTCACGATTGGGCACCAGCTCAGATCCAGAACTGGAAGTGCTCTGATAAAAATGTCCGCATCTGAATAACGTGACATATATACAGACGTTCACTGACAAAATCCAACAGATTATTATTCAATAATAATCCTTTTCTTCTTAGTCCTGTATTTTACTAGCTACACTGCAGAGGGGCCAGTCTTCCACAGAACCACAGTGGAAAAGTGGAAAAATGTTGTTTGATACTTTGGGTGAACTGATGGGTGAAGATGAACAACCTGGTAACACAGAAATATGCTTTATATACAAGACTGCTGAAGACAATCAGATCCATGCCCTGTGGCAAAAGATGACTGATGGCTTATTCTCACACCTCACACCCAACTGCTGCTAAGAAAAATGAAACAGTAGGCTTTTTGACACATGTGACTGAATACACCGTCATATATATTTGATGATCTGTTTTTATCTTCATGCATAAATAAGAGCTTTCAAAGTCAAGTGCTCCCCCGAGTTCTAGAGGGTAGCTTTGTTTGTGTCATTTTAACCCACAGCAGTGAGGCAGTAATTACAGCGATGGGTGGAGCAGCTTCAGCTCACAGGTCTGTAGGAGGCCAGATCTCTGGATGGGATATGTAAGCATGCCCTCTGCAAACATTCAGTTATTAGAAAATCACATCAGCAGAAACAATCAAAAATTGTTCCCTTGGCTTAATTTCACACGAGCAGATTGGAACGGAAAAGGAGAGGCATTATTTCCGGCTCCTCTACACGACAGCCGGGACAGATAGAGGTGAAATGTCAGGCCGTTTGCCAATGGATGGGACAACACTTTTTCCAGTCAATGAAAACTCAAGTGTTTGTTACAATCAAGTCATTAAAATTTCATGCCTTAAGTGCCATAAGTGTCTGTTGATGTCATTTAAAGAAACAAGCATCAAAAGTCACATCTCTTCCCAACAGACAAAAAGAAAAGCACAGTGGCTGCTAGTTTCCTCCAATGACCCACCAGTGACAGCAAGAGCTGAGAGATTATAGCTATAGTTTTCTCCCAGAAGCAGGAGCGGGGTTGTCTTGCTACCAATGGATCACAACCAGTTGTTCCGTTTGGCAGCCTGTCATATCAGGCCAAGAAACCAGCTGGCCTCCACTCAACCACCAGAAGAGTCAGATGGAAGAATCGATACAGAGTAAATGAAATCAAATAAAAAGAGCTTGTAAAATCCTCCGTGTGTTATATGTAATAATCTCTTGTGTTGGCTGGAAAGAGCAAAGCTAAAATATCTCTCAGGTCTGATCAACATTTCCAGACTCAAACTATTTAATTTAACATCATCCTTTCTTTAAAAAGTACAGAGTTTTATTCCACTCTTCATTACAGAATTATTCTGACCTAATTGACAGAGCATCTATTAAACTGGATTCCAGTCTGCACTCTTTTGGAATGGCTGGAACCCAAAGAGTTTGGTACAGCAATGTTTGATTTGGATAAATGTTTTGCATTGTTGGTGCACTGAAAAGTAAAATGTCCTATAGATGCTTTTCTCTCTCACACTGATTCCTGTTTGGAACCATTCATGATGTTCTGCCACACCGTCTGCACACTCTCCACATGTTGATAAATGGTTTTGTTCTGTAAAGCTAATGGTTTGTGCCTTTCTCCTGATTAACACTACTAAACCAAGAAATTCTGCAAAGGATCTGAAAGCTCTTCATAGTACAATGGTTTTGCAGTTGCAAGCAACAAAAAAGTCACGATAAAAGGACATGTCCTAGTTATAATTTAACATAAAGACTAATAACTTCATTACTGGCCGAGTGTGAATAAAATATTTCCTAAACGATAAAATAAAGTTCCCCCACTCATGTAGTTCTGTTCATGTTGTGTTCACATACCTGGTGAAATGTCCTGGAAAAGAGATTTCCATATTGTGTACTGTAAGGGTCCCATGTACTTGGATGTTGGGAAGTCCTCGTATGTCAGATTGGTCTCATGTATTTTCCCTTTCATCCTGGGTCAGAGAAACAAGATGAGTAAAAAGGTCAAAACTCTGTCCGATGCTTAGAGCATCTTTCTCTGTATCCTGCTTTATGTAATGACAGATTTCAGCATTTGGCAAAGTGACATTAGTGACATCAAGCAAGGCCAATAATAGACAATCTGTCTCAACAGTCTCAAGCAAAATGGATTGCTGAGTCAGCGGGAAGGCGTAGGAGGCTACAATCCATCACTATTAAAATATTTAGTATGAACCTCTACATGAATCAGTCAGTGCAGGTAGTTCCAGGTTCAGCGAGTTGCACCCACAAAGAAAACAAGCTGCATCCCTACAATTCTCCTTTTGCTGCACTCAGAACAAAAAAATTGATTTTTGGATGTTTTTGTTTCAACCATTATTTCTTGACATAAATATAATGGTTACTAATAAGTATAATGTAATTCTTTTTTAATGTTTAGGTTCTCGCTATTTTCCATTTCTGTGTTTTTGGGAGACAAGCCGTCTCGGCTTTAGTTGGATTTCAGTCAGAAGAAGCAGCATGGTTCATCTCCTGATCAAATGATCTGAGCATGCTGTAGCAGGAAGCTGTGCAACATCGACAGTCACACAATCTTGTGAAACTTGGTATACAGATTCACAGGGAAAAAACATCACTGATACTAAAGAGACTCCAGAGTGCAGCTTCAATCTCATTTTAAAAGGTTTAGTAGTAATAAGGCTAAAGGCAAAAACCCTTGTTATAAAAAAAAATTGCATTACTTTTAACTCTTTCAAACATCAATTTTCATGTTTTAATTGACACAAAAATTTCATGAGTCAGATTGTAAAGAGATCCGTTTCCACACTTACTACTAATGAGGCTTTCCGTTCAGGTTTCTCTTGTCTACACTTACAGATATGGTTAAAAGAGCATATTAGGAAACAAGTTCCTCCAACACTTACGGGGAGGACGGGTTCATTCAGCTTCTATGTAGAAATTCATGATAAATGGGATGCATTGAATCATCTAGTTTATGTTTGACCATATTTAGTCTTTTTTTAATGCAAATACATAAAAAACACTTAAAACGTATCAATGCTCACTTGATTAAACCATTTGAGGCAAAGAAATAATTTGACGTATTTTTGTACTTAAATAATTTAAAAGTATATTTAATCAGTCTGTCCAGCTTTCAACCCCATCAGTCCACTTTAAGAAAGCAAACTAATTAAATCATCCTTGGTGCCCCCTCTTGATTAAACATTACAGCTGGTTTATTTCAGGGCTAAAGCGCCATCTGTTCAGGGATTAGCTGATGCTGTTGCTCAAATCTTTTACTTTCTCCTAAATGTCAGTAGCTTAGGTGCAATCTGACCATGCATGAAGCATGTTTGAACGTATAAATATAGCTATTTTAATGCCATTATTTTCTCAGCTCTGAGCTGTTGTAGAATATACTTATTTACAACAACATTTGGGAGCTCAGAGCAAAGCACACACCTCTCCGATGTGACAGCTACACCCTCCAGGAAGTCGTGGCGGCCCGTTTCATTGAGGCGCTCCTGCAGGATCTGGATGCCCTCTTTAACGTCGCGCAGCTGCTGACTGTAACGCTGGATCTTGTGTTCGATGTCGGCCAACTTGCGAGCCGTATCCATCTCCAACTCCTCCAACATGGTCTTCTGACGTTCTCGTAGGAAGCGATGAAGCCGCTCGAATGCATCTCCAATGGTTGCACGCAGGCTCTTGGCTGAGGACTAAAAAAAACCCATAAAAATACACACACACACACACACACACACACACAAAAGAATGACCCCTTTCACCTGGACTGTTTATGAATACCATTAAAAAGCTTGGGATCCAGATTTATTGACAGTGGGTTGCTGGTTGGTCGAGTGTTTTATTTATAATAACCTGACTAATTAGATGAGGGTCAATAATTCAGAAGGGTAAATGCCCTAAATTGTGTTAATATTACATTAACAGCTGTTCATTGATTCAGCATGTACAAGTATTGATTTTAAAAGGCTCTCTGAGCACTGACTAAAACCTTTTAATAAAATAAAGAATGCTTTACACAAATGTAGTCAGGAGTGTATTTTAATCCTGTGATGCATGAATTATGAAAAATTCCTGCTACATTTTTTCATACAATACTTCTGCAGACATCTACCAAGGTGCTTTTTGTTCTTTTATTTTATTTTAGTTATTCTACAGAAATGTTTATAAAATATCAGGTCATATTTATATAATGGAAACACTTTATAAAAATGGACTAGTATAATTTACTTGTCCTTTCTATTGCAGATGTAAATTAGATTATTATGTGGGTTCAATTCAGCTTTCTCTGTATAGCGCCACTTCATGACAGTGTCATCTCACGGCACTTCACAGACATCATGTTGAGCCAATTCATCAAAAATAGCCTAGATAAGTGATCAAAAGATTGCATTAAATTTCGACTTCGATCCAATCCCCAGCCTGAGCGTGCATGATGTGACGGTGGGAAGGAAAACTATCTTTTAACAGGAAGACAAAACCTCCAGCAGTACTCGGCTCAGGTCGACTAGTTGTGTGTATATGAAACTTTATGCTACATTTTTTTATTCTTCTGCGAGTGGCAGTGTATTAAATGACTCTCCTAATGTCAAATACAGTGGCAAAATGGCAAATATACCATCCTCACTTAGGAATGTACTAGAAATAAAATAGGTTACCTTTGAATAAGTGTCTACTGTTGTGGAAAGGATCAATCAAAGAGGTAACAGATGAAAAAAAAAAGACCAGAAACAAAAAGAGGACAAGCAGAGAGGTTGAAACTGATGCCAAATTAACTCAAACTAAAGAGCTGAAGAGAAAATTTGTATTAAAACAAAAGGAAAATGTTAAGTCAGACCTCAAACAGAATAAATCATCTGAGTGTGCAATATGACGTCAGAAAGACAGAACAAAGAGGTGCGATGTGAGAAAAGGACATAAATATTGCAGAGAAGAGCAGAAAGCTCTCAGTCTTAAGCTTTTCAATATGGTCATTTGGATATTTTATTAAAACGTGTCACTGCGCGCGCACACACACACACACACACACGGAGACGGATACACATACACACAAAAATTATTTTAAAGGAAAACGTGCACATCTGTTTACAGGTAAAAAGATATGCAAACATCAAAAAGCACCCAGAAAAAGACTAAACCCACCTGGAATCACAGGGATGCAGAAAAGCATGTAATAACATGAAGCTTATTCGTTTGAACCCTCAGTTTATATTTTGTTTGTGGAGAATTTCAAATGATTATCTGAATTTTACAAGAAGAGCAACATTTACATGCTGGGATCCTTCAGGTTGCCTAAAAATTCTAATCAATTCCTCTGAAACAGCAGGCATGTCCCTGCTGTTCATCACAAGCCAGAGACAGGGATTTTTCCATGAGCCTGTGGGAACCTGCTATGATGACCATTTCTCAGCAAGCATGAACATGCCGACATTAAGGTGAGCTGCAACACAGCCCTCCTGCCTAGTTAAAGAGCTGAAAACTGATGGAGGAGGACTGCAGCAGACCAGCTATCAGTCACACCTAGCAGGTTGTGATGGCACTGAGTGATTGTCTGCAGCCCTTAGAAACAGCAGGCTGGCCACCTTTCATGGGAGCATGTCATAATCAAGGGAATCCTTGGTGGGCATATGAATATAGAAGATCCTCCTCACCACACACAAAGGACTAAAGTGAGGTGATGTGTCATATTCACTTAAAGAAAACTGAACTCCATCTTAGTACCATCAACAAAGTAACAATTTATCCTGAATGTAACACTTGTTGGGTTTAAGAAGCCATTTCTACATACTGTATGTGTAAATCTTTCCCTCTTCAAACAAAAATAAGTCAGGCAACTTAACAAAATCAAGTGAAACTGCAGGGAAACATTTCATCAGTAGCTACCTAAATGTATCAAAGATCAATGCAGTCACAACGTGGCCCTTTTCCAGGAAGAGCACTCTGTGGATGGAAAACTAATGAGATCAGCTCATTTCCAACGAGCTGCGAGGCGTATGTATAGCAGTTGGAGAGAGTCGATAAAATGGACAGCACTAGGTCCATCTGCAGAGCTTGACACAAAAGGTGAGTGATGCAGCAAACTCCAGGTGGCAGATTTTTTCTTCAGTTTCCCTCAAAAAAAACAAAAAAAAACAAACAAAAAACATAGATGGCTGCAATCTCTCCAGTCACTCCTGTCTGGTCATTAACTCCCCATTCCTTACAAGAGATTATAAAGATGCATATTTATGCAGGAGTCTGTGCCAGACAGCTTGAAAGACAGAGACTGTGCAGATGGGAATGGTTTACGGACTTTAAACAAGGTGTCGAGATTAAAGAGCTGCTCAATAGGCCAATTGATGAGTTTAAATGGCACCTACGACCCACAGCAGTTCAGAAAGACAGATCATAAATCACTTACAGAGAGCACCTTCAAAAATAATTTAAAAATATATATGCCCTATTCTCTCAATGAGATACTGTCTTATGTAAAACGTGTGTGTTCTGGTTTCTGCAATGAAAGCAGGATCCTTTGCTCTGATAGATGTGCTTATACTGTAGTCTGCTCACATTTGGTGGCATTTAATGAATAAATTGCTATACAAGAACGTTCTTATCTCAACAAATGTCTTGCTTTCAATTAGGAATTTCATTTATAAATATATTTAGTGCTTATTAGAAGTATAAAATGACACAAAATAAAAAAAGGCAAACTTTTAGTCTGAAATAGACACGTCACCAAATTGGCCCAATTGGAAACAATATTTATGTTATAATGTTTAAACGGATAAAGATTCATTTTAAAATCCACGATGTTTGAAAAAAAATGTGTTAAATAATGTTTAAGGAGAGTTTTAAAGAAGTTCTGACTTTTTAAAGCTGTTTATAAAGCATTCCAGCTTTTACTTCGCCTGAAGCCAAAATATGCTGAACATCCGTTAGTAATACAAAAACAGTCCAGGTTGCCATGGGCGATGCGTTTTAATCAGACAGTAACTTAAACAGCTGCAAAGCAGAGAAAACATTTCATTGACATTTTGTGGTTTGATAGCATGATTGGATGGCATCTCACGACATCATGCAGGTCGTGCTGTTTGACATGTTTGAGGTAAATACAATCACTGATGCTTGTTTTCTTTTGGTTTCAACGTTACATTTGGTAAATTTGAGTTTGAACAATGAAAATCAAAGCTGAGTGTACTCTTGCAACCACTAACCCAAACCCACAGTCTTGAGTCTGAATTAATGAAAAAAAAAGTCAGATTACTCTCTTACACATAACAGCCATTCATAGCTGCTGCTGGTTCACCTCTGTGTGATATTTTAAAAGGATGACTGTTACAGTACCTTGGTCTCTGTAAGTTGTCTCTGCAGGAGCTGCAGGGCTTCAGTGTGTCCCCTCTCACTGTCCTGCAGGGTGGCTAGCTGCTCCTTCATCTCCCTCTGCAGCACAAAAATATAAAAACACACATGAGTGACAAACACGTCCGAGCAGAGGAACTAAACACATTTTATAAATTAGTCTGGAATTTTTCAGAGAAATCCTTAAAATAGAAAAAATTTCAATTTAAAGTATTCCGAAAATTTAAAAAAAAAAAAAATACAGACATAAAAATAGATTTAAAAAATAAAAGCAGGTGTCGGCTTTAGTCAGACGCTTGCTGGCAGAACCTGCAATAACCTGGAGTCTCTCAGAGGCAGCAGGGAGGCCATACAGAATCTCAATAGGATGAGTCGAGTACTTTTACTAAAACGATGGAGTTTTAACAAGTCCCATGTGAAAACACTCGTTTTCCTTTAAGGGTTTAGGATTCAAGTGGTCAGCGGGTGCATACACACCACTATGTGCAGGAAAAAAAGGAGTTACCACAAAAAAAAGTTCACATTGAGATGAAGACAGTCCAAGTTAACCCCTAAAAAACAACTTGCAGCAAAATATTTAGGTAAAAATGTCTTGCATAAAGAGTGTGACATCCCAGTCTGCAGAAATAACGAGCAGTCAGACACATACAGGACTGTCTCAGAAAATTAGAATATTGTGAAAAAGTTCTTTATTTCCTGTAATGCAATTAAAAAAACATGAA
>JBAMHV010000003.1:17029895-17045968 GCA_037177535.1 Pseudomugil gertrudae | reverse complement strand
CCATCTGTCCGTCCGTCCATACATACTTCCATCCATGCATACATCCATACATACATACATACTGTACATACATACATTGTCTTTACCACCTTTTCCAATTTAGGGTCATGGGTAGTTGGAGCCTATCCCAGCAATCATTGGGTTAGAGGCAGAAATAGGTTCTGAATAATTAACTAAAATGTGTAATTATGGCAGTTTTAGTACTGTCCATCCACTGAATTGCCGAGGCTTGCAGTGTTTAAAGCCAAATGAAAGGTATATGTTCAGTCTGAAAGACTTACTTTATCCGCACCCTCATGGTTTCCATTTGCATCTATTTTTGGAAGTTTTCCTACAGAACCTGAGGAAAATGAAAAGTGGACATTCACTAGCAAGCATTGCAAGAAATGAGTAAGTCGCAGAACTTTAAAAAATAATGGGAGCGTTATCCATTTTGCATGCAGTTAGCGTTTCCTCAAATCAAGAATATGATTAATATACTTATTTCAGGGTTGTATTACCTCTTCTCCATATTAGCTTATAAAGAAACAACAGGAGCAGGAAGAAGAAGAAGATAAGGAGGAATCCAATGACCGCAGCGATTACTGGCACTAACAGAGAGATAACCATAGGCACTACTATGAGACAAGGACAACAAGCAATCTGAAAGACTGGTCATACTTTACAGTTTGCAATCATACTCAATTCATTGCCAGGTGCGGCCGTCGGCACTTGTGATTCTGTGTTCAATTCTCCGACCGTAAAAGAGGTTCTGACAGACTGAGTGGAGCCACTTGTTCCACGTGGTAATGTTGAGACCAAGTTTGCACCGATTGTGGTCTGCATTGCGCTTGCTGTTGTGACCACAGACTCAGTGGTAATCATTTTCATTGTGGCTTGCTCTTCGCATACAGTGTCTGAAGTGGCATTACCTTGTGTAACAACAGGCCTTCCGTTACATCTGTAGAGACAAAAGAAAGAGGTCATATTTGAGTTTCTGACAGTAGCATATGCATCTATCTCTTCTTCACTTACGTTTTATGAGGCTTACAGCGTTCAGTAGAGGTGTTGTTGGAGAATGTCCCGCTTGGACACTTCTCACACCTAACATCAGACTTTTCTGTTCCTGAATTATAAACATACAAAAATAATTTTAAAAAAAACACTAAAAAACAATACCTTTCAGATTTAGGCCAACAATAAGCAGAATTTATATAAAACTTCCTTTTGATCTCGCATAAATCTTTAAAATCATATTGTTTGTTATATTTGCAATGGCTCCAGTTAAAAAGTGTTTATCCCTAAACAATAAAAGTACAATATATTTAATAACCATCACATTAAATAGCCAAACTGAAAGTATTTACCTGCCACAGACACGCCATAACCAAGTTTGCAGGGGGTGTATGTCTTGCAGTCTGTGCAGTATGGTTTATTGAATCCCATTAGGCAGAATTTCCCAGGCTGGCAGACACACATGGCGTTACTGGTAGAGGTGCACTGTTGGTCATACATGAGGCCTTTTTCTGGTTAAATACAAAAAAAACATGTTTTGCTCACATGAAAAGTTATTTGCTTAAAACTCAACAAAACAATGTATTGATCTGAAAATAATAGCAGAATTTCACTACGTATACTGACTTGCTTTGCATGTGGCGCACTTCAAACAGTTTAAAGCGTAGTTCCAGTTTTCCATGTACAAGTTTGGTCCACATAGTTCACATATACTGTCATTTCTGTCGGTGCATTCCTGTTTCAGTCGGTGCCCTGTAATAATATTTAGTTATTTATCGTACAGTTACTTTTATCAGGCTGTGAGTTTCTACATATGACTCAGCATGTGGGTATTTTAACTCTACAATCTACATTATGTACTGCAAAAAATTATCTTTGTTAATCATATAGTAATGTGGTCTTATTTTGATGTTTTTCTAAAGCAGCAAGAGGTTGCGGCTGCAAGATAAGATGCCCACATTTCACAGCTTTACTCTAAAACACAGGGAGTCACCCAGAGAAGTAGGGTACAAAGCATACAAGTGTACGCTGAGTGGGAGAGAGCATTAGCAAGCACATGAGATCAGGTTACTGTACTGCTTGAGCAACAGCAATAGGGGCAGAGCTGCTGGAAATGTTTCCTTTCAAACCTGCATTCTTGCTCTACACGACCCAAACTCCTGTCACAGTACACATCATCACACAGAAGCTACAGTTTTTCTTTCTTCTTTAACACTTAATGGAGGAAATAAATTAAAAAGAAAATGCCCGAAACTGCAAATAGTATTGTGGAAGGAAATGCATTCCACGGCTTTTCACACAGATAGGGCCGCAGTTTTCTGCTCAGAGCTACTAGTGTAAGCACTAGTGCGCAAAGTCGCTTATCTAACCAACACATTTCTTTCAACATCAAAGAAAACGCCCAGATCAAACTATTTGTTTCTGGGTTACAGGATATTTGATTAAAAAAAAAAGTTATAGAAAAGCTCCAAAAGACTACCATATATGTATTTTCTACAAAATATGCCTGTACTGTACTGTGTACAAGTTTGTGGGATTTTATATTGTTTTCTATTAATATTAAACTGGTTTTGTTCTTTTTTTTAACCTAAGAAATTCAACTAATTTGAAAGCCAAAACTTTGGCTCCCAGCAGGAGCAACAACATAAAGTGACATTTAGAAATGTTTTTCTTCATTGGAAATAGAAAGCGCGATGGCAGCGTCATATTCAGAAGAAAAAAAGGAATTAATATGTGCAGATAATGACAGCTCTACTAAAAAATGTAACTTCTGGATGGTTCCTGATAAATTTAAAAGAATAATGAACAGAGCCAGAAGGATTACATCAAGTCCCAAAAGGCTTTTCACTTTTTCTATCTGAAGTCCTAAACTACAGGGATAGTACCATTTCCTCTTTTCACGTTTCTTCAAGGCTCATCCTTTTTACTTAGCTGGTGTCTCCATTAAAACTGCTGTGCTTTTAAATAAAACCCTCTCACAGGATTCATGCTACCAGAAAAAATGAAGGAAGTTTTCACAAGGGTGCAAACTGACTTAACAAATTATACAGCCAATGTAAGTGCTAGTGTGTGTAAATCTCATTGCATGTGATCGACTACAGCATCTTACTAAGCAGGCAAATGTGTTTCCATTTAATACCACTGCCCACAATGTGCAGCAAGACTGAAAGGAAGCCAAATGAAAGACTTACACTTCTTTAGTTGCTATTTAAAATGGTTTTTGCTGTCTTGACGTAATTAAAAAGCAGGTTATAAATGTTACAGTGCTACAGTAGCTTCTTTTTATATTCTCCCACACCCTCGTGTACAAACTTTAACCACCAGGTTTCAAAACCTGTGTCATCAAGCAGTGTTTCCACTTTCAGTGTTAAATATGCATGAGCATTAGCTTTACATTGTGAAATTAGCTACATTTTTGCGTTTACAGAATTGCACTTACCAGGGGGACATTTCTTACAACACAAGTTAACATCATCTACAAAGTAGTGTGTTGTGTTACGACAGGGTCCTTTTGAGACTGCCTCATTAGTCAAAGAGCAGACCTGTGGGGAGAAAGGATGAAGAAGAACAACTTATTTTCTGTTTTTTTTTGTGATGAAGATTGTAAAAGACATAACTAATGTCTGATCCTTCTCACATGATCAGGCATGATTTACTCTTTTGTTTTTTTATCTTCTTTTTGACTGTCCCCTACACTTGCTGCCACAGCGAATCATCTGCCTCTACATAACCTTATCATCTGCATCCTATTCTAACTTCATAACCTTTTTCACTACAGCCTTAAATCTCTTTGGCCTTCCTCTATCTCTCCATCTATCTAGTTCCAGCCTCAGCATCCTTTCATAAATATATTGAATATCCTTCCTCTGGACAAGCCCAAACTACTTGGCCTGTCTCCAAAACATCTAGCATGTATTGTTTAACAACATCCTTTAACAGCCTTCTTTATTTGCTTCACATTTTTTCTTAACTTGTATCGAACTAATAATTGAAGGTAGTAACTTTAAAATGTTTAGTAATTAGATTATGATGGAAACAGATTATATGGCCAGTGAGTGACGGGTTTTCTAAAAATACAGCTCAAAGTAGAAGGTTACCAGACCAAACACCTGCACCCACCCTTTCCGTTCGTATAGTATGCCTGGCCTGAGCTGCTGTAAGTGTCAAATAAGTAGCCATAATTACAAACTCAGGTCTACAGTATATTTCTTTGAGCTGATCTAAAACCTCGGCGTACTGGTGTCTGCACATGTGCATCAGTGTCTTGATTCAAACTAAAACTCAACATTGATGTGATGACGGGAATGGTTGCAGCAGCTGCGTGCATACCTGACTGGATGCTGCCTCACCGCACTTCTAATGACAAGCAAAAGTAAGAATATGCTGACTGCAGCTGTGAATTTCTCATCTTACAGGAAACAGAGGCGGCAACCTAAAACCTGACTTCTAGAGCAGACAGAGCCTGTGTTATGTTCATAGAGATGCCATTTGATTTTTGTATCATTATTTGTAACAGCTTATCGCAGAGGACATTGTGTACCCCCTCCCCTTCTTTTTCCATGTGGCTGCATGCCTAGAATAACTAAAACAGCGGATGTGAACACAACAGAAAAAGGGTCATCTTCATTTAAACTATGAAGTGGTCTGAAATCTCATGAAATGCCAAGTAACCGAAACCAGATATTCAGTGTATAGTCTGTTCTGAATTTCCCCAGTATAACTCCCCATGCTGAGGACAAAGCCTATAGTGTAACAGAAGGGGACTTATATCTAATGTTTCATGAGAAATTCCCTCTTTGCTGGCTCCAGTACAGATGACAAAAATCTATGCTATAGACAAAGATTTTATTTAACTGTAAAGGTAAAGTTAAGAGCGCACATGCTCTGAAATTCATTCAGATAACTGCTTCTTTAACCAAACATTCATCTGGTCATCTGCTGAATTCTGTCTGGCTAATGTCCCAGCAGGATTAATATCAACAGCTCGTAACTGACACCATAAAAACATACAACAACCTACCTTGGTAGTTTGGACACAAAGCAGAACCAGTAGAACAAGTATATCATTCATTTCTTCTTTGGAATAAATTATAGAAGAGAGGACTGAGCAACCAGCGTGTGTGCCGTGTAGTTCACATTATGAAGGCGGGTCACCTCAGCAGGAGCTATTTCCTCGAACTGAGTCAAGTTTTGTAGGAAGGAAATGAGCAGACAGGCTGCACTTTATGAGTTAGAGACTCAGAAACCAAAGTTCCCGTTCCACAAGTTTTATCTGCAAGGTTGTGTCTGCTTACCTGCCAGATTAAAACACAATAGGTGTTGATCCAGGGATTACAGGAAGTTGCAGTGTGTGAAAAGTATTCTTGTAAATGATCAACAAAGTATTTAAAGAGAGTGCAAAACCTAGAGACTAAGAAAGAAAATGAAAGAAGATTCTCTTTAACAAAGAGATTGGATTTCTGACTCACTTGCAGGAGATGAGCTTTGTAATGAGGGCAGAATTCACAGATCCTATAAATCCAGAGTCCTGTAATATCAAATCACCTATAAAAGATTTAGCTGTTAAACGCATCAATGCTGTAACAAAGATGAACAAAGGCAGTCAGCTGAAAAGCTGTTATGGATTCTTTTATGGATTAATTGTTGGGAAATATGCAGTTGAAAACTTAAAAAAGGATGCTGATACCAAAACAGGAAGTGGACTGATTTAGATTTTCTCTTCTTGTTTATATTCAGCAGTCACCAGTTTCTACAACCTAAACCAAATTGTGTCTTAATTTTTTTGTGTCTTAATTTTTTTATTTTAGTTTTGCTCCATATAATTTGAGACTCCAGTTGTTTTTACCGGAAACCATATATGACAGCCACAGTGTTATGGCTCAAAGTCAATCCTCCAAACTTCCCCTCCGTCTTGACTTTCCTGTCACGGGAATTGTTAAGCCTAAACCGTTTTGCTTTGTGACATTTCACTCTTATAACCTACTTGACATGTTCTCAGCCGCAGTACAATACGGGTTCATACTTTGCCCAGTTTAATGCCCCTATGATGACTTGCTGCTCGTTCTTCTGAAGATCTGACATTTCACGTACAAGTTTCCCCTCCCACATCAAAATTTCTCTCTTGCTCAACTGCAGAGCTCGTTGCTGTGCTATTCATCAGTCTTATGTCTCATCTACATGAGAATAACTATCTTTTATACTGTATCATTTTGAGCTAATTTAAAACAAGCTGCTTCAATTTTTACTTGTGTCTAATGTAGACTGTAAAAAGCACAAAGTGTGATCCCTAAGATGTGAAAGTATTATATAATCCTCTTTTAAATGCCACTTTATTGCACTGATTTAATTTTCTGTACTGATGACTAATTTCCAAATGCACATGCAGCATGGTAGTTTTTTAGACGACACTAGAAACGTATTTAGGTCAGAACTTTATTTCTAATGCAGATGAGCTTTTCTATTGCAGCGTAAATCAAGACTGGCTTCTGTGCCGGCATAACTGTGCAGATACAACAGGGATGATGTTTGCAGCAGCGCGCCATCAGTCTCAAGAGTTTCAAATCCTGTTTATCTCCATGGTAACCAAGGGTCTCCCTGAAGGCACAGCAATCCCTGGAAAAGTGTCTATACGTGGGGGTATGAAGAAATTTCAATTGAACTTTAATTCTTCCTCTATTTAAATGAATTGCAGACAATAGATGCTGTAACATTGAAGATAAATGCCTGCTTGAGACAAACCTAGATGTTCATGGGTGGCATTCGAACAGTACGGAAGAAGTTTAAATATAGGTGGCTGTGGTTTTCTGCAAAGAACAGCTTCTGTAATGTACAATGTCCTGGCTTTGCTTACTACAGGGTTCATCTTCCTACGCTAAGGAAGTTAAAAACAGAAGTATCTAAGACCACGGAGCCAAAGCTTAAAAAAAAATCTGGAAAGGCTAAACTGCTGCACGAGGGGTTCAAATGAGTCAATGTGACTTCCTTAATGCCACAAGTCAAGATGTGAATATTTGTTTTAACAGTATGCAAGTTGAAAACAGCCAACGTGTGTTAAGTGTGCTTTCCTTTCATTGTGGTGCAACCTTCATCTATTGCTTCACTTCAACATGGCCACAGATGATCACATGTAGAGACTAAATATATTCAGGTTTTCATTTAATAACTATTTAATTTCCATAAAAAAAAACATTTTAACTCATTAAGATCCAAGCCATGAATGAGCGGTACGAAAAGTATGAGTTATTTATATGTTCCTTTAGCTAAATATATTAAAAATAGAATAAAATATATTTTTTTACCATGTGATACGTCAATTTATTTATTGCATAATCTTTTGGTTTCTGGTGTCTATTAAGGGGAAGAAGACAGAAATATGAGCAAAGTTTTTGCCATGAAGTGTTGCAAAATATCTGAGAAAGTAAATGCATCATATATTTCCTAAACATTTTCCATTTCCAGATATACAAGTTTTTGTTGCTTTTTTCAGGCCATTCAGACACGAGTACAAAGATGTTTGTTTATAGATGTTTATTAAATGCTTTTAAAAATCCAACTAAAAACATGTAACGCAGTGTCGGGCTATTATGTTCCCAAGTTGCAGGTACAGCAGTTATTCACAGCTTCTTATTCCAGATACGATGTTAAACATGAGCCACAACACAAAGCAACATCTTCATCAACCCTCTTCAATAACCGACACACTCATTGTTTTCACCATATTTCTAACAGCCTCTAAATCATTAAAAAAAGAAAAAAACATCAAAAACAGAAGTGTTCACAGCTTTTGATTGAAGTGTAAATATTATTTATTATAATAAAATATTCTTCCATCATAAGTACAGTCATTCATGATGCCATTTAGCCATGAGTGTGCCCAGTGTACAAAGGTCATAAAAAATACTTCCAAAAAATAAATTCAGACATTTATCTTCTTAAAAAGGTTAAATATGAAAAAGTCTGGGACACAGACACTTTTCCTTCCTCTCTTCTCTCTATTCTCCTATCAGACATCGTAAAACCTAAACTCAGTTTGTTTCCACTTAAAAACTGTAACTGAATCATTTGTTTTGATCAGAGGCAGAAGCATCGCCAATATAAAACATTTACCAACAACCTAAAAAAACCTGAGTGTAGTGAAATAGAAAAAAGTATTTCTGGCTTTTATAAAACTCAGCTGCGATGCTGAATGAACAGACACTTGTTTTGTCAGCACCGAGGGTGCGATGCGCTTCCCAGGTTACTTTTTTGTGGAAAAGTGTTGAAAGTTGTGACGAGCCAAGCGGGACACATCTGCGATCTGGTCAATCAGCTGACCTTCAGACCCTTTGGGTCCAGACAGTTCCTGCAAAATATTACAACAGACTTGTGTTTGTGCCATGTGGTGTTGAAAATGTCTTTGATACAGAACATGACTTTCATATCAGAGCAAAACAATAAAACTAAATGCATTATGTTAACGTGTATACCTACAAACCTTCTCATATCCATCAGCCAGTCATGTGGCAGCAGAGAAATTCACAGAGAAGGAGCTACTCCTTATCTAAACTTTCTAAATAGGCTTGCTTGTTGCTACCAGCTGAGCCTCTGGATATTAATGGAGCTGCTGTTCCTGAGCTGTGCAACACAATGCATCCACCATTTAAAAAAGGTATGAAATATTCAGCATTGTATGAATACTTTGTAGACCTTTTACAGGTTTCTGTGTGTATGTAACAGTGAGGAACATCTTCGATGGGATTATCACTCATTCCTCAGGGAACAAACTGCTCCCAGCTTATAAGAGACTGGCTCTGCTGGCATACAACAGTTTTTAGGTCATATCACAGATTCTTAATTAGATGATCTGAATGTGATATATCAGGACATTTAAATGTTTCCCCTCGGAAGAGTTGATTTAGAATAACCTGTATCGTGTTTATCAGGCTGAATAATTCATATTATTCCAAGCTTTGTATGATTAAAACCCGTTTGGGGTGTCTCACCCTCAGCTGCTCATTCAGTAATGTATTCTTCATTTGAAGGCTGCTCCGCAGGTCTAGGCTGCTTGGTGGTGGAAGAAGGGGCTGACCTTTGTTTGACCAGCCTGAGAGACAGTGCTACACAGGGACAATGAGAGCACAAAGATTAAATGAAGTTGGAAGTATGTAAAGTTAATATTAAATTAAATAAAAGGGGTAACAGTTGCAAACCAAAATTAATGTTACAAGCAAAACCTGTCATGTGAAGTTGCTCACTGGTCACAGTCACACACAGAGAAAGATTATTTTATGAACTCTGCAACTCACCGATGGTAACCCCAAACTATCAGAAGGATCAAAGCTGCATCGCCGATGAGCTTTGTACTCATAAGATGGCAACAAGGTGGTGCGAGGGATGCTGACCCTTAACAATCACACAGAAAACAGGATTGTTGAGGAGATGTGTTGTGTGGCAATAAAAATGTAGTTACTGTCACATTCAGTATTATACTGTTCACTAAAGTGACGTCTTAGATGATAAAAGGAAAATGTAACTATTATTTTGTGTTTTTTCAAATATTCAGACTGGTGTATGAGAGAGGAATGCTGAATATGGCCGTGCACTATGTCACACATGGAGCAGGAGATGATTAAGCCAGTATTTTTTATTTTTTAAATAAAGACCCTTAGAGGTAAGGGGAGCTGCTATTGAGCAGTTTGCTTATGCCTTTGGTCGGTCATGATTTTGTTTTTGTATTTATTAATATAAGTTGGGTAGAGCAGTGAAACCATCACAGATAACATATTAGTAATCATTACATTTTAACTAATGAATACATTTAACCAAATAGGAATGAATAAATCTGCATTTTTACTCATTTTATTGTAAACATTTTAATGGAAATTTGCACCTTCTCAACATTCCTTTCAAAGTCCAAAGACATGCATATTAGCATGTTATTGGTTACTCTATATCCTCTCTAGATGTGAGTGTAAATAGTTGTTTGTCTCTGTGTTGGCCCTGTACTCTGCATCTCACCCAGTAATAGTAGCCAAGATAGTTCCAGCCCTGTGATCCTGCATTGAAATGACCAGGTATAGAAAATAGATGGATAACTGTATATTTTAACAGAGACTGAATAGAGCACATCTTGTCTGTTCATGTCAAGGTAGAAATCCATGTACTGTACAGTATGCTGAAAGAAAACTAAAGCTTGGAATAGCACATGTATGAAACTTTAAACATTGTTTAGTTAAGAGCTGTAACCAGATGTCTGGCTTTCTGTATTCATGTGGGAGCAGCAGAGTAAGACAAATTAAATTGGTACCTGATGAGAGCTGGCTCAGCAGCGGTGTGAGGGTGAGAGGACTTGTTCCTCTTGCAAACTGGGCAATGCTCCTGGGAGTGAAGTGGGACAGGAAACAGCCTGCTGTTAATCCTGTAGGAGAATGTACCTGCACAATAGGTGAGCAAGCAGAGATTTGTGTTAGTTAAGCTGTAATGAAGAGAAAATTAGAGAGAAACAAACAAATAAATGATCCATGTTACATTGATGAGTATCCACGCTTGCTTCTTGGCCCTGCTTATCTTTTAGGAGGGGAGGGAGAAGATGCTGCTCCTCCGACAATCTACAAGAGTCCGTGGAGAAACTTTCATCAGTTACATATCCCTTTTGAACGATCATTAACAAGAGCGATAAAGTGAGAGCACTCACTTTGCTTGTGAGTTGTGGACACACTCATCTTTATAAAGACATCGAAACACACGCAGATCATTGAAGAACTCGTCAGAGCGATCCACCAACGAGTCCTCAGTATCCAGAACTCCTTATAAAGAATAAAAACATGAACTCTACGTAATGTGTCTGACTCTGTACGACAAACAAACTTAAGCGGTCTACCTGCTATCCAGTCATATCCAAGTAAAGGCTGCAAATGATGTCTCTCTGAGACAGGTATGTCTTCACAGTCATCTGACTGAAATGTGACTCGACTCTGGACTTCCCTCTACAAAACCAAAACGTGGTTTCAATACGTCACAATAATAGACAGTATGTTAGAGTGTGGCAGGATATTGTCAGATTATAACGACACGAAGATGTATTTTCATTTCCAAAAAATATCTTGAATGGCATGCTTCTTACTATGATTAAAAAAGATGTGATCGTTGGAGCCCTTGCATTAATTATTTGGCGAGTTATGTCACTTGATGACTGAAAAGTAGTGAAAAAGTTCAGGAAAGAGTTGCTCCTTGGCTTACCTGGTTCATGCTGTGTGTAACTGGACAGGACTCGGCACTGAACGGCTCCTTTCCTTGTAGTTTATCGCGGGCTTGTTTATTTCTGTGGTTCTCTTCCACAGCTGATCTTCTGTGTTTGGAGGTCTCTAAAGATGTGGAAGTAGTGTGGTGGATTCTTTGCATATCATTTCTTCTTGTCTCATTCCCACATGTCTCTCGAGTATCTGAAGACACAGAGGAACAGACTTCTTTATCTATGTGGAAAGCTTATTTTACCGTGCACATGCAAACCACTATGAAATGAATACAGTTTTATCAAAGTGTCGGTGAAAAATATAAACAAAGAGGGCAACAATGCTTAATGAGTGTCCCTGACATTCGTCCCTGTGCAGCTTTAACCTGGTATCCGCACATATAGATATCAAATTGTTGCTTGTCTGCACCATAATGTGTAAACTGCAACCTACTGTACATGAATGTGGACACTTATATACTGCCATCTAGTGGTGTCAGGAGGTACTAGTACTAGGAACTTCTGATTCACACAGCCTACTGCTTAATCCTGATGTAAAGGTGAACATTTCTATAAATATGTGTGTGAACACATTGAAACTGAGTCAACTATAGACTCCTGTGAAGCAAGATTTAAACAAAGACATAAAAGATATTCAAACCAGAATAACACATGATGTGGTCTGTGATATTAAAGGCTTCTTATATTTCCACAAGAGAATTAGGTAGACACTTACTTACTACAGCTGTGGCCAGATTAAAAACCTGACTAAAACGCCTCACAAGTTTCTTTTTGGAGTTGTTACAAACTACTTTTACCAAAACATTGGAGAGAAAACATATGTTACACTGCGACTGAGGGAAAAAACTGTTATTAAGCATACTATCAGGAGAAATTTGCTTTAAGTTTGAAAATTAAAGCAATAATTGAAGCATAAAGCGTAAATATCGGTCGGTTTTATGTTTAAATGTTGGAATTAAAAAGTTAAAATTGCTTATTTAAAATACCAACTGCGTTTTAGAAATAACAATGACTAAATAATATATGGTTTTATACGTTTATGAAAGATAAAAGCACCGAATTCTGACAATATACGATGCAGAATAGTGGTAAATTATAGTAACATTTCGTTTTTACTCTTATAAAGCATGGAAATAAAGCAGAGTAGGACATTTGGGAGAAAAACAGTTCTTTATTTGGTATGTTTACCAGCAAATCTCACGGAGGATCTGGCAAGAGCTGCCTTAGCGGGACGGCGGTGTCCATCGGTCCGGGTTGCCATCACCTCGGGCTGCCTCCGTTCCTCCCCTTCGTCCTCTCTGTCCCTCTTGCGGTTCACATGATGGAGTTTTTCTTTGTGCTGCCTCAGTTGCTTCAGTAAATGCTTGTTACGTTCTCGCAGACCGTCCAGTCGATCAGCGGACATTTTCTATACAAAATACTCAAAAGGGAACATTTCAACTCATTCAGTTAAACCAAACTCTACAAACGCGTTGACAACAGCGCTTTGATTGGCTGTGAAGATTACCCATAATGCTTTTCGAAGGGTTTTCTTAAAGGAACCGTTACATGTTTGAAAGAAAGCTGCACTTACAGGCGGCGAACAGCAGGGGGTGCTGTGGACTTATCCTGGAGCATTCATTGCACAAACAGCTAGGAAACTTTGTGTAAAAGTAGTTATCATGTAGTGCTTTTGTATTTATCACTTTATTATCTATAACCTGTATTATAATTATGATAAATAACAGCTTCATTTCATGCATATAGGCAATAAGAGTATGGGCTAGTAGCATGGGCTACTTCTAATTGTTGGCATTGGGTTGAAGTGAATAAATTAGCAAACGTGTTAAATCAAATATAAGATTTTGAATAGTGTAATATTTGCTATTTTATTCTGGACGCTATTTATTATTAACCTTAATTAAATTTCATTCTTTATTTTGGATTTTCTTTCTTTTTTTTTGGAAAATTATGCATTCTGTATATTGAATTAAATTAATGATAACAATTATATTAAAAAAGAGATACATGGCTCAATTTATTTTGACGTTCCATGCTATGTTGATTTCTCTTGGTATAAGCAGACTTGAAAAGGTGTAGTTTTTCAGCCTGTAATAAGTTTATTCACACTGTTATACAATTGTTTTTAATTCTCTTCCATTAATAATTTGTAACTGAGGAAATAGCCATAACTTGTAAATAATTCTTTTGAAACATAAAGTCTCTAAGGCTAATTGTGCCTGGACACTCTGACCATACTCCCACGAAAACCAAATTAGGTAAAAGAGGCTAAAGAGCTATCAAACAATAAAACCAGGGTCAACATCAAAGCCTGGGGCTTCTAGGCAGGAAGTATAACATCAACAAACCTAAACATACAATCACAAGTCAAGCTCATTCTTTTCATGACCAATTTAGGTTAAGATGTGGAAAGGCTCCTTGTAAAATCAAACTTGGTCATCAGATTTATTGTTTGCAAAGACAGCCTCTAATGTAACTCTGCAACCCATCAGGTGACAGGGTCCACTTTACAGTGTGGTATTATGTCTGTGTGGAGGGAGGACACCAGTCACTTGAGAGAATATCTCGGCTGGGCACTTTCATCTACAGTTTAAATCAGTTGTCAGCTAGGAAGAGAAAGCTTTTTATTTCATTATATTTTTACTTTTAGTGGTTTACATTCACCCTGCGTTACATTCAGATGCAACTGATTTTACACAAAAGAGAAAAGGAAAGGAAACAAAGGGAAAAGAATAACATTTAAATGTAAAGCAGCTTACTGTTGCATTAGCTCAGTATAAATGTAAAACAATTCAACCTCATTAAAACAACTGGCATTTATAAGCTTCATGAAGTTCAATAATGATCCCATTTCTCTCACTAGGCTCTGATCATCAACTTTCATGATTTGTGTGAACATTTAACGAGGTTTAAGGTTAATTATCATCAGAATTACAGAGAAACTGAAAACAGTCTGAGCAACACTTTCAAATCTCAGATGAAGACGATTAGTGCCTGTGTTGTTCTGTCCATCTGTTTTCATGCTTGACAAGAGTAACAGTGGATTCATCAATGGAAAATGGAATTTGTTTGATCCAATGAAAAGATCATCTTTTCTACTAACTTTATATAAGAGATAAACAACATTAACAGACTAGATTTTTGCTGTTCTTACAGAACAGCAGCGTTTAACGTAGAATATTTTGAAAAGCATAATGGTTACAAAAGCAGACTTGATATTACAGTCGTTCCCTGAGCCTAGTCCGCGCCATTGCCTGAGAACCAGCCCTGGTTAACGCCGCCGCCTCAGAACCAGCCATTCGCCTTTCGTGTGTCCCAATCCCAAGGAGGTCCAGTAGGTGGATGCTCCTCCAGTTTCCGAGTCCCGGGAGGTCCCGTGGGTGGACGCACCTCCTGTTCCGGATCCCGAGTCCCAGGAGATCCTGTGGGTGAACGCTCCTCCAGTTTCCGAGTCGCAGGAGGTCCCGTGGGTGGATGCTCCTCCTGTTCCTGTTCCTGATCCCGAGTCCCAGGAGGTCCCGTGGGTGGACGCTCCTCCTGTTCCTGTTCCGGTTCCTGATCCCGAGTCCAAGGAGATCATGTGGGTGAACGCTCCTCCTGTTCCTGATCCCGAGTCCAAGGAGGTCCCGTGGGTGGACGCTCCTCCAGTTTCCAAGTCCCAGGAGGTCCCATGGGTGGACACTCCTCCTGTTCCGGTTCCTGATCCCGAGTCCAAGGAGGTCCCATGGGTGGACACTCCTCCTGTTCCGGTTCCTGATCCTGAGTCCAAGGAGATCCTGTGGGTGGACGCTCCTCCTGTTCCTGATCCCGAGTCCCAGGGGATCCCGTGGGTGGATGCTCCTCCAGTTTCCGAGTCGCAGGAGGTCCTGTGGGTGGATGCTCCTCCTGTTCCTTTTCCTGATCCCGAGTCCCAGGAGGTCCCATGGGTGGATGCTCCTCCTGTTCCTTTTCCTGATCCTGAGTCCCAGGAGGTCCCGTGGGTGGACGCTCCTCCTGTTCCTGTTCCGGTTCCTGATCCCGAGTCCAAGGAGATCATGTGGGTGAACGCTCCTCCTGTTCCTGATCCCGAGTCCAAGGAGGTCCCGTGGGTGGACGCTCCTCCAGTTTCCTAGTACCAGGAGGTCCCATGGGTGGACGCTCCTCCTGTTCCGGTTCCTGATCCCGAGTCCAAGGAGATCCTGTGTGTGGACGCTCCTCCTGTTCCTGATCCCGAGTCCCAGGAGGTCCCGTGGATGGACGCTCCTCCCGTTCCTGTTCCTGTTTTCTGATTCCGAGTCCAAGGAGATCCTGTGGGTGGACGCTCCTCCTGTTCCTGATCCCGAGTCCAAGGAGATCCTGTGGGTTAACGCTCATCCTGTTCCTGATCCCGAGTCCAAGGAGGTCTCGTGGGTGGACGCTCCTCCAGTTTCCGAGTCCCAGGAGGTCCCGTGGGTGGATGCTCCTCCTGTTCCTGTTCCTGATTCCGAGTCCCAGGAGGTCCTGTGGGTGAACGCTCCTCCTGTTCCTGATCCCGAGTCCAAGGAGATCCTGTGGGTGGACGCTCCTCCTGTTCCTGATCCCGAGTCCAAAGAGGTCCCGTGGGTGGACGCTCCTCCAGTTTCCGAGTCCCAGGAGGTCCCATGGGTGGACGCTCCTCCTGTTCCGGTTCCTGATCCCGAGTCCAAGGACATCCTGTGGGTGGACTCTCCTCCTGTTCCTGTTCCGGTTCCTGATCCCGAGTCCAAGGAGATCCTGTGGGTGGACGCTCCTCCTGTTCCTGATCCCGAGTTCAAGGAGGTCCCGTGGATGGACGCTCCTCCTGTTCCGGTTCCTGATCCCGAGTCCAAGGAGATCCTGTGGGTGGATGCTT
>JBAMHV010000003.1:17012573-17029795 GCA_037177535.1 Pseudomugil gertrudae | reverse complement strand
CTCCTGTTCCTGATCCTGAGTTCAAGGAGGTCCCGTGGGTGAACGCTCCTCCTGTTCCTGTTCCTGATCCCGAGTCCAAGGAGATCCTGTGGGTGGATGCTTCTCCTGTTCCTGATCCAGAGTTCCAGGAGGTCCCATGGATGGACGCTCCTCCTGTTCCGGTTCCTGATCCCGAGTCCAAGGAGATCCTGTGGGTGGATGCTTCTCCTGTTCCTGATCCTGAGTTCAAGGAGGTCCCGTGGGTGAACGCTCCTCCTGTTCCTGTTCCTGATCCCGAGTCCCAGGAGGTCCTGTGGGTGAACGCTCCTCCTGTTCCTGTTCCTGATCCCGAGTCCCAGGAGGTCCCGTGGGTGGACATTCCTCCTGTTCCGGTTCCTGATCCCGAGTCCAAGGAGATCCTGTGGGTGGACGCTCCCAGGATTATAACAATAACGGTCCTAATAAAGGCTTAAATAAGAGAGCTGCGTTTACAGCTAATTCAGCGGAGGTACACCTTTTAGGCCAGATACACAGCAATATATTTTCTGTGAAAGAACTCTGCTGCTGAACTCTGTGGACCTGAGAATAAAACTGACCAGGGCTAGCGATCATTTCTGCCTCACATCCGGTAGAGATTTCAATTTCAAACTGAAAATACTGGGTGCATCTCTGTTTGTGAAGAAAGTAAGAGTTTCTTATGCTGTGCGTCTGGGTCAGGAAGCAGCTTTACTCAAAGGACACGCTTTGTACCCCATATCTAGGGTGAATGTGAAGACCTATTCAATTCCAGAAAATTCTCGCGTTTGCAACCAGGAAAATCTATTTCTCTGTCACACATCCAGATATATTGTCATCGGTATGGTGAACCATGAAGCCTACACAGGGAGAAGAGACCTGTCACCCTTTAATTTAATCCACAATGGCGTGGATTATCTGGCTCCTAGTCAGGATGGAAAACAGTTTCCTGGTAAAGCCTTTCAGCCAAACTTTATTAAGAATATTTCAGTCAGAGAGTTTTACAGCATGTGTACTGCAACTGTTACGACCACCCCATAGGAAGTTTGCCCAGGGGGAGAAGGGGTGGCAACATTATAAACAAAACAAGGAATTTGAAATAAAGTAAGTTTATTGGTAAACTATATATATAAACACAAACAAACCACCAGCAGTTTTACGTGGCAAATAAGGCCAAACAAAAGGCTAACACTTAAACCTAAAGTTCAACAAGAACCAAACAATCCAACTTAAACCAAAACCAAGACCAGAAACAAAATCAACACCCACAACAGCAAAAAGTCTCAGTCAGAAAATCTCCAAGCTCAGAGATGGCAAGCTGTGACTTCAAAGTCCAAACCAACACAGCTGCCCTGAATGATAAATGATGGCGGTCTTTATAGTGGGGTTCAGCCAGTCACAGGCAAAAGGAAGTAGAGGCGACCAATCACAGGCACTGAGGGCGGTGCTTGAAGGACAGTCAGCTCTGCAACCAGGAAGCACCTGTAGTCACCTCTGGATGGAGGGCTGTAAGACTACGGGGAGACACCTTAAAGATTCAGCTCTAGGCATAAACAGGGAAGAATTTAACAATGGCTATGCACTCTGTATTTAATCTGAACCTGAGCAAGATGGAAATGCACTGTCCCTGGTGTCGAGTGGTTGTTTGAGACTCGAGCTACGTTTTCGGAACTCACTTCCTCACACAACCACTTTGTGTATTCCTGCTACGATTCAAAATTGCAGATCAACTCAAAACGAGAGGTTCTGGTGGATTATTACTGAAAAAATTAATAACCAGAAGCTGGAGGCTCTTATGTCTAATGGGGAGTGAATTATTTCGTGGCATCTGGGCCTCAGATCAGTTATCAATTACAGCCCCATCCAGCTCTTCCTGGTCTGTTGCGTACAAGCGGCAACCTCAGGTGGGCAAAAGTGAAGCCAATACAGAAGTGCTAAAAATTGCAGTTCAGCCCTCATCCGCTAGGGACTGGCTCCAAAACAGAGCAATTTACATAGAGCCCCATGTTAAAAACGCAGTTTTTACGGCAGAAATACACGTGTTTACAGCCTGGCTCCAAAGACTTTTTTTGGTTTAAGACATTAAGTCTACCTTTATGACAACTCTGAGGAGGGGGATTTTTTCTAACTCCCCTGTTTTTATGTTATTTAAACCAGGTAAAACCAATCAAACAGAACACAAGAAAGCTAAACGGGAAATACATGAAGAAAACAGGAAACATATCAAAATAAAACAGGAAACACAGGTGAACACACAAACCCTGACACCATGAGCAATTTTTTTGTTCTTTTTGTGTTTTTGTTTATTTGCGTAGTCCACTGGCCGATGAACTGTCTGTGCGTAAGCAGGCGGTGAATAATAACAGGGAATAATTGCACAAGGGCGCCTGTGAGGTGGTTTACGGGATGTTGGTTTTGAAGCTGGTGGCTTTGGTTGTAACACTACCGTATTTTCCTCGTGTTTGCGGTGGATATGAAACAGAGTGTCATTGCGTTTTGCATATTCGTATCTCATGCTGTCTTTGGAAATATCACATGGCTCCTTTGAGAATCCAGGTGGTTGGTTAAGATTGCATAGGTGGTCTTTGACCTGTATTTATATTCTATCTCCACCTCTGGTATAACAGGCTTATTCTCCTTGCAGGGTATGTTGGACTGGTAGGAGCTTGGTTCTTTCCTTCACCAATCCCCTGTTAACGTCTTCATGGTGCTTTGAAGCACAGGCCTTTTCCGTAACGAGTTTGGGAAATTTCACGCCACCGTTAGTGAATTTTTTCTCTTTTTCCATCACAGAGTTGAAGCCAACAAGATTTCCTTTGTTTTGATGTATAATTTGTGTCTGTAGGGCAAAAGCTGAAGGACTTATGGGAATTTGTTTGAGCTGCGCAAGGAGTTTAGAAGTCTGAGTGCAATCAGAGTGTTTGGGTAAAAAAAAAAAATTGCACGTTTTCAAACTGCGATATTTCAAAAATGGTAAAGAACAAGAAAAGTCTTCGCAGAATAGCCCAATCCTTTGTGACTTGTTTAAAGTTTGAATGGCAATTCTGGCTGAAAATATGTGAAAGGAGTAGCGTTTTGAAAAGGTACAACTTTTTCAATGAGCGAAAGCCGTTTACATTGACTTCAATGGCGAAAAACAATAGCGGAAAAAAGCTAAATATTTAAAAAAGCGTAAAATTTACGAAGGCGAAACTTCCGAGCAGAAATCTGCTGATCGAGCTGAACGTTTTGATAACAAATTTGTAGAAATCTGCGAAACCTAGCGGAAGATATGAACGACCGTTCGTTTCAATGGCAAAAATTTTAGTGTTTAACGTTGAATATTTAGAAAAGCGTAAATGTTACAAAAGCAGACTTGATATTGCAGTCATCCCCTGAGCGAGGCGAACGTTTTGCTACCAAATTCGTGCAAATCGGACGAGGCACATGCTTGTGTGCAAGCATTCACACAATAAAAACAGGAACACTAAGTGTGAATGCTAACACTAAACGTGAATGCTAGTGTGCAAGCATTCACACAATTAGCATAATGACATGTTTGTCATTCTTAAAGGCAAAGGCAGTGCTTGTGAAAATGTTGACACGGGTGTATGCTGCGTTCATCATCCGGGTGGTTTTAAGCTTATTTACAATAAACCTGCCCATCCTCAGTGGTACTAATGACAATGTTGGAGGTGTCACTGGTTCACAGCTATAATCATATGCCTGATCCCCCACAGAGCGAATGGTGTGGAACTGCAAGGGCAAGATGCTGCTCAGTATTCCAGTCACGGCTTGGTAGTGTTTAGAGCTGTCCCGGCCAGTCCAGTATGATTAGCTGACCACAGCAGTGTGGAGTTGCACCCCATTATCATTAAACAGGACTGGTCATGAAGTCGTATACTCCGCCTTGTCTCTCCAATTACACCCCCACTGTGGGCTCCAAGCAATTACTGCCTACTGCCAGAACGCTTCATTGTTCATTAGGCACAGATAACGGACACATCAACAACAAAAGCAAAGAAAACATGAAATTGCTCGTACTTGTGCTGAAAAGACCGGTTTGAAACTATTATAGGATTTAGTGCAAAGGTGATGATGTTATTGAGGAATTGTGTTTGTCTGGATATGTTCAAATGGAACAGCCTTTTTTTCCCTGTTCAGTAAAGCAATACATAGATCGTGTAATATATATATTTTTTATTCACATGGAGGCTGCTGAAGTAAAAACAAATCCTTAGCTCTACAGGTGAATCACAGAAAAAATGGGCTACTGATCAGAACAATATCACATTGTAGGCTGGAAAATAGACATTTGTGTCCTCTATGACACATTTACTTGTTTACAAGACGTAAATAAGGAATCTTAAATGTGCGAGTTAAATTGGGTGTTTGCGTACTAAGCTGCAACTAAAGTCATCTGACTGCTGAGAGGTCCGAATCTGGCTCTGGCCAATCAGGTACTCACACCAGATGGCTAAACCTGAACTGGTCTTGGTGGTTTTGACTTCCAGAGAGTGAGCTGAGGAGACAGGAAGGCTGAAGATTATGAAAGAAGACAATGCTTGTTGAGGACTTGTGTTAATTTATGGACAGTTGATTTCTGATGTTTATAAAGACTCTAAGTTGCTCCTTTGTATCAACACATTATAAACTTACTTGCTACTTTTGTTACAGAGACATGTTAGTGATTGTTACATGGGGGCTGTTCCAACTTTATTTTTGATAGGTTTTAACTCCATTTGGGAATAAATTTTTGCCATCAATAATGCATTAATATAAAGACTTGCTCTTGTATTGAAATTTGTAGTGACATTTTTCTTTGTTAGCTCATGATTATGTGGTGGCTTCTCCTGAACATGAAAACACAACTCAACTTTGTCTTGTAAATCTGCTTACACCCTATCATGCCCTGAACACAAACACACACACACACACACACACACACACTCATGATAGTTGCAGATACTGTGGAGAAATCTTTCTGGTTGCTTGTTCCTGGGGATGATGGTGTGACATCACTAGATGTGCCACGAGGTCAGTTGTTTTCTTTGTTGTAGCATTTGCCTGAAGACACTTGTGCAGATTTGTCTGCTCTATTTGAATACTAGCTGGATGTATTTAATGACGTTCCACCAGTGGCACTGGTGACATTGCGGTGGGGGTCAGTAATGTTAAAATGAGCCTAGGTGAAAGTCCTGGAAGTTTATTTTTCATTACATTAAACTCATACCAGTGAAATTATTCTTCCGCTGAGTTTTCAAAACTCATATCCCAGCATTGTGAAATGCTGCTCAGTCTATAAGATCTAGTGCACTATTAGTCTGCATGGATCCTGGCCTATATGCATTTTCCAGTTCATTGTGTTGCCCAAACCACAGACTGCTGCAGTGTGTTTTGTTTCCACATGAAAACTCAGGCATTGTCTGGAGTACCTTGCTGTCCGAGGTTGTTCTTATTTCCTTCTGCTGTCCTTAAAGTGCTTCTCCCTGTACTGGAGTTGTTGGGTTACAAGGCTAATGGTCCCTCCACCTCTTTTCCTGTAAGTGTATTGCAGGTACCATCTGGTGATTAGTGGCATGAGCCACCTGTGTGCCTGTTGTGCTCTGCCTCCATTTTAAACGCTTTAAGCGTATAGTGTCTTCCAAGCTCAATCCTGGGAGATCACCTAGGCTGGGCTTTGTGCTGGCATGGCATGTTCTGTTCGGATCTGTAAATGACATTTATTTGTAAAAAGAAAACACCTTGTACCTGCCGCCCTATTTGTTGCAGCCAATGAGCCAAGCTGTAACAGTAGCCACCTCTGGTGACCTGCCAGCATAAGGGTGTTATGGCTAAGGGTCCAAAAAACATCTTATGACACAATGTCCTGGCTAAAGATGGCTGTCATTACATAATGGCTGAAAGGAGAAGCATCATGGGCTGTACTTTACTATTATAGAGCTAATTTGGTCCAGTTTAATTCAAACTAGCAGAGATGTAAGTTTTTAAAGTAAGCATGAAAATATTGAGAAATATAGTATTTAATCTGTTTTATTTTGTATAAGAAGAATAAAGTAAAAGGGAGTTTAAAAACATTTTTGTGAAGAGGAAAAACACATATCCGGGTGAGACTACCCCAAATACAGTGTTAGCAGCCTGACAGCTGTCAGCAGTCAGTGTGGTGGTTTGTAAAGTCTATTAGCCCCTAGTACCACATCAAGCTCCACATTGTGTGCCAAAAAACCCCAACAAACTTTTCTATAAACATCTTAGAACATCTCACAATATTTCAACTTAATCCAGATGATTAATTTAAAAATGTCTTATTTATTATGTGACCAACAGTGTATGTAAAAGTGTGTTAAAGACAAACACAATCATTTCCTCTCTTAGTATATGCCCCCCTCCCCCCCGTAAAAGTTTCTACTGAAGTTTTTATTAAGATTTATAGTAAGCTGTTCCACACTATCATAGCAATGCAATTAACTTCAAAATACTTTAAAACCTAAAAATACATTATTCATAATTCATGTTGACTCACATTAAAGTAAAGAAACTTTACATGTATCATGTTACAGATATTAAACTGAACTGAATGACAAGGGGGTCCAGATAAGATATTGCCCAGACAAAATAAAAGTTTGCTTGTTTGAACTTACATTTAGTCTAAGCAGCTTATTTTATTTAACTTAAGACAAGAGTAAATGTTGCTTTATAGCTAATTTCACCCTCAATACACTATAGGTGACATGACTGAAGAGCAAGCTTGTTAAAACACCATTGCAGCTCTTGTTTTGAGCTCAATCATCCAGGGAGACGGAAGTTTTTCATTTTACAAACTTCTCTGTGTGAGGTCTCAGAGATATTGTGTGGTATTCAAACATGATCTTCTGCTTGCAGAACCTCTGCTTTTTATCTGATCTGAAAAGTCTCTCATGTCTGTCTGCTTATAGAGTGGCCACAGTCACAGAGGGAATGGGAGAAAGTGAAGGAAAACAAGCCACAGCTAAGGTACACATTTGCTCTGAATTTTGTGTTTGTGTGCTTGTTTTAGGTTGTTCTGGGGTCCTTTCATCAACAGGACCACCTCCCAACAATGTTTTTTTATTTTCCTGGAGCCAGGCATCTCTACATAAATAACAGAGGTTGTGATAGAACGATACAGGATATGGTAATTGCAGGGGGCTCTGACAGGAAGAGTGACCACCTGAACTGGTGAGGGAAGTGTTTTTTGCTGATAAAAATGGGAAAAGGTCGATTGTCCCCGTGGTTACCGATAGTGCAGGATGCCATTAAGATAAGGAGGATTAGACCTGCCACAGTGCTGTCCTAGCTGCCGCAACCTGAAGGACAGGTGGAAAGTAAGCGCAGAGGGGGTCAGCCCACCTTTTCAGTGACCAAAGAAACTAAAGGAGTCGTGCTGACTTGCAAATCTGGAAAGGCAACATCAGTGTTGAAAAGTATATACAGCATTTAGAACATTTGTTCCCATCCAGGTAACGTTATATTCAGGGATGGCCTTGACTATATCAGCAAGACAGTGCCTAATATGTCCCCCTGTGATCAGACTTGAGATGAGCTAATATTTCTCACCCATTAATGAAATTAAATCTTGCAATTCATTATAATTTTTTTGGATTTACATACATACTGTACTTTAAAAAAAAATAGGGCATTTAAAATCTCAATTTTAAGAGCTCAATGTTTTTTACAAACTCACTTGCTTTGCATCAAACAGGCGTTTAGCTGATGAACAAAGTGGAGAAAATGGCAGCCATTTCTTTCACAAATGATGAAAATGATGAACTCCAATGATTCTTAGGCTTTAAACTGAGAAAGTACAAAAACAAGCACTGGTTATACACAACATCCAAGTCATCTTGCTTTGGTCATCATGGTGCCGTCAAACCAAGTCAAGCTTGAATGCCACAACACCTCTCAGTCCTGTGGTAAAAAAAAATCTCCTGTCTCTGTCCTGCAGGGTATAGTATGAGGTATATGGGGTCTCCCTTAGATCTAATTTGTTCTTTCAGCACACCCCACCGATAACACTCATTTTATCATTACACTGTCATTAGGTGACATTTTTAGAACAAGTTTGTCAGCATGACATGCTACATTAACCTACTGAAACCGGCCAGCAGAGAATGCTGTTGCCTTGCACTGATCTGTGGTAACATTTAGACTTCCAACTACTGTTACGAGGTGAAGTATGAGAAACAGGAATTGTTGGAAGCAGTGTGTTTTAACTTGAGAATCTATGAGAAGACCCAATAACAGCATCTCTATGATAGCAGGTTTAGCAGGGTGTGCTGTGGTTAATGCTGATTTAAAGCAGAGACACAGGTGCAGGGATCACCGTCCTGTTGTGTGGTCTCATCTAAAATAACCATTAAGTTTCCTGCGTTCACAGAAATGCACTGCAGTTCACATCGGCCTCGTTTACATGAGACTTTTAATTCCTCTTCTAATGCAAATAAAAGTTAATTCTGCTTGTTGAAAAATAAACATCAAAAATAATAATTCAGAATTAAAATTAATCCAGAATAAAGTGGCTGGTTTTGTTTAAAATGGGATTAGTTTATTCAACACTTAATTCCGCCCTGTTAATTCCCGTCGTTCTGCACATGCTTGTTACTTTCCCGCCACGATGACACACATCCTCTCCCATCTTTGATATTCTATTTTTCTTCTTCTCCTCCTCAGCTGTGGAAAAAAAGTGAAGCAGTTTGCTCATGTCATACTAGTACTTAAAAAATATGATCAAAATGGAAGCAAAAAGGTGCTTTTTTTTATGGTAGTTTTTGATGTTGTAAATAAACGCTAAGAAACAGGAAGTGGTTTGTTAACTTCCGGTATCCGTACGTCACGTCCGCTGTCAGTGGAATTAAGAGGTGTGTAAAAGTGCAATCAGGTAAACCTTAATTCGAATGAATATTTTCATGTAAACTCGAAGAAAAATACTTAAATTGGACTTTGTTAATTCTGAATGATTAACTCTGAATTAAAAAACATAACGTATAGCCACATACCAATTACAGTGCATGAACATATTCCTCTCCACCTCGACAGCACCTACAAGGGGGCATGCAAGTGTCAACACAGGAGCATGGACCAATGAGGAGAGGCGGTCTGTTCAGATCCCTGTTTTTCTTTACATCCTCATTATATGAATAACAATGAGTGTGTTTGTTGTTCAGTCTAGTGAAGGCTTTTCTGCCTCTGCATGTTATTTTAATATGTACCAACCTAAATATATATTGTAGACGTGGCACACTGATGTTGTATAAATACATACACACTGGTTATGATGACACTGTTCTTTTCAAGTTAGAAAGAGATTAAAAAGATTCAGAGCACTTTAGTTTAGTTTTACTCCCTTTTACAAAAATATTTAAGGGGAAACTGTTTATTGTTGCTGTGTTGTGGAGAAAACCAACATAATGTAAGACGACTTGAAAAAGGCTTTTTCCAGACAATACCAAATCAATGTAAATTCCTTTTTGTTATATAATTTGATTTCTGTTTGTTCAACTAAACGGAGAGTTATAGGCACACTTGGAGAAAATAAATCTAACATAAAGCGAGAACAACACTAAAGCACACTGAAGATCATTCCTTCTTTCCAAATCACCTGTTTATATGTGACTTTTCATGTAATCAATCCCTAAAGCAATTATGCTCTGTCATGCTTATGTTTTGTCTGGGAAGTGGATGTGCCAGTGAAAACACTGTTTTGATCGCTCGCATTTCAAGATGTGATGTTATCTAACAGATGCTGCTGTGTGAGGTGAGGTTCATGAGGTTTTTTTCATGTCTTCAGCAGGACCTGATTTTGGGCTTTTATGCCAGCTCTGTGCCTAATGGCCTGTATGCCTTTCTGAGGCCTATTAAACACATGCAGTAAATCAACAGAGGGAGAGCATACTAGTTAATCACAACCTTTGTTTCAGACTGAGGGAGCACAATGAATCTAACTGAATGCCATCAAGTTGACAAAAAGGTGTAAGGACAACTAATGCTGTCATGTCCGACAGATAGACTGCCCCAGCAGCCACCTGTGCTTAACAACAATCAATATGGCTATTTCTGCCAGTCAGTGGACCATCCTCACATAACCGAGAGGTACATTTTATTTCACAACATACATTTTATTAATGGACATGTACAGTGTTAGACAGTTTAAATCTGTGATGTAAATAACTAAATGTTTAAATATGGTTTTGTCTTTCTTTTGGGAAACTACATGCACATCATTTGCAGTATTGTGGAAGCTTTTGGGAAAGTGTAAAAGGTAATTAAATAAAATAGCAGAGAAAGGTTGCATTTATGCCTTTCAGAAATATCAATGCGCTGCGACAAACCTGCCATTAAAGGAGTCTGCCTGGTTTGCTGAAACAGCAACCGCAGCCTCTCTACTGTTCATACAGGTGTGTTTTCTTTCCTCACGGTAAACCTCATGTGTGAAGAGGACCTGCAGGTTTTCAAAAGATTTAGGTTAGATGAAGAAAAGAGCTGGGTCATTATTTTGTGAGCTTTTGGTTCTTTGCAGCTGGTTTGCTAAACATTTGCATATGCCAAAGCTTTGTCTATAGAGATTATAGCTGAGAAGATGATCTGTTTAACGTTTAAAAAAGATCCTGCTGGGAGGCTGTAAACTTCTCCATCACCAGAATGGGGTCTGACTGAATGTGGCCATTAATGACCCAGCATGAGAGCATCAGCATCACTCTCATTTCATCGATGAATTAACCAGTCTGTCTGCTGATATTTCTTGAGACCATCCTGACCTTATAAAAATGTTTCAGGGTGGGTTGTGTTTCAGATTTTCATCATGTCACACCATGTAACATGTACTTTGTCACTCCAGGTTTATTGCAGTTCTGCAAAATGGGTAGCACAGTAAAATAATGGCTTCCTGTATGCTTTTCATTCATCATTTCTACAGTCTCTTACAGCTGATTTGTGCCTTAAAAGAGTCAAATCATTTCTTGAAACTCTTTTTGACAATATATTATATAGAGAAAATTTTACATTAGTTTACTTTTCTGAGTCCGTCAGTTCCTTTCTTGCCTCATTTATCACTATGATTATGTCAAGACACAACCATCATTCCTAATAAAACTAGAAACAGTGGAAATAAAAGAAAAATATCTTTTAACAACATGTTCATGAAAAGAACAGGATTGTAACTGTTAAAAAACCACCAAAAAATATTTGGTTTGGTATAATTTTATATAATTCATACAATGAGCCTCTTTTTATTCAGAGAGTTGCTGAGCACACATCGTATTTTCTGCCTCAAGCTTTTAGCAAAGTTGAGCAGCTTTCACCATTAAATATGTACAGTAGCATTCATCAACAATGGCATAATTAAAAAGCTTTCAAGGTTGTTTTTCAGATCCACTAATCACAGAGACAGTCCAGTGTTTGCTTAGAGCCTGCTTGAGAACAAACTGTTACACAACAAACAAATCTCTGATAATTTAATTTTAGGTTCCCTGCTAAAAGATGATTAACTCAACAAAAAAAACGGAAATCACAATAAAGCTTGTAAAATAAAAATTATAAATAGGTTATAACTTCCAAAACAGTTACCTGCAGAGCATCATTCAGAACATAAAGTTTATCAAAGCTCCCCTTTAAATAAAAACAGATACTAAAACAATAATTAAGGTTCTCTGGCAGGCTCTCCCACAGCTGAGGGCCATAATAATGGAACAAGGTCCAAATCGTATGTTATAGTTTTCACTTTAGGAACAACTAAGAGGCCGATATGGACCTCAGGGTCTGCAGGGGTTCATAAATTAAAATAAGGTCTGATAAATACAGTAAGTAGGCCTAAGACTATTGATACATTTATCACATTTGTAAATGTGATAAAACAATATCACTCGTCTTTAGGACCAATGACTAAAACTTCAGTTTTGTCCTGGTTGACCTGTAAGATGTTCTCTGCGATCCATGAATGTAAAACTGAAATACAATTTAAATGGATGTTAACTGTCTCTAAGTCATCAGGAGACACGGGGATGTAAAGCTGTGTATCATCAACATAGCTGTGGAAGTCAGTGCCGTGTCTCCCAGAAACATCCCCAGGAGGTAACATATACAAGTTAAAAAAATATTGGGCCTAAAATTGAACCTTGGGTAACCCCACACTGAATTTTTAAGTTCTTGAATAGCATGTATCCATACTTACAAAAAAATTGTTGGTCTGTGAGATAGGAGTAAAATCATTTAGGAGCAATACTTGAGAGACCCACCAGACCTTCTAGTCTGTTTAATAAAATCTGGTGATCTACTGCATTGAATGCAGCACTAAGATCCAGCAGAACCAGAACAGAAAGCTTTTGTGCATCCAACCTGAGATCATTAACAATCTTTAATAGGGCATCTCAGTACTGAGATTCTTCCTAATACTAGACAAGTGAAAAAACATCAAAACCTCATGTAGATGCCCCAATGTGTGGTTCTGTTTGCACTACTGAAGTGTTATGGGATTACTTTATAGTTCATAAGGACAGCAAGATGACCTAACTCTTTTATGCCTGATTACATGTTCTCTCATGACCTTTTCTGATCTTTGTGAGTATGAAGTACCTCTCAGTGCTGCCCTGCAGGATCAACATCAAGATGTTGCTGAGGCATTTGAGATATTATATTTGTTACGTGTTGCATTATGAACTAAAAATCATGTTGGTTGGGGAAAATGTTACAACTATATTTAAAATTCACACCACTAGAAATGTATTAGGTGCACAAATGTATTGTTTTTCCTGAAGGATGATCACATCCCCAAAGACAGATATCCCTTTCAGGTAAGACTTAAATAAAATGGCTGAACATTGTTTAGCATTTATTGAGATTGTTGGGTGTAAGACCCCACGGACAAAGGAACACCGAGTCGTGGATGCTTTCTTAAACAGGACTGACAAGTCAAGAGAAGTGCTCAGATAAGAATCCGTAGCAGTTCTGACCTGCAGCGTTCAGCCTCGTTTATTTATACCTTTGAGCAGTTACACAACTTTAACATATTGTAACAAAGAAGCAAGGTTTAGTTACATTTCTCACATATCTTTTCTGAATACCCTGTTAGAGAAACAGGTATTTCAAAGGTGCAGTGTGGGTGTTGGTCCCTGTAAAACCAGCATGGGTGCTGGTCCCTGTTAAACCAGTACTATCTGGTTTCAGCTGCTGGGTGGAAATTTACCAGAATCTGCTGTAAGCATGAGTGAAGTTTTAAGCATGCACAATAAAATATCCTAACAGCGATATATTTGGTTATGTATTGTAAGCCATAATCAATCTCTGGGTATCCATGATGCTGTCAAAATTAAAATCAACAACATGAATGAATTAAATGTGAAAAATCTACTTGCAAGTAGACATTTTCTCTGCTAAATAAAATCCATGAATAAATTATGAACTCAGCTGCAAATTTCCACTCCCCGCAATGTTCCACTCCATCAGTCGTGTTAAATGACTGCAGCTTCTTCAGTACAAACACCTCTTTGAAATTCCTCCCTGCTGCATGTGAGTAATAAACATTGCTTGATTAAGATCACAGAATTTATTCAGCATTTCCTCTTAACAGCTCCTGAACAGCAACCGGGTGTCTGCAAACATCAGTCAGTGTACTGCTTCCTCTTTATTATCAGCTAATCGGCGTGGTTAATCAACCTGATAATGAGCGGCTTCAACCTGACACCAGGCCAGAGTTCAAATACCCACCAGATACTACTAAGACTAGAAATCTCCCTGAGGATGAAATATCCAGGACACCAGAAGACAGATGGATGACAAGGGCATCAGTGGTGAGTAATGCTTGTTTTGATGATAACTGGAAAGCCTACTGTAGATCTGCATCTTCATGGCTTTTGGGGTGATGTAAACAGAAAAATGAAGCTAAGACACACAGTGCTTTTGGATTATCTGTTAGAGGAGTGCTTTAAGAGCTAACTTATCTTATCTCGTTCTGTGCTTTCCAGATTTTCTTGTCTTTCTGTTCAGCAGCTGGAGATACTCCAAAGGGAAAAAAGGGAATTGATACTCTGCTTGTTGACCCTTCTGCTACACAAAGATGCACGCCATAAACCACCTAAACCCTTCACAAGTCCCTCACGTTTTTCCTTATCACAGTCATGTAATCACAAACAATCCAGTGCTATCACCTCCCATCTGCGTCCTATTCCTCCCTCCCTCTCTCTCATGCCTTCCCTCCCTAAATGCTGCCTCACTCATTCCCTGAGCAGCACACTGAACTGGATAACGTCTCCTTCAGCTGGCAGAACAGACTCATTTCTCCACACACCAGCTCTGAGTTGATGCTCAGTAGGGGTGTTTGAGATATTAGCGCACTGTGGGGGAACGGCTCAGGGACATCTTCCATCCACCTCCAAAGGTAAGCCTCCATTTTTCCTGCTTGCTGTCAAGTACAAAACGGAAAGTGGTTAAAGTTAATACATGTAGCAGAATCTCAGCTGTCCCAAGAGGTACTAAACACACTTTGAATGTGAGCTTTTTCAGATGTCTGTATAAATAAATGTAGCCAGTACATCATGTTTAAGAGCTTCTTATCGGGGAATAAAGCAGCGCTAGTGAGAGTCTGCAGGTTACTGGCACAACCTGACCTGTAGGTTAATCCTTGATTTGTTTGTTTAGAGAAATACAGTACCAGCCACTGAACACAGCTTAATCTTAATATGTTCAAAACAAGGAGCCTTTAAAACATTTAGCACAGATTAATGTCAGGTTCAGTGAAATGATCCCATTTAACCCCTGACCTGCATCTGTCAGCACCATCACTGCTATGTTTCAGTGTCGTTGTGTGCATAGCAGCATGACTAACTCACATCTAAGGTTTAGAAGTCATTTTTTAAAATGACCTGAGCTCACTGGAGAAGGATTCACAGCAAGAACAAAAAGAAATGTGACTCCAGAAGGTGAACTTGCTCATCTGTCAGATAGTTGTTGCAATGATGCTCCTCTCAGCCGGGACTGAGAGGGTCATTTTATTAAATATTTAAGTCTCAGATTAAGCTGCCTCTTTACATTTTATTTTTAGCTGCTTTTCACCTTAATTTCTTTCTGGATCAAAGTTTCTTGGTTTACTGTGTATTTTTCAGTACAACATGTCCCCTTCTCTCGTGTTGTCCTGTTTGTGTTTTAATCTTCTGTGCTGCCCTGTGGGGTGACATCGCTCCTGAAGCACATTTTAATCCCACTAACTCTTATATCTGGTCTGACGAAAGGTGTGTGGAAATGTCAGCCCAACTCCAGCCTGCAGTATTACACTTTTTCCTGAGAAGGACAGAAGCAACGATGATGTGACATTCCTCCATGAGTGAAGTGTGTTTTAACTTCATGCTGCTAACCTGAACCTTGTGATGTCACTGTGGTGACGGGGAATCTTTCTGCAAAAGAAAAACTAAAAATCAGTGACTGTCAACTATTTTAATCATTCGGCTCAGTTAAAAAAGAAATGCTGTTGTTGATGTTTTTTCATTTATCGCCACCATTCACATGCATTTCATTCTGCTAGTTGATAATATGATACTATCACAAGCTTCTACTGAACAGCAGCGGTAAGGACAACACAGATATCTTATGTTGTTCAACTCATTGTGAAGATATTGATAAATGCATATTCTTTTGCTCCACTCTGAGTGCAGAGATAATAAAGAATCTGAAGGCTCACTGGCAGATACAGCCACAAATATGATACTTTTAAAATAGTCACTAGAAAAAATAATAAAACTACTACAGCTTATAAAGTATGATGTACTGTATTTTTGTTTATCTAGTTTTGGTAAAAATAACTAAGTGGATTTAAGATGTTAGATTTGTTTATTTCTCAGATATAATTAAATAAACTTTACTCCAGATTTGAATTGTGCATCGAATTCAACATCCACCCAGTTGTCTGCTTTTACTGCATTAAAAATGTCATAAGCAGACAGTTTTATGCAACAAAATGCTTCCACCATGATTAAAAAATTAAGTAATATGGATTAACCAAGTGTGAAAGCTTTCCATAAGTGCAGAATATGTGCTGTGGAATCCTTCCTAGAGAAACAATTGAACCTGCCCCAATAATTAGATATTATATTGCTTTGCTTGTAAAAGCTAGAGCTTGCCAAATCTGATTACCCTCAAACACTGTTTATCTTAAAATACCACATCACAAATTCTTCTTTAAATGTGTGCTGCAGGGGTACTACCCTTAGGGCATGAGCGGCACAGCTACACCTACTCCTGCAGCTTTCATTCACACTCTATAAAGGGTCAGCATAATCACCTTCCTTTCAAAGGTCTGTGTTAACCTCACTGCAGCTGCTGGTGAGAATGGCTATACTTGACATTTTTAGTTAAGGTTTCCAAGCATAACAATTACCGAAGAGGCCACTTTGTGCCCCTAGTACTGAAATAGATGCAGAACTTATTGTGCTTCTTCCTGTTATAACATAACTGGTTGACCTTCAGCTTATATATTTTATTTAAATAAAAAGCTTAATTCCCATCTGTGTTACAAACTTATATTAATAACCCTAATACTTACAAACACCAAGTTACTGTTTGAATTTTGCAATAAAAAATTATTTAAATGTCACTTAAATATGATTTTAAATTTACTGAAGCACTTAAAAGCTGAAGATTGTGTCTTCCTGGCTGCAAAATTGCTGTGCTAGTCCTCTGTTTTCAATGTGATAATATGCTAAATTTCTGTTACTGCCACATGAGCTGTCTGATTCACTTAAATAAAAAGTATAAATAAAAGCAAGACAAAAACTTTCATTTCACCAAAGATCCAAATATTAAGGAAATATTGTCGTTCTCCCTGTTTTAATTAAATCGTGCCATGTTGAATATAAAAGTAATGAACATATTATAAGGTTCTTTTAAAAATGAAAATGTAAATAAGCTTTTCTAATAGGCAATAAAAATTAGTATTGACAGTTCAGACTGCACATCACTGCTTCAGTAGCTCTCAGTGTCAGGTTGTCGTCGGCGGAAGTGAGGTTTGGACCCAGGTGCAGGTGGAAAAACAGGAGGATGGCTGAACTGCATTTTAACTAATTTATTATAAAAAAAAAAGCAAAACCCAAAAACTCAGAAAAAACAAAACACTACACACTGTAGTGAAACTAGAAACCTTGAAACACACTAAGAAAACTATAACTAACACCAAACAGCAAACAATGATCCCACACCCTCAACAGAAAACACCAAAGACTATATACCCAGAACCAAACGAGACACAGCTG
>JBAMHV010000003.1:16998584-17011170 GCA_037177535.1 Pseudomugil gertrudae | reverse complement strand
AAACACAGGAGAAACTAAACACAAAAGCTAAACTGAAAACAAATGAGGAAACTAAAAGAAACCACCACCCAAATGTCTAAATCCTGACACTCAGGATGTTCTTGTACAGTCTGATGCTGATTCAGTCTGTGGATGGCAGCAAAGCCCCAAAATGCTCCTGCCTGCTCTCCATCACTGTAATGCCAGATATGTGCCCATGAGTATTCATTAGGAAGGGCTAATGGGGCGCAGCAGTGTGAACCTCTGATTTACAGCCCGTCCCCCGGCAGACCTAATGATAGGGCGATGGAGATGGTTATGGAGGAAACAGGTGCTGCAGAGTGAATAGATACAAAGCAATGCTGCTGAAAGCCACTGGTGATTGTTGTTTTGTCCTTTGCACAAATGCTCATTTGCAATATTGTGCTCCCACATATGCAATTATTTCAGATAGAAATGAGCTCTCTTGAAGCAGGCTTATGTGTGTGTGTGTGTGTGTGTGTGTGTGTGTGTGTGTGTGTGTGTGTGTGGGTGGGTGTGTGTGTGTGTGTGTGTGTGTGCATGCCCATAAAGGGCAAGGTGGTGCCAAATATTTTAAACAACAGTGGTCAGAGGCATAAAGTTTAGAGGTTTATTTTGCCAAATTGTTTGCAGAAAATGCTCCATTTGATGCACAATGACTGTTCTGGCTAGATTAGCAACAAATAGACCTGAATGTTAAACCTAGAAGTAAGTTTGGAAATGAACTGCTGAGCAAAATGTAATGAGTGTGGTAAAGTTATTAAAACAGTTATGTAAACAGCTTGTATAGTATCATTATTATTATGAAATACTATTGATTAAGTATTAAGGCATCTTTCAGCAATGCAACAGGGCTGAAATATGAGCAAAAGAATCCAATGTTTTACTGTGTAAAATGTTGAGTTTTCCATTTGCTTTTCTCTTGGTATACATTCACATATGACTGTTTTGGTCACAGAGTGTAATAATCATTTATTTACCGTTTGCAACAAATTGCATCACATTTTAAATATGAAGGAAGCTTTTTTTAACACAAATAATGATGATCTGTGGAAATGCTTCATTCCCCTGGAAATTAATGAGCTTAAACATAGCAACAAAATATCTGAAATCACTTTAGAAAAGAAATTCAAACATTTTGTGCAACAAAGATATAAAAAATCAACAGTTTCTCAAGTCCTGTCTGTGAAGTTGTAGGTGTTTCGTAGTTGAAGCTCACTCACTGCAGGTCAGCTGGCAGAGTTTACAGATGGATCACTGCACAGCCCACACACACACACACACATATAAACACACACACTCATAGTGGTAGCTCTGTGCCTGGACCATCCCACACTTTAACAGTGTCTTTCCCACAGAGCCGGCAGTTAGGAGGAATATGGGCAAATCCGAAAGTCAAATGGACATCATGGAGAAAACAAGTAAACCCGGAAAGCGTCGTTGGACTGTTGCAGAAATTGGTCTGTCCGTTCTGCTGTTGCTGGTTAGCTGTGCTCTGGCTGGTCTGGTTGTCCTGTACACATCAGCTGTGAAAGGTAAGGGCTCTGTCAGGTCTAGATTATTATTGTGACATCTGTAATGATAAGTGTCTCCATGTACTTCTTGTTTATATCTACACTGGAACAGGAAAAGAACTGGACTCTTTTTCTAGTTCTGATGCTTATGTATTATCAGATCACCAAAGTGAGCTGAACGAGGGGTTAATGTGATAAACACACAAGCACATTGCACAACTAAATAAGATGATATAAGCTTTTTCTAAAGAAACATCTTTTTCTCTGCTGACTTGCAAACAAAGTTAGTTCTGCATTAGGCTCTTACCCAAAACAGTAATTGTACTTATAATCTGAACCCAGAATAAAGTCATTTATGCTGTATCTAAGTCTGTTTTCAACCAATTTATTCTATTTAAATCAGAACAATCAAGCAGACCAAGTGTGTCCAGGAGCTCAACAGGTGAAGGTGAGTCTGATCACAGAACACAGTGTGGTGTTAGTGGGTTGGCGTGTGTCATGTCTGAGCCTGCACATCTGAAAGACACGATAATGCTGTAATTCTCTTTCCTGCCTGATCAGCACTACCACACAAAAGTGAAAGATCACAGTCACTGCTGACATAGACATTGTCTCTTCCACTGACTACAGATGTAGGCCACTTAGAATTAGCCATGTGACACGTCTTCTCTCTCAGCTGGGTTTTCATTTATCACAGAGTGCATAAAGTCTTTTATAACCGTTGACACTAATTGTTCCAGGCCAGCTGTTTTGCTCCAGCCCCAACAGTGTGTGCACAACTGCGGACTGTGTTACTGCAGGTGAGAAGAGCTGCTTTCTCTTTGCCCTCCCTGCTATTTTATTTTACAAACAAAGTCACCCCCGTCCTCTGCAAGACCCACATGCTGAGCCAGATGGGAATCTTACTTCCATCCATCTCCCGTTCTTTACTTTACAGCTGCTCGGCTCCTGCAGAACATGGATAACACTGTAAAGCCGTGTGATAATTTCTACCAGTATGCTTGTGGCGGCTGGCTGGAGCGACATGTGATCCCAGAGACAAGCTCCCGCCACAGTGTCTTTGACATCCTGAGGGACAAGCTGGAGATTGTCCTCAAAGGTCAATTGGGCTTGACCTTTAGTGCTGAGTGAGTTGCAGTATTTTGGCTTCATTCACACAGGAAACGTTAAAATGTTTTGTTGTTTCAGGTGTTCTTGAGACAGTGAATGAAGAGGATAGAGATGCCATCAAGAAAGCCAAAATCCTTTACACCTCCTGCATGAATGAAAGTAAGGATCTCTTTAGTGAATGTCTATATATGTTTTTGTTTATTGGCAAGTACAAGAAAACATTTTCTTAAACTCTTTAATATTGGGATAGAAGCAGGAGTTAAAATTTGAATCTCTAATTGTTTAGGGATGTTTTTGTTTTCATGGTTGAACTTGTCAAAGTAAGAAGTAAACTTGTGGATATGATTTTGAGTTTTATACTTATATGTCCTGTTTTCTTTATGAATTTCCAAAAATATAATAATATGTAATCTGTATTTAAGTCAATAAATATGGTGTATATAAACAATTCAATTAGTACATTAAAAATACACAGACAACTAGATAGATCAAAAAGAGTTATAATGGTTTGATTCTTCCATTAAAAGTTATTTGCATCATTGCTTGTAGGATAAAAACAAAGACATCATTACCAACATTGTTTCTCTTGTGCAGTACACTCACACAGAATGAGGAGGAAAATAAAAATTAGGATTTAACTCAAGAAAAATATCAACAAACGTTTGTTTGTAATGTCTGTTTACCTGATTGGATGCCCCAATGAAACCCATCCATCCATTTTCATAACCACTTATCCAAATCGGGGTCGCGGGTAGCTGAAGCCTATCCCAGCAGCATTTTGGGCGAGAGGCGGGGTACACCCTGAGCAGGTCACCAGACCATCGCAGGGCCAACACAGACAGACAACCACTTACACTCACATTCATTCCTATGGACAATTTAGAATAACCAATTAACCCAACATGCATGTCTTTGGATGGTGGGATGAAGCCAGGGTACCCAGAGAGAACCCATGCTAAGACAGGGAGAACAGGAGAAAAGTTGTATTTCACTGAAAAATATGTAAATGTGAATGTTAAGCATATCAAAGGGAACAATGGAGACAATTAGGAACCATTAAGTATGAAGGTATCAAACTTTTTTCTGTTTTTCTTCTTAAGTGTGTTTATGAAGTTTAATAACTCCTTAGTTTAATTTAGAATGGTAAATAAAACGCGACTATTTAGGCTTTGAACGTCTTTGGATTGTGGGAGGAAGCCGAGTTACCTGGAAAGAACCCACGCATACACAGGAAGAACATGCAAGCTCCAGAAAGAAGCTGGGACCACAGAGAAGCTAATGGTTCCTCAAATTATTGCTGTTGCAGGTCTCATAGAGCAGCGTGACTCGCAGCCCCTCCTCAAGCTCATCGACAGTATTGGTGGTTGGCCTGTGGCGTCAGAGGACTGGAACAGCACAACAGGCAGAGATCTTTCTTACCACACTTTGATTAATGTTTTAACTGGATTATGTGCACATTGCAATGCATCGATAAACATGTGCGTTTGCACAGAGTGCAGCTATTTTTGCATTTATTGAATTGCTGTGCAGAAGCTTTGTTGGTGGGATCAAGAGGCCCGTCAAGGCTTTTCAGCTGAGCAGTCAGGTGTGGAGTTTGGGAGGGCGATGTGTGGGTGGAGGAGCAAGTCCTCAATCAGGACTCTGAAGGATGCTTTAAATAGTCTACACTGCTCTTCCCCATGCTCCTGGCTCTTGCCACTTTAATTAAATGTAATCATGGACAGTGGCTCAAACAGAATTAACCACGCATAGTTGCATCTGCACACACAGATTTTCACAGCCAGCCCAGTTAATGTGCAGCAAGAGCCAAAGAGGCACCCAGATTTTTGCCACCCAGAATGACAAGTTGTTTGCAGCTCCCACATGCTTTCAAATCCTGTGTTTATTTGTCCCTTTGTTTCAGAGGAAGCCTGGAGCCTTGAAGACACACTGGCAATTCTTACTGCTCATTTCCATAAGAAGGTTATACTGGACATGTATGTGTGGACAGATGACCGGGACTCTCAGCGCCACATCATTTATGTGAGAAAAAAGTTGGTTCCAGCACAAATTATGTATAAAAGTAATTATGCACTTAATGTAGGCATGGTCTGTATTGATATTTACTTTAAATATCAACAGAAAATCAAATGAAAACCCCCAAACAAGCAAAATTATTATGTGTTAATACTTGTTCACAAAAACGTAAAACTTGGAGAGAAAAACAGACAATTTTGTTTTAACGTATCTCACCGAACAAGCAAAACAAAAGAATGAATACTGAGGTAAATATCATATAATACATCATCACCTTCATCATCACTATTATCACTGTATATGAGAATGTCTTCTGTCAAAACTTCACAGCTAAGTGTGAGCTTTTGTGTGAGCGTATGGGTGAATGTGTCTAATAGTGTCAAAGCACTTTAAGTGTACTGATGTGTAGAAAAGTGCTGTACAATTACAAGACCATTTACCATTTACCACATTAAAGGTGAGTGTGATGAATGAGAAAGCCCACCATGTCAGCAGCAAGATGCTGTTTAAACAACATATACCCTGACTGACTCAAAATAATGACCTTTTAGAAGAAATCAGTGGCTCTTTTCCCCACACAAGCATTGACTCTTGGCAAAAAAAAAAAAAGCTTTTTGGAGGATTTATGGTTCAAATGAAATTATTGTTAGTGAAAGAAACATATTGACCTAGGCAGTGTGAACCCCTGTAGTCTCATGTTTTTATTGGGTGTATTTGGCAAAGAATGCCAAAATTCAGGCACATTTCGTATCATTGTATGGTGGCACGAGCCATGTGGGAAAACGTTTAGAATGAATGCAAAACACATGAATACTAACAACACGGGGAGTGACATGATGTTTTCATATGCTCATACATGAGTCCGGTCAGTTCCTGTCTTGGTGATGTGTTTTTAATGTTTTCAGGCACATTGCTGTGGTGTCTGCCCATCAGTCAGTCCATCTCAGGTCCAGTTCAAGTCATTCTTAAATAAATCAACAGCTTTCTGATGAAGTTGTGTAATCTTTGGTCTTCAAGAATTCTGCTGACCATTACTGTATGCTGTTAGTGAGGCTGTTGGGCAGACATCAGTCCTCATCTCTGATCACAATGTTTTACATAAAGGTTGGTATTCAAACATGGTTTATTGCTGTTTGTATTCTATTATTTTGATTAGGTTGATCAGCCAGGACTTGGAATGCCATCCCGAGATTATTATTTTAACGATGGAAACTACAAAAAGGTAAAGTTTGCATTTCGCCAAGATCCGAGCAAAACCACACACTTCCTGTTTCGCTCATGTGGTGTCGAATCATGCTGATAGTATTAATTATGTTTATTTAAAATATGTATCTTAAGCACAGTAAAAGTGTTTAGAGCATTAACATTTCATAACTTTCAAATAAACGTCAGACTTAGTTTGATGGTTCAGTACCGTTATACCTGCATTTCACTTCACTGCACCACATCACAGGTCAGCACATTGAAATCAACATACTGGTCTTTTTTTAACAAGAAAAGGAAGAGGGAGAGCTAGAACAAGAAATAACAGTCAACATCCAAGTGACTTTTATCAGTTGGAAAAAGCTAAGAGAAGATTGAGGGTGCAAGACAGATGTCAAATTACTCTTCATCAAGAGTCACTGTTGAACACTTTTCTAAAAGCATTCCACTAGTGGGGCTCAAAAAGACTACCATTCACACTGAGATATGTTTATTCTTGCAGACAGGGATGATGTGAGCCATCAGGAAACAAACAGCCACTTTCAGCAGCACCAACGTGTGAAAAAAAAATCCTAAATTCACCCGTGTGGCTTTAAAACAACACCTGTGTTTTAGGAAAAATTGAATAAAACAGTTTGGTTACAAAACTTTGATTCTATTGTTGGAATAAAACTAATAGCTGGTATGATTGCACCATAGGTTCGAGAGGCCTACCTTCATTTCATGGTTTCTCTTGCAAAAATTACCCGAGAGGACAGAAACTTGACCCAGGATGACGACCGAGTGTGGGAGGAAATGATGGAAGTGCTGGAGCTGGAGACAGACATCGCTAATGTGAGTGTCAGCCACAACAGGAAATAAAATCATCGGACGGGGGGCTTAAAATTGATAATGACAAGATGAAAAATGAGCACCTTCTCAGCTTGCAGTGAGGGAACCACACATCTGGTGTGAATCCTTTGATTAGTAAAGCTGTCAGCCACCTTTTTTCTTATCTTTTAAAACACGATAAATGAGATTTTGCTAATGAAAAAAAACTCCACTGTGAGGATAATGAGCCCAGTATCCCTTTATAAAGAGTTTTTTTTCCCCTGTTGCTGAGTAGGCAACATCACCAGCAGAAGAACGACAAGATGTCACTGTTCTTTACAACAAGATGACTCTCAGCGAACTGCAGAACACGTTCAGCCTGAATGTAAGTTTTTTCATTTCAATTGTGTGTTTTTCTGACGAGGATAACAAAATAAAAGCTTGTTTCCTTTTAAAATTTCTGTTGCACTTATTAAATGGCTTTGTGTGTTTCTTATAGTAAAACACTGGCTTAGCTGATGATTTGATATTCCTCTTATGATGCACAACATGAAACAATAAACAATTATCATGGTTTCATGTTTCTTTTCTCATCATAACCAGGATAAATTTGCTTTTAGTTAACAAATCTAAAATATATCCTATAGTACACTACACTCTTTCTATAAATCTAACAAACATTAATCATCAATCCAGCACGTTTACAAAATATGCGTGTTTCAGAAAACTTAAACCTGTATTGTGAAAGTCCCCCCAAACATAAACAAATAATTAGAAATAAGTTAGTTTGCATAACAATAAAACATTTTCACCACCTATCGCTGACCCCAGGAGGGAGCAAATAAAGAAAAAAGATTTAATACATTTGTAAGAAGCTTCTAAACAGTATTAATGAGTAACTTTTAATTATTTTTTTATAAATTTTGTTCACTCTTGTGTTGTTTGTTCAAGTTGAAATGTCTATTTTTAATTAAAACATTTTTAATCTTTATGAAGAAATACCTACTTATAAATGTGAAGAATCCATTAGAGGGGAATAAATGATAGCACTGGAAGTTTTCTGATTAAAATGTCATCAATCTTTGGTTGCATACATGTGATTTAACGACTGATCGATCGCCTTGCTAGCTGCAGGTCAGCAGACAGTGGCTGGTGGTTTCAGGGTATTTCTTAAGTAATTACTTTTTTTCCTGAGCGTATGTTCTTGTGTAAACTGTAAACCATGCTTCAGAATAAAATCCACAGATGAAAGAGGAGGAGATGCATTAGAAATATCATGTCTTTCCTTTTGTTGCCAAGGGTTTCAACTGGACACGATTTATTCAAGGTGTCCTGTCGAGCGTGTCCATTGATGTCCAGCTGGAGGAGGAAGTGGTGGTATACAGCTCTCCCTATCTTGAGAAGATGAATGACGTTCTCTCCAGACACAGTATCCGGTGAGTCCAGAGAAAGGCCTGGAAAGATGCAGTGTTTGAGAGCTGCTGAACAGAAATGCTTTCTTTTGTGCAGAACTGTGCAGAACTACCTCACCTGGCAGCTTATTACTGACAGAGTTAACAGTTTGAGTCGACGTTTTAAAGATGCCAGAGCTCGTTACAGAAAGGTACGATGAGTTTATGACACACACATACGTCAAAATGAACATCTTCAAGTAATTCTGTGTGTGTGTGTGTGTGTCGGGCTAGACTCTCTATGGGACCACTGTGGAGGACGCTTGGTGGCGAGAATGTGTCCGTTATGTCCAGAACAGCATGGAAAATGCAGTTGGAGCTTTGTATGTGCGTGAAACATTTGCAGGAGAAAGCAAACAAATGGTGAGTATTCTTGTCTTTAAACACTCTTAATAAGAGCAATATTAATAAAGATACTGAAATAGTAATACCCTTTTAATACAACATATACAATAATACATAATGTAGTAGCTGCTGATAAAATGTAAATCATAATGAATGGATCTAACAGCCTATCAGGTTCTGGACAATGACTCCTCAGACAGCTGTGTTGGAGCAGGGATACATGGAAAACATGCTGGATTGTGGCCTCATAGGACTGAATTGAACACCCCTGCAATAAAACCTATATAAAAGCTATTTTGCTGAACAGCCTGTAAAGCTGTTGCATGGTCCATGTTCACAGGTGTTACTAATCAGACACCAATCAGGCATCTGATTGTCAGCACCTGTGGTAGAAAATGCTCCAAACAGGAGTCAGTAGCAGGATAAATGGTTTGGCAGTGGCAGAGAAGACCTGGATAATTCATCACATATTCTCATCTCTGCTGCTTGTTTTCCTAACAAATAGGGTTTTATTTCAAATAAAAACAAACAGGTTTTCCTGTTTAAATGCCAGAGGAAGAAATAATTCACCATACACAAATTTCCTTACTTTTTGTGTTAAATGTATTTTATAGTAATCACTGACGACCAGAAAAAATAAATTATTCTGTTAAAACTGCTGTTCAAATGTGTCTTTGACCCTTAAACATGAATTTTGGTAGCATATTTGCTGACTTTGTTTTAGCTGTCTCACACATATTATGTGTTTCCACATAAATGTCAGATTTTTGGCTCAGACTCCATAAGTGAGATGAAGATTTGTGCAGTCAAATGATTTCAAATTGTCACCAATGTTCATTATACATTAATCTAATGCCCATTGTCAACAACAATGCACATCTTATTGTAACGTTATTTTATTAGACGTGTTATTGGTGTTCTCTAGCTTAACAATGTAGATTTTGAATGAGACTGACATAATGTTTAATCATTAAAATGTTAAATGTTGTGTTTACAGGTTAGTGACCTCATTGGCAAGATCCAGAAAGCTTATGTAGAAACACTAGAGGAGTTAAACTGGATGGATGTTCCATCAAAGGAGAAGGCAAAAGAAAAGGTATAGAATCAAGACGAAATCAGAGCAGATTTCCAGAAAATTCTGGGAATTTTCAGACTGATTACTCTGTGTCTGTTTAGGCTATGGCTATCAAGGAGCATATCGGCTATCCTGATCATATTCTACAAGCAAGCAACCAGAAGTTAGATCAGGAGTATGCTCATGTAAGTACATTTGGGCATGTTTCCAGGTTTCATTATACACATCTAGTATTTATCATAGTTTTTTTTTCTTCTCAGCTTAATTTCAGTGAGGAGCACTACTTTGAAAATGTACTTGAGAATCTTAAGTCTGAAGCACAAAAGAGCCTAAAGAAGCTCAGAGAGCCTGTTGATCCTGATTTGTAAGTAACAGCTACATTATAAAACGTTTTGCTTTTGTAGTATCTGCTCCATCATAGTGCTTTTGGCCAAAAGACATGACTCATAATGTCATGCAGGGAGACAATAAAACGTTTCATTTAAATTCGGTTCATTATCCAACATCTTTTCTCTGTGATCTGTGAAAAATTAACAAAAGAGAAGCACCCAACCAAAAAATTACATTGATTGCAACAGTAATTCTTTTATAGTTTAAATATATTTTCAAATATTCTTTCAATCATTTTTAAAAATTTATCTGTGTGCATGGATTACAAGCTTTATTTTTGATACTAGTGAAAATGCAGAGGCGTAATTGTACGAATGCTTTTCAAACTTGCTCCCTAGGTGGATCATCGGTGCCGCTGTGGTGAATGCATTCTACTCGCCAAACAGAAACCAGATTGGTAAGAGCTTCACCTGAGTCAGAAAGGCCACAGGTAGCCTTTGGGACAGATTAAAGACATTTCTATGGTAACATTTAGTTCTCACTTTATGTTCCTGTATTTATCTATTTTCACCCCATGCTCCATACTTTCTAGTATTTCCTGCAGGAATCCTGCAGCCGCCGTTCTTCAGTAAGCATCAACACCAGGCCCTTAACTTTGGTGGAATAGGAATGGTTATTGGACATGAGATCACTCATGGATTTGATGACAATGGTGAGACACTCCTGATTCACCACTGATGCTTGTGTAGTTTATGACTTGCTGCCCTTTAATAGAAGCAATTTCTTCTAAACCTGTTATTCTTTTTTACAGAATTTTTAGAAAACAATACTTTACTGGCTAATGTCTTCTTGCAGGACGTAATTTTGACAGGGATGGTAATATGCTAAACTGGTGGAGTAATTACTCTGCCGAGCACTTTAAAGAGCAGTCACAGTGCATGGTACAGCAGTATGGCAACTTCAACTGGAAGCTGGCAGGTGGACAAAATGTAAGGACCTGCTGGTGGCATGTATTTGTTTTTACTTCAATGACATGTGTTTCATGAGCACCAGAATGAGTGTTTTCATGCTGCTGTGTGTTCATAGGTTTGTTTAACTGATTGCAGGTCAGTGGAATCAGTACTTTGGGGGAGAATATAGCAGACAATGGAGGGGTTCGTCAAGCATATAAAGTAAGTGTTAGCTGCACAAAAACCACATGTAACTATTTTGGCAGCTATAAGTAACTGAAAATATCCATAATTATCTTCCTGTAATTTTGCAATCTGTTTTTAAGTTTGAGGTGTGTGTTTACAGGCTTATCTAAAGTTGGTGGAAATGGAAGGAGAAGAACCTCGATTACCTGGTCTAGACATGGATCACAAACAACTCTTCTTCCTTAACTTTGCCCAGGTAAGTGATGATGAGACATGTTATTCCTGAATGTAGCAGTTTAGCAGTCAGAGAATGGGCATTTTAATCATCTGGAGGTTGAGGCAAAAATTACATATACCTTTTGTTCTGTTTTTCCTAGGTGTGGTGTGGTGCTTATCGCCCTGAATATGCCAGCCAGTCCATCAAGACTGACTCACACAGTCCTTTGGAATACAGGTAAGATCCTGTAGTGTTATTCTCATAACTTATGACAACATAATTCATTTCCTGCGTCTCTGAAATGTATGTTCTGCCCAGTTATCTTACTACAAAAGGGAAACATCTAAAGTGGAGTTGCAAGTAAATGATTTCTAAGTCTAATAGGTAAATTGCAGGTAGGAGAGACATAGGGGTTTGGTGCAATAATGACCCAAATCCAGGAGACTAAAATAAATTCCAATGGAAAAGTCCATCACATAATGAAGCCCAGACCTGGACTGACCTGAAAGCATCTAAGTAGGAGCCATGATCAGAAATCCAGCTTTAGTGCTTGCTTTATTTAACAAAGTCACATCATAAAGTCACACTTAATAAACGTATACTTACTTACACAATGGCACTATGGTGACTGTATATATAATTTCACAATGGAGGTAACTGTATGATTAGTTTGTTCTTCTTTGTATTGTTTATAATAACTATATGACCACACCCCAATTCTGCATCTTGCTCAGATTCAGATTGTTGATGTAATCCAATTCTCACCATCATCACTGCACCAGGACAGGTTCCCCAAAGGGAACAGCTACTAGAACACAGACAGACTTTTCCTCAGTCAGCCCAGCTGACGTGGTTGCCATGCAGGGAAGAAGCTGAAATACATTTTTGTATGTTTGTATCTGAGGGATTTAAGCTCAGTCGCACAGTTAGCCATTGGTGTATATAGCAGGAATTTAACTACTCTAGACATCTTGGTCCTAAATATTTCCCTGCTGCAACGCACCTGATTAAAATTAAATGTTTATCCAACAATTTGTTGTAAAGTTCTGCACAACCCTATTGATGACTAGTGAATGAGTCAGGTGCTGCAACAAGCAAACATCTAAAACTTGAAGGACAGTTGCTGGTGGTCCCTGCTCTATGTGCTTACTATCAGGGTTTTTGTTTGAGTGTTTCCTGTTTTATTTTGATATGTTCCTGTTTTGTCTGTTGTGTTTAGCTTCCCTCATTATGTTTAATTAGTTTCACCTGGTCTTTGTTAGTTCATTCGTTACACCTGTGTCCCATTGTTTGTCAGTATATTTCAAGGATTCAAGGATTCAAGGAACTTTATTGTCATACCAGCTCACATTTACATGTTTATGGTACGAAATTAGAAC
>JBAMHV010000003.1:16970849-16998484 GCA_037177535.1 Pseudomugil gertrudae | reverse complement strand
TCAAAGCGAGCGTAGAACCTGTTTAGTTCGTCTGGCAGGGAGGGGTCCTTTGGACATTGTGCATCCTTGGTGTTGTAGTCCGTGATGCACTTAATGCCCATCCACATGCTCCGTGGGTTATTGGAGGTAAGGTGACCCTGGATCTTCTGTGCGTATGCGGCTTTGGCCCTCTTAACACCCGCTGTCAGATCTTTTCTCGCCGTTCTTAGTGCTGATGCCTCACACCTGCCCTGAACGCAGCATCCCTGGTTTTCAGCAGAGCTCTCACCTCAGCATTATTATTATTATTTATTCTCCCGGTTTCTGTTTCAGTCTTGTGGTTCATTAGTTGTAGTTATTAGTTAGATGTCTTGTTGCCCTTGCTGGTTTTCGTTAGAATAAATATCCTCGTCTGCATCCTTCTGCCTCCTGCATTCCTTGGGTCCACACATCTCCTCCATGCTTGCTTACCCCCAGGAATATGACACTTACAAAGACTCACACAACTAAAAGCTAAATATTTGTACTTCTTTTTACGCCAAAGCATGACTTGGTCCTGATGAATTAGATGAGGGATAACAGGATCTGACTATAGCTCCTCCAACATTCTTCGTTAACCTCGTCTTTTATTCTCTGTATAATCTGTGTTTTTCTCGTCCTTAGGGTGCTCGGATCACTCCAGAATTTTGAAGCTTTTTCAGAAGCCTTTCAGTGCCAGAAAGGCAGTCCAATGAACCCCGAGATGAAGTGCCGTGTCTGGTAGAGCTTCTGGTGCTTAAGCAACTCAAACCAAGAGAAAAAGTAACTTTTATCCCACTGAGACATCTTACTGACAACAAATTTAGTTCTAAATACTGTTACCGACTTTTGCATTTACAGAATAAATGTATTGTAGAAGTATGAAAACTTCCTGGACTACATCTTAGCTTCAAAGTTGCTTGGGCATCTTCTTAGGTTTGAAGCATTGCTGGATGAAGAGGTCTCTTGTTCTTGATGTGCTGTGTCACACAGCAGATGAGGAGTGGGTACATCAATAAGAAGGCTGTATGGAAACAAGAACTTTTAGGGGGGTTAAAGCTTAAATGACTGGCTTTAAATGCTTTTTTTTTTAAAGAAACAACTCTTCCACAGGTCATTCTGATTTATCCACTAACATTTCGCAGAACTGCCCAAAAGTATTCAGTCAGAAATATGTTTTATCAAGACTTAATGCTTCTTCAGAAGAAAAACTACAGAACAAATTGAAATCTTACTGAAGAGTATGAAATAAATAAAAGAGGCTTTTCTAAGTTTGGCTACATTGAATTAGTCACATTCTGAGTGTTTGGTCACTCTTACGTAAAAAGAAATTACCTAAAGACTGTAAGACTGTTAAATCTTTGCAGCTTTAAGCTTAAATTAACATTCACCGAAAGCTGCAGCTTTCCACATTTTTCACTTACAGAGACGTAAAGCATTAAAAAGCTACATTGTGCTTTTCAGGATAATTTTTATCTTGACATCTTTTGCTGATGAAAACAGTTTGTCTGTCTGGACAACTTGCTGTAATCAAAACCATATTCCATGTTTTCAAAAGTATTGGTGGCCAGCTAGTTTTCAGCTTGTACAACATCCAGCATGTTTTAGTGACAAGATATTAGAATTAACTGGGTTGACTTTGGACCAGAGCTGTTTGGAAACCTGCTCTTTTGCTGCTGCTTTTGAAAAGTTAGTGTGTATTCAGACAGGGCTGACCTACAAAAAGTTCCAACATGTCCAATCCATCATGACCAAAAAATGTCTGTGTTTAAACAAGTGTTTTTTAAAGCGACCTCTATTTCCTTTCCCATATATTCTGCTGTGAGGAACCTACAGCACGTGCAGATTTAGCCTCTAGGTGTAGCCAATTACATGCAAGGGAACGGAAAAGAAAACCCGCACATGTCGAGCCAGCTGATGAAGAGCATTGCCTTCTGATCTTGCGTTGCTTAAATCCTGTAAGATGAAAGAATGGGTGCAGTATGCTGAACTAAGGTGATCATTGTAGCCAATTTACAATACCGCAGACAGATACACTGAAGAGTGCTGTCATTAATGAGATGGCTGGAACTGGGACTGTTATTTTCTACCTTTTATTAACAGGTAATGGCAGGAGAATCAAAGCAGAGCAGACCTTAAGAGAGAGGATGGGGACGCTGGTTAAAGACAGCTTTCAAATGCAGCAGAAAAACACACGACACACAGCCGGTTTGAATGTTGCTCGTCACATTTAGGATGCCTTGGTAAACTGAACATGACTGTTAGGTCTCAAAGGAGGCTGCTAAAGTGAATGTGTATCTCGAAACTTTGCAGTCTGTCTCTTTGTCTTCACCATTTGGCAAATACTGTTGTGATGGGCATAATGGGAAAGGGCATGCTTACCTCACAGCAGCATAGAGTGTGCTGCCATCTTAAAGCAAATGTTTGACATTTTGGAAATGCACTGCAGCGAGTGCAGTGGTACTCTAGTTAGCTTTTTCCCCTCAGTGGAAGAAAGTTCCTGGTACTTAAACTTTCCTGGAATGGGAAGTTTTCATGTTCTCCTGATGTCCTGATGTTCCTCCTCCCATTCAACCCAAACAAATGCATGGTACAGTAAAACAAATGTGACCTTTGGATACTTCATTTTGAGGCTGCGCGGTGGCGCAGTTGGTTAGCACTGTGGCCTCACAGCAAGAAGGTTGCCGGTTCGAGCCTCGAATGGGGCAGGGGTCGAACTGGGAATCTTTCTGTGAGGAGTTTGCATGTTCTCTCCGTGTTAGTTTGGGTTCTCTCCGGGTACTCCGGCTTCCTCCCACAGTCCAAAGACATGCACATTGGGGATAGGCTGATTGGAGACTCTAAATTGTCCATAGGAGTGAATGTGTGTGTGCATGGTTGTTTGTCTGTGTGTGTTGGCCCTGTGATAGACTGGCGACCTGTCCAGGGTGTACCCCGCCTTTCACCTGATGTAAGCTGGGATTGGCTCCAGCCCCCCCGCAACCCCGTTCAGGGAAAAGCGGTAGAAAATGGATGGATGCTTCATTTTGCACCTCGTGTGCACATGCTTTTAGAATAAGCTTCATGTTACACACTGTCAACCCACAGTGTGATTGCCTCAAACCTCTCCAACATATTTGCTAAGTGAATTTTAACAACCTAGAAACTAGTTTAGTCTAAACTTGGGAATTTGGGATTTTCACTTTTTTTTTTTACATGTTTTGGTGGCAATCTAGTTTATGAACAGAAACATCTGACAGATTTACTGTGGCATTAGATCTTACTGGTTGAAAAGCATAAGTATAGCTGAAGATATAGGTATAGCTTACTGCTCAAAGCTCATCCGTTTTATTAGCTAATGATTTGACATTCCACATGATTCAGTGAAGAGGTGGTTTAAAGACCCTGTTTAAGTGACAATTTTAATTAAACTTAACTTAAAAAACAACTTAGAACTGTTTTAATTCACGTTTGAGTGTCAGTTTTAGCTTACTATGTCATTTCTCCATTAATTATTCCCTTGATAGATCAATGTTTTGCTTTGAGAACAATTTTAAGTTGAAAATTTCACACCTTTACATTGGCATCATAAGCACTTAGAGTATGGCCAGTCAATGTCAACACAAAAGATGGCATGTAGCATGAATGTTTCCAGGACGCAGATGGAGAAACGGAAAAAAAAAAGATTAAAGCTTCCATCTGGCTGGCACAGACTGAAGAGCTGCAAAATTACCTCCATAAAAGTCATGGTTGCATAAAAAGTCTTTCAAATAACAGAAAAAAACATGAGAGCATCACTGTCCTTAATGAAAGGCGGCTTGAATAAAGATATGTTTTCCCCCATTTGTGGAAAAAAAAATCAATTCAGAGAATCCAGATGCAGCATCACCACTCGATTGCAACAAACACAATGAGGGCGTGCAAAGATTTTACCGTCTTATCGAGTCTATTTTTGACTCATCAGAGTGCAGCATGTAAAGAATGAAACATTATTTGTTCTTTAGGAGTATCTGGTGTGATGGTTCTGGATGTGGAGTGATGGCTGGAGGCGAAGTTGAACCCATCTGGCCTGCTGAGAGTTCAGGTGTTTGGTGTAACCTCAGAGGGCAGCTCTGCTGTTTACAATCAAGGATTATTCCCTCAGATCTTTCTTTGACATTCAAAACTGAGCTTTTTATCCGTTAGACTTAACAAACAGGGATTTTTGTGAAGTATTAAATGTGCTAGTAGGCTAATCTGGATTCACTTTGACAGGTTTGCAGTTTCCTGTATCCCAGTCTGCACTAAGCTAAAAGCAGTAGGTTCATGTGTCAAATGATCTTACCAGTCTTCCCCTTGAAAATCCAATCAAATCAAATTCTATTTGTCTAGCACATTTCATACCAGAAACAGTGCAAAGTGCTTTGCATAAAAAAACAAGAATAAAAATATATGGATGATGCTTGATCATCCGCACATGCAGACCCATGTTGAATAGCAGTGGTCTACAAACATATCCGCTGTCTCCATAAGTAATAAGTAAACAAATATGAAAATAAATGAACATTTGTCTTGGCACACCAAGTGGAAACAAAAAGAAGCTTTTTCCAAAATGTCAAACATTGCACACCTAACATGACTGAAGCCGAGAAAAACCAATGGCTAAAGTGTTCATGCAAAACAGAGGTTTTAAGAGTAGAACAGACCCTTGTAAATTCTGTCTGGTTTTCCTTAAATAAAACAGCTGTTAAACACCAAGGGTATATAAAATAAACTGTGTGATTGTACATGTGCATAAAATCGGATAAAAGTCAGGTAAGATTGTTTCTTACTGTAGTTTTAGCCTCACGTTTACTTAAACCGTGACTGTTGTTTTGAAGTTACCAGCCAAGTACAAATTCATTTTTGGTATATATGAACACGTTTCATCTCTATACCCAGCAGAGGAGTTTATTTATGTAAAGGAATATTTATTAAGTAATTTTGTTGCTTTGCAGGAATTCCGATGTTAAAGATGTTTCTATGAATGTTTCTGCTGCTATGTAATTATCTAGACTGCTATTTTTGTGACTCAGATCTGTAATTATAGCCATTAAAGTGACTGTCTCAATGAGTGCAATTTAAATGTGTAATCTTTATTTTATATATGCTCATAAAATAGCATTTCCTTGTAAACTGATAACCACATGAACATGAGTATTTCTTTACTTTAATATTAGTTATATAGTATTGGTTATAATACTATCTAACAGAATTTATCAGACAGCATCCTTTTGAATAAATCAACGTTCTGGATGGAAAATATCAGCTGAAGTTCATCTGCAGAAATAAAGCTGCAGTGTATAATCGGGAGGCAACTTCTTAGCAATCACAAAAAGAAAAAATGTGTGACAGTGGGGATATATTGGAGCAGGTTTGAATGCACTGAAGGTGTATGCAGAGTTGCTCTGCAAAAAACATTTTCAGGACTTTATCTTATGTTGAGAAAGCATTGCTAGTTTTTAGAATTCTCTCTAAGAAAACTTTGCCACAAAACAAGGACATTTGTTCATATTTAACAAGTCAACTCAGTTCAAGTGGGTTTCTTTTTGCAGGTGCGAACATGTCAGTGGCAGTGTGTTAATATAGAGAAGCATGAGACACAGCAATGATGCAGTGGTGATCGAGCCTTTATGCCAAATATCTAAATAAAGAAAAAGAGGCATTAAACTTTAAGACTAATTTTCATATTGTAATGAGAAGAATTTTATTCCAGACACATACAAAAGGCATAAATCTTTTCTTTTTTTTTTTTTTTTAAAAAACAGGCAGGTTTGAGGTACAAATTGACACGTTAGGCCAAATGTAAATCACATGTAAAATTACAACAGTAAAAATATCCAGTTTATTTATGCTGCACTGACAACAAATAAAAATAGCATTGTGAACACAGAAGCTTTGTCAAAGATTACATAAGTTCAAAAATAAAGACAAACATTGATTGTTAGCTGTGGTTTATTGTTAATTTAAACATTTAGTTAGAAATTTAATTATTTTATCTCTCCGGCACGAGCAGTTCAGGTATGACTGGCAGCTTCGTCATCGTGTACAAACGTCATCATTGCACTGTAAGAGAGATACAGAAGATATCCAACAGTGACTTTAAAGTAATAAATTTATATATAAATAAATAAATAAAGACAATCACATTAGACAATTGTGATAAGTGTCAAATAAGCCAACTGTAGAAGAATCAGAATTAGCAGTAGATTTATTTCTAATGATACTTTGATAAATGCACACTGCATTTTTCATGAAGAAAGTTTTTTTTTCCCCATTTGAAACTTTAAATGACAAAGTAGCAATAGAGAATATTGTATCTCCAAAATCTTCAGCATTTTATTCTACCCCTACTCCAAAATACATGCTGAAATATTTCTGCAGCTAAGAGCCACATATATACTTGCACCAGACAGAATGCTAAATATTTAGGTTAGCATCCTGGAGACATTAAAAGTGGATGGTTAAACACAGACAGAGTCCATTGTCTTGAAATGTGACCTTTCATGCTTTAGATAAGTCTGAAGATGTATGTGCATTCATTCATCAGCCCATATTTTATTTTAAATTAATCATTTATTTTCTACAAATTATTTGCTGTTGTTTTTTTTAAGTAACTCACAAAGCCAGGCAATAATATACAATGTAACACAGCAATTGTTTTACACACATGTTTACACACAAGTAACAAATCATCAGTTAAAGAGTAAAAAATCTGCATCAACATTGAACCATTTTAAAAATATGATCTTCATCTTCTAACTATTTAAGTGTTTAAAGATCCAGAGGCTGAGCTGGATCCCTTTTCTTTCCCATTTAAATTACTTTCATCTGCTTTGACCAACTGGACTACCACAATTTAGCTTTGTCAAGAAGATCTTCATGTACATTTGTATATACAGAGATCTTCTTGATAATCCGAATTCTTTATTTATTATTATTTTAAATTAATACTTGTTGCTGGACCCGACCAGAAAATACAGAAAAAGGAAAAGAGAAAGTAAACACAACCCAGATTGAAGAGCAGCGTTACTTCTAAAAAAGGTAAAAGTGGCGTATCAGCAAAAAATTAAAAAAATGTTTTTTTAATGGATGAGCTAACAACTTGTTATTGCTAATAAAGTTTTAGCTTTGTCAGAGCTTCTTCCCCGCTCTCATGTCAGTTAGCTTGTGACTTGTGACTCATGATAACCCCCTCAGAGAAAACAAGGTCCACTCTGTTCATGAACTGCAGGGATGACATCTGTTAGTGTTCAGACAGGTCATGGGGAGATGCTGCAGCAGCTCTGACATGGTGGCGTTTGTGAGAAGGGAGAAACAGAACCGGGAGGCAAAATTATTGAAGACCATGTGCTGGATATGATGGGCATGTCAAAAGCCACAATGATCACAGGACAAACCCCATAAAACTCTGGGTAATTATGAGTTATGATGTATTAGTCTTCATCTCTGAGCCATTATAACATAAAAACAAGTCGCATTTTTAGTTGTCATTTCTATTTTACGCTGTAATAGACGTGACCTCACATATCCAAAGGTTGGTTACAGTTCTACAATGCTCATACAAGCAGCAGGTTTGAGGTTCCAGTGTCAGCTTTTAGCTCCAACTTCCAACAGACATCAAAATTATTCAAGAAATCCTAAAAATATTAATAATTCCATTATATACTCATTTTTATTATATCATTATTATTATTATACACCCTTTTTATTTGAAAATTTCCCACTGATTCTACACAATGATCTGTGAAAAGTTATAACTCATAAAATGTTATTTAAGGTGGGTTTTCCAGGTCATTCTGCAGCACTGATATGATATAAATGTGTACAGTAACACTTGTTGTTTTGAAGTACAGAGATCATCACTGAAGTCTAAAAGGTTTCCTGAGGCCTTTGACACAGACACTGACAGACCATGAAGATGGTGTAATAGGTGTGAAATTGTCTGAAGAAGCTACGCTGATGCACTGACGTACTTTGACGTAAATCAAGTCTCGTTGGGTGGAAAACAACTTTGAAGAATGGACACATAAAATCTGACATGTTTTAACACACAAACAGAAAAATGCTTTATTCCATTTAACCCTTCACTGTAAAGCTTAAAGTCACTTTACAGATAAAAATGGAAAGAAATGGAGGAAATTATAGGACGTACCACCGGCCTCTGTCCTGCTGTTACATTGGCTGAGATGCCGAGAGCTTTGGAGACGTCTTCCAGAGGGACGAAGTCTCCTGGTGAATTCTGGATAAAATGTAGTAACACCTTTTCTCCACCTACACAAAGAAAAGAACATATTTGGAAATACTTTTAAAAAGGAAATAATTTTTTTTCTAATAAAAATTATTTTAAACCCTAAAAATAAATAAGATTTAAGCAATAAATAAGATAAAAAAAACATTTATCCATTTCTACCAGGGAGGAAAAAGAAATTTAAAAAAAAAAAAAAAAAAAAAAAAAAAAGGTATTTTTATGTTTCATTGCTTTGTTTTTACAGTTTAGTTAAATGTATTACCGGTATTTGAAATGTTCATTTGTTTTGTTTCACTAAAGTTTTGCTTTTCTGAAATGTTAGCATTTTAAATTGTTTTAAACCTTAAGCTTTTCCAGTCATACTGACCACTCAAAGCGCTTTACACATACATACAGTCACACATACAGACAGACAGACAGTCACACAGAGAGAGAGACAGAGAGAGAGACAGAGACAGAGAGAGAGACAGAGACAGACAGAGACAGAGACAGACAGAGACAGAGAGACAGAGAGAGAGACAGAGAGAGAGAGAGAGAGACAGAGAGAGAGAGAGAGAGAGAGAGGGAGAGAGACACAGAGAGACTCATACCCTGATAGATCTGCCCAGTACATGTCATGTCCTGTTGTTTCATGAACAGCTGCAGTTTTCTCTACTTTGCTAATATTTTTTTCCTCTTCTAGTATGTTTGGGATGATGAGAAGCATTTGATCAAATACTGTGTTTACTTTGACACTGTGTGTATTCTAAAATGTTTGCTTTGGGTTTTATAATTGCTGTCCAATACCGTTATGTTTTTCACCTCAAGCAACCATCTATATCGAGCCCAGGCAGGGAGGGTTGTCCTTCTGTGTGGAGTTTGCATGTTCTCCCCATGTATGTGTGGGTTCTCTGGCTTCCTCCCATCCACAACACATGCATGTTAGATTATAATAGCATGTAAGTCGCTTTGGATAAAAGCGTCTACCAAATGACTGTATAGTATAGTATAGTATAGTATAGTATATAGATGCTACCATCTATTATCGGCTTTGATTTATAATTTCATCAGGAATAAAACCACTTTAAGGGGACGAGTGCTTGTTTCCATGAAGTTTAAGGTGAGCTGGACACAAAGAGTTTTTGTGGTATTGATGTTTCAAAAAAAGAAAAAGAAAAGAAAAAAATGGGGACAGAAAAAGTGGAAAATGTATTGCCTCTTCATGAGGGCAAGTTGTACAGCAGTAACATAAAGCAGAGTGGCAACACACGACCTGAGACGGTTAGGTTTATGCCTTATGTATCATCTGATCCGACACCAAAAAGAAAATTAACAAAGCCCAAACTTATTTGATAGCTGAAATCAAACCAGACCATGTTTTTAGTCCTCCTAAACTGATCAAATAAACCATTCCTGACTGTACTCTTCAATAAATTAGAAATGATACATATTAACCAGTTAAAATTTTCAATCTGTGATTTGTACAAACTTAAAACAACCTTCAAAGTAAAACCATCAGCTTTGGTAAGCACTGACACAAGAAATAAACTCAATATGGTCTCACTTTAACAACGTGATGCAGCACTAACCTCTAGTGGAGAGACTGTAGTACTGCATTTAAAACTCCTCAAGATTTACCATTCTGCAACTTCTAAATGCCCCATTCACAAACACAGTCTCTCATCTGCATGCCATTCAGCTCTGGAAAGGTAATAATGACTCATTCACTTAATGCAGGTGTGTTGGAGAAGAGATGCATCTAAAAATTGCACGATAGATCAGGCAACTCAAAATCTAGCTGACACAAATCAAAAAGAGTAAATATTTCTATGAAAAGGACAACAATCAAAACTACATGTAAAGAGAGACGAACAGACTCACAAACAGCAGTACTGTGTAGCAAAATTCAACTATTTAAATTCAACTTTAAAGAAATCAATGTTTTATAAAGAGAGACGGAAACCAGCAGACGTCGGTGTGAAAGAACAAACAGTGTGCTTGAGGGACGTCTGCGAGCGCACCTACTCCTGAAACATCAGAGGAAGTCAGCGAGGGGTCTGAGGACCAAATGTCCAGCAGGCCTACACAGTACAGAGTCCAGGCAAGCTAAAGGGAAGAGTATACACCCAGCCCAGAGCAAAGAGGCCCAGAACCACAGCCTCCCTGAAGCCACAGAGCATAGCTGCTGGGCAACCCAAGACCCTTGGGCCCTGCATGCCCCAAAAACATCCATGTTTTAAAACAAAGTACTTGAGCAGTTATCTGAAGTAATCCGCTCCCAGCCAGGTAATTTACTGGCCGTAACTTAAAGAAAAATAACTCACTATTTCCCCACTATGCATGAGTTTGTACCTTTTGCCACAATGAGCACTCCTCCACTCTGGAGCAGATCTCCAGAAAAATTTCCATGGATACCGTCAGCACTAGCCTGAAAACATCAAGTGACAAGTGGTCAGAGAGAACGTAATTATTATAAAAAGTTATTATAAAATTATAAATAAAAAAGTGAAAGTCAAATTTGACTAAAGAATAAAAAAAAAGTGTCACATTTTCTCAGCTGGTTAACTTGACTAAATTATTTGCCAACATTACCAGTTTTCTATTTGTTACAGATGCAATAAATAAATAAATAAATAACAAAAAGAAAGTTTTAGTTTGTAGTGTGATGCATCAAACTTTCCTTAGAAATGATAAAATGATGTAGTTATCTACCTTTGCAGCGATGTCTCGTACTTTCTTCCCCAGAGCAGCAGGAACCACACTTAAAGCGGTGTACCTGAGATATAAAAGTAGTTTAGTTTGAGAAAGAATAAGAATCAGTTATTAAGAAAAACTGATCCTTCATAAGTTATTCCATTTATCATAAGAGTTACGCCTCTGTAATGCTTGAGCTAGATGACAGAAAGCTATTTTTAGCCCTTGAAAGTTGCAGTTTTCATGTTTCTACAAGTCAGATTCTACTTTTTTTGAGTGGGAGTGTTCAGGAAGGGGGGGCTGTCTGAAGATCTGTTACCCAAAGTTGATCAGTCTATCCCAGAATGGACCAAAGTTGTCCATCGTGGGATAGACTGATCATTTTGGAAAAACTAAAGCAATTTAAACAAATCGAAGTGTTGAACGGAAAATAAAAACAGCGGCTTCTGTGCATGTGGTATAAACATAAAATTTACTGTTCTTACCGTTTGAAACCCAAATCCTTGTAACACTTCTTTTCCTCATCAACATAAATGGCTAAACAAAAAAAAATTAAGAAAAAAAGGTGGTCAATTATAAAAATTTACATCAGAGGAGAGCCAGTAAAGAACAATGAAGTCGGGACTTTTTTGGTAAGCCCCCTTTTTCTTTTTTTCCAAATAACAAGGATCAATCAAACCTTGCAACAAGGGTTGAGTTTGGGCCGTCATTGTGCAACGCTGTCATTGTGCAACGCTGTCATTGTGCAACGTTACTGTCAATTCCACTGTAGGCTGAAAATATGACTAAAGCTTGTTTCAGTCATCAGAGCTCTATATGATAAATGGTCTGCCACAACCAATCTGCATCTAGTTTCTGAAACAGATAGACAGACAGATAACCAGTAATGCTTTCCAATAACTGACAACCTTTAGGAAAATAGAGGAGAATTACCAGACTAACTCATTGCCAGACTCCTACCCTCTTAACAAAGCCGGAGATTGGGAAATGTGGGTTGACATAAGCAAGAAATTTCCCATCTGAAAGGATGCCAGTCCTTCATTATTGAACAGACAGTCCCTTTGGACGAAACCAATGATGAAGGCCTCAAAAGGAAAAGTCTGCGATATGTAAAACAAATGAGAGCTAAAGCAAGTGACTGGGGTTGGAATGTAAAAGTGGATGTGGGCTCTAGATGCTTTTTAGCCCGCTCCATCACAAGGCTACTGAAGGAGGTGGGAATCAGATAGAAGGTCCAATGGAAGGCCATAACAGAAAAGAGAGAAGCAATTACTGTGATTGAACACTGTGTGGGTCTCCTTTCAACACATGCCCATGTCTGATCCGTCTGTAGTGGGCCAGACTCCAGTGAGGGTGTTTTGCATAAAAATGTGAAAACACATAAAACCCACCCAAAATTGCCATCTCCAACCTTGCAAATCATCTAGCCATGTACAGATACTCGGGGAATTTGAACAACTAGTCCTAGTAAACATACTAAAGGTGTCCATGTGTATGGATAAGCTTAAGTTGGTTTATAAATAAATCAGTAACTAACCCTACTGAGGTAGCAGTTGCCAACTATACCCAGTATTTAATAGTTTTTGGATCAATTTATGAGCACATAGGCCTACTACTTACATCCTTTAAAAAATCCTCCAGTCTTAAAGTCCTGCACCCCAAACTCTTCTGGTCCAACTCCCACCAGTGAGACACCACTGGCTTTCAGGTCAGGTTCCAGTTTGCTGATCTCTGAGGCCATCCATCGACACACCTGACAACCAAACCTGCGCAGGAAGAAAATGACCACTGGTTGGTCCTGCCACAGAGTCTGGAGCTCTACTGCCTGAAACACACACACACACACACACACACACACACAGTCACAAAATGTGCAAAAGCACATCATATAAGAAACATGTGGCAAGGGTTTGAGGAGGACTGCACTAATTTAATATCTTACAGTGAAAAACATGAACTATAAATTAAAACAATGTCTCTGTGTTAAAACACCTTGTATTCAGGACAGATCATCATTACATCACACCAGACTCAGTCAGCAATTATGCTCCAGCCGTGCGATAATGGCAAGTTTTAAAGTGTCTGTCAATGCAGAGCTCTCTTGAAACCTACTAAATAATCTAACTACATGGTTTTGTCGTGAAACAAAAGCCCCACTTAAAGAAAAGTAATATTTCAAAAACATACGTAACGCTACGCATTACCAAATAAACCTGAACAGTGAGCTTACCTCTCCAGTGTCAGCGCTCTTAAGTAAGTTCTTTCCAACTTTCGCCAAGTCCACTGTAGCCATTTTATCCCTTTATAAACTAAACCAGTTACAAAATCCAGCTGAGACGAAAAGACCAAAGAATGACCACTGCTCTCTGACATAAGTTGATAAACAGCTACTTCCTTAAACGCCCTTAAACCCATAACATCCAATCACATTCCACTTACGCTCGACACTCATCCAATCAGAGGGCGCGCTCATATTCTCGGGGGCGGGTCCTTGTATGGGCACCTTTAAGCACGTGGTTTCATTATTACAAAATGTTGTTTTTTTTCCCTGTGAATGTTTTTGTTGTTTTTTTAGATAATTGTCTTCTTGGATTCAGTGTGAAACAGTTAATGAGTAAACAGAATCGGGTCCTAGATTGATTGATTATTTTGATTTATTATTTTTTATTTAAGTGTCATGCACAAATGCGCCCAGCCTACAGGCTTATATGACACTATTTACACGGAAGATGGTGCCAAACAATTATACACAACATTATTAATTACCTCACTTTAACTGACAGGATACAAAACTTTTTGTCTCAATGTCCATGCCTTCTCTAAGGTCCAAGGTCCTATTTAAAATGATCACGTTTTTCATCATTTGTGTTGTGTAAGGTGTATGAACCACACCTTTTGAGTTCAAAGGTGGTAGTATTCATTGCATAGCCTTTGTTTTCAGTCTTAGGTTAGTTAAGTAGGTTTACTTGCTTTTTATGACTTTGCCCCAGCAGTGCATTCCCTTTTAGATGTTGTAAAACTCTTTTTTCATACTTTAGATAACACTTGTTAATAAAGCATAATTTACTAAATACCTGTTGTAATTGCATGTTTCCATGTTCCCTTGCTGCTTTTTTTCCAAACACATTTTAGCCCACATAAAACAATGTTTCTTTAACTACAACCTTTTTTGTATAACATTGGCCATTGAGCTGATAAGGTTTTTACATTTTTACTATTTTACATAAAGTGATAAACTATAGCCTACTTCTGGAAGGGATCCAAGAGAAGCCTATAATGTCTAATCGTTTTAATTGACAAATGTCACATTTGTAGTTTTGTTTTAAGAAGGTTATTTAAAAATCTCATTTTCTTTTTAGCTAATTCAGAAATCATTTTCTGAAGTAAAATATCAACCTTACTTTTTAGTAATGATTCCTTTAATACACCATACCTTTGGGATTGTTTCCTCCCCTCCTGTATGAAGGTGGACAACCTGCAGGCCAGATTATCACATGACAAGTCAATTAGACATAATTAGCCTGCTGCAGAGGTGGCCCTAAAATCACTGCAGAGACTATTAATATCTGTCATGATACCTCTTCAAATAAAAGACACCTGCTGCTTGGCAGCTGAGATCTTATATTTTTTTCTTTTTTAACCTCTTATGTGATATCTCTGCTCTGCTATTGTTATAATTTATTCAGCTTGTTCCATAACCGCTGGCTCATTTTTTTGTCTAACTGTGACAGTCAATTGTTAATGAATAGGAAAAAAATACCTCTCTGAAATTATTTTATATACAAAACTCTCAACCACTTATTATTTTGATCTTTTTTCCCAATGCACCAAACATCTCAAGCTGTAATATTGAAGTGCGTAACAGAACAAATGCATGTGTGATTCTAAGAAAAGAATAAAAGGAAAAACAAAATCACTGACGTCCAATTGGTTTATAATTTATACAAAATTATAATTTTCTTTGTAAACTTGGGTCTTTTCTTTATCAAATAGGTCGTTAGTTTGGTCTATATTATACAACTATTCAACTATCACCAGTAATCACTTTGATCACATGAGTCCAAGATAAATCCTTTAAGTAATTAATAAAGACGTCATAGAATATAACCTACATGGAACAATGTTTTATAGCATGCAGGCTATGAGCATAAAAATATAAAAACAATAGAAGTACATATAATTTTAACAAACCTGTTCAGGTACAGTAAATGTGCAGACCTATGGACAGTGTGGATGGACAGATGTGTCAACGGTGCTGATGATGCAGGGAGGGGCGTGACGTCACAGGAGAGACCGGGAGAAGAGGCGAATGGGGAGAAAGGAAGTGGGGGAAGGAGGAGAAGGGACGCAGGAGAGAGCGGGGGGATGACTGCATCAAAGGAAAACAAAAATAAAAATGATGACTCCTGTAATTAACAGCACGTTTTCCGCACATCATAATGATTCCTCTATTGAGCCGCAATAAATGACCAGCCGCCCCGGTAAGGTAATTATTCTCTTTAATGTCTGCGTTTGCACGCCTTTTTTTTTTAAAAAAAAATCTCCTTTTGCAGTTGAGTCGTTTGTCTAGTGTTCACCTTTAGGACCTAAATGTCAGGTCGAGGGAAATGTCGAAGATGATTCACCAAGAAGGAGTAAACAGTCGATGTACGCGGCCATGCATCATATGCAGATGTGTGAAAAATATTTTTAATGTGACCGATAACGATGTGTAATCCCTATAAGTCTCTTTGGAAGGGCTCCATTGTGTCCGACTTGCGCTTCCTACATGAAAAATTAAAATGGAAACAGGCGTCATGGTAGCGCTGCCGCATAGTAGCCTACACTACTGTGGCGAGCACATGGGCTCTGCGCACAGCATGCGCACTGGTTGCGCTGCGTCGTGCCCGTCAAACCCTATCTGCTCATGACTGCAGTGTCCTCTTGGTAGCACTATATGAGTAGCAAGCAGCAGACATACCAACTCGTATGTGAGCCTGATCCTGAATGATCGGCTCACTGAAACAAAGTTCTAATGGTGTTTGGGTTTTAATGTGTTATTACATAACATCGTTTTATATGCTGCAGTGTACTCTGCCTTGAGAGGATGTCGTCTCCAGGCATGGGCACCCCCAGTGACCCCCTCTTGGCCAGTCCAGGAGGAAGGTCATCCACAGCTCAAGAGGGTATCTGGAGGAGCTCTCTACCCAAAACTGCCAGCTTCCCAACATCCACCACTCGACACCTCAGTCACAGAGCTAACAACTTCCAAAGACAGCCAAAGCGTAGGAAGCTGATACGACCTTCACCACCTCCCCCACCCAACACACCCTGCCCCCTTGACCAGCTGGACCTCAGTGAGCTTCCCCCGAGACGTACCTTCCAAGAGCTGCTCTTCAACGGCTGCATCCTGTTTGGTATTGAATTTAGCTATGCCATGGAAACGGCTTATGTGACTCCCGTGCTCTTACAGATGGGCCTGCCGGATCAATTCTACAGCTTGGTGTGGTTTATTAGTCCCATTCTCGGTGAGTGTCTCGCAGGGATGTGTGATGTGCTTTTGAATAACAGTTATAAGATAGAGTTCCAACTCTGTAGACTTTAACTCTCCCCTCCCGTCTTTGTCTTGAAGGATTCCTCGTTCAGCCTCTCATAGGAGCATGGAGTGATCGTTGTACATCCCGGTTTGGACGGAGGAGACCTTTCATTTTAGCTTTAGCTGTAGGTAAGATAGAGATTCACAATGATCTGGCATTGTGCTTGAATAAAGTCACAAATCTTGCAAAAGAAAAAAAATTAGATGAAGCTAAGCATCAGATTGTGCACATTCCTCATCGCAGCTCATTGGTAAACCTTACCTGGAGAATGCTCATACATAGATCTCTATAGAAACAGTTTTCACTAGTACGTCCACCAACCTTCAGAGGCACAAAAGACATTTTGTACAGACTTTTCTTGTTTTATATAAGTGTTTTCATCCTTCTCCTTTACAGGAGCTTTGGTTGGTCTCACCCTGGTGCTGAATGGACGGGACATTGGGGGTGCCCTGGCTGACACAGCATCAAATCACAAATGGGGAATTGTCCTGACAGTGTGTGGTGTGGTTCTCATGGACTTCAGTGCCGATTCAGCTGACAACCCGAGCCACGCTTACATGATGGATGTCTGCAGCCCAGAGGACCAAGACAGGGGCCTCAATATTCACGCATTACTAGCAGGTAGGGGGAAAAACACTCACTCATTTTCCTTATCATCATAGATGCTTGAAAGTATTACTACTAGCTCAGCAGAAATTCAAAAGAGATTTAAAGTTTACCCATTGTCTTTCTCTTGTTTTTGTATGTCATTTCCCCACACAGGACTAGGAGGAGGATTTGGCTACATTGTAGGCGGCATCAACTGGGACCAGATACAGTTTGGAAGGTCAATGGGAGGTCAGCTGCGGGTCATATACCTGTTTACCTGTATCACCTTGGTGATCGCTACAGCCATGACTCTTATGAGTATCCCTGAGAGGCCCTTACCAAAGAGCCAAACAAGCAAAGCCTCCAGTAAAAACCTAAAAAGCCCCAGCCTCCCCCTTCCTCCCTCTCCTCCCGTTCCTCCAGGAGCAGCTCTGGGACTGGATGAGGAAGATGAAGAGGGTCTGTATAGCTACAATTTTTCAAAGTCCCACCCAGGTAATCCTGATCCCATGGCTCATTCCTGCAGTGCTAGTGCACGACTATGTGCTGGCCTCACCAGTCCCATATCACCCCTAAGCCCCCTCACTCCCAAATACGGCAGTTTTATAAGCAGGGACAGCTCGCTCACTGGCATCAATGAGTTTGCATCCTCTTTAGGAACCTCCTATATAGACAGTGTGCTCATAGACTGCTACACAGGTCAGCAAACTCCACAGGCCCTGGGCCCAAGTGCCACCACCATACCCCTGCCTCCCGGGGATTCACCCCCTCCTGACAAGTTCACACAGTCAGCAATGAACCATACTGAAGGACAGACCCAAGCGGATGTGGGGTCGCATCCAGCTGGGACTGCTCAGGATGCGGAAGGGTCTCAGCCTGAAGTAGATGCACAGTCTCACAGGGCACTTCCGGTAACAGCTGGGGCTCAGGCTGGTGCAGGGTTGCACAGAGGCTCTAATGCTGGCATCCTGAAACGACCTCAGAGTCTTGCACTGATGGAGGAGCCCATGGCAACCCAGATTATTGGGCTGGAGAATGGACGAAGGAGAACTGTGACTTTCAGCCAGCAGGTGCAGATTTTTAACACGGAATAAGGCTTTTTAGAAAAAAAAAACCCAGGACAAACAGTTTTAAACAGGATGTCTGCCTTTTCTCTCGAGTGCAGGTTGCAAACATTTTGCTGAACGGGGTGCGCTATGAGAGCGATCTAAGTGAGAATGTGGAGACAGCAGAATCCCAGATGTCAATGAAGCTGCTGTGTATAGCCATCTACAGGATGCCTCCCTCTTTGCGGAGTTTATGCACTAATCATTTTTTAGGTGAGAATGAGCTCCTCATTTTAATGTGATTTTTACTGCTACACTGGAAAATCTGCTTTCCATTTATAACATAAGATATGGATTATTTTGCTTTCTGTTTGCTGCAGGTTGGTTGTCATTCGAGGGCATGCTGCTCTTTTATACTGACTTCATGGGAGAAGTTGTGTTTGAAGGAGACCCCAAAGCCCCCCATGACTCTGAGGCATACCAGCGCTATAATGCTGGGGTCAGCATGGGCTGCTGGGGCATGTGCATCTATGCATTTAGTGCTGCTTTCTACTCAGGTAAGCACTTAAAATCATATTATGTGCCTTTTATTTTTACCTTGGTTGGATTTGTGTTATTTGTTTCACATATTTTTCTCTTTTTATTTCATTTGCTGCAACTTCCAGCCATATTGGAGAAACTCGAGGAGCGTTTCTCACTTCGCACTCTATATTTTTTTGCCTACTTGGCATTTGGTTTGGGCACTGGCCTCGCAACGTTATCCACCAACCTCTACGTGGTACTTTCCCTTTGTGTCACCTACGGGGTGCTCTTCTCCTCATTATGTACACTGCCTTACTCTCTGCTGTGTGAATACTACCAGAGCCCTCAGGTAAGTGTCTACACATGCGGTCGCAATTGATTACTTTTCCACTTTTTTCATTATTTGTTACAACTAAATTCAGTTGTTGCCATTTTTATATGTAAAATGCTCAGGATTAGTTCTTGTTCCCTTCAACTAGTCAACACAAGCCAGTTGTTCATTCTTTGTTTGAAGCATGTAAATCATTTAAAGGTCTTTATGGTCTCAGTCTGACATTTGTAAGATGATGACAAAGGCAAAGGTATGTGCCCAGTTTTAGTTAGTCATTCGATATTGGACCATATATTCACAATGAATCCTCAAAAAGTCACTCATCATACTGCCATAACATCTGATGTAGCCTTATGGCTGCATTATCGGTTGAACTGATCAGTGTTTTACATATTATTGCAGAACAAAGGACACTATGTGGCTCCTCCTTTGTTTTTCTTCCTTTTTTTTCTTTACAGTAAAAGTTTAATTATCAACTTAACAATAGTTCCCCAGCTTCAGGCAAACAGTCGAGAGGGTGGTTAGAGCTCTCCACTCCTAACACGAGGCAATATTTTTTAATCTTAAAAGCACTGCTCTGTGTGTTCAATCAGTTACACATCACTAACAGTAAAAGAAAAAGAGGTGCAAAATGCTCACATGTGGCAGAGGCAATTTGATCAAATACACACAGAAAGCACAAAACTAAAGAGCAAGAAACAATAAGACATAAGCGTGCCACCATGTTGAAAGTTTTCTTGTTTGTTTTGTTTGTTTGGCTGTAATGTAATGTCAGGATTCTGCCATGTAAGGCTCGTGCTCTGATGACAGTGATACACAAAAGCTACAAGAGTCCCCGTTGGTCGATAATAATAGAAACAAAATTAACTATTAATCCTTATAAGGACATTGTTTCTCTGTAGTCATACCATCCTGAATACAATAAGAGCATGATGCCATATTACAGCACCCGGACAGTTTTTATTTACTGCATCAGATAAGGAATTTCTTTGCTTGGATATTTGTTTGTTAATACAATAATATTCCTTCTGTTAGGCATCCCTACAGCTGAGAGCCTTCATATGCATGTAACATCTATCAATCCTAATAAAACAGAATATCAAGCAGTCTTCATGTCAAAGCCTTTAAATCTATTATTAGCTTGTTAAGCATAGTTTGGTTGTAAAAACCATCACAGTAGTTAATGTGATTGGCTGTAAGAGTTGTTTTTTAAATAAACAAACTGAATGAACAGTTTTTGTCAGTAAACTGTTTTTATTGGATGACTTTATTACAGTCTTGAAACATTATGTCAACAAAGCATTTTTAACTTCACCTTATGTGTGGCAAACACAACCCAGCAGGGTTGTTTTCTTGTTTATTTTTCCTCAGACTGAAAAAGTGCTGTAAGTTCTGCATCTGATGATGGCAGGAGGTTGTAGCGTCTGTCTGGCCTGCATGTCGGTCAGCGTGTTATAAGTCACAGTTAAATAGTAAAAGTTCAACTTTGAACAATCGCAGCTTTTCTTTTTAGCCCAAGTTTCTGCTCTGACTTGTGTTTCACGCAACTTAAACAGTGTTTCTCTTTCAGTTTTGTGGGTCTTCGGAGGAGGGGACCAGACGAGGGATGGGGGTGGACATCTCTCTGCTCAGCTGCCAGTATTTCCTGGCTCAGATCCTGGTCTCTGTGGCGATGGGTCCTCTGACCTCACTGGTGGGTGGGGCTCAGGGAGTGATGTACTTTGCAAGCCTGATGTCATTCGTGGGCTGCCTGTACTCCTCTCTCTGCGTGGTGTACCAGCTGCCCCCCCCTGAGGGTGAGCCCCCCGAAAGCGAGACCCAGCCACTATTGGTGCACATCTAGCAAAGCCTTCTCATTCACTCTTACCTCACACACACACACACACTCACACACTGAAGGGCACATGGTTCTAGGCTTAGTGTCTGAGCGTGTTGCCCTTCATAGCAATGACAGTGAGACACAACACATCCTGCCACACACTGTACAGCACAGTTTCACGTTGTTTTACACTAATCAGCACCGCTCTTCTCAGAGCTAGACAGACAGACAGACATTGGCCACCACTCTAATACGTGTATACATGACCAGTGTGTTCATACAGTGTGTGTGCCCATGCATTTCTTCTAACTTTTGCGTACGAATGTGTGGCTCTTCTGAATGTGTGTGAGAGATGCTGAGTGATTTCTCTGTGTTGATGGGCCCAAGCTGTTCCTGTGTCTGATTCTTTGCTGTCAAATCTTGCATCATTTTTTCTTGCTTGTTTGTTGGTGTTTAGGATAGCAATATTGATCACTACATGCAAGTTAACCACAGCTTTCCTCCTCTTTTCCTTCCTTTTATTAGTTTCCCAACCTCTGCATGAGCTGCGGTGTAATCTTTCAGAGCCACATGGTGGTGTTTTTGTTTCAGTCATACGGCTAAAGGAATGTCTACCTGCCTGTTTCTCTGAGTTAGCATCTAGCATCACACATGCAGCAGGATTTTCTGACTAAATGAATGTGCTGCCAGGGACTGCTCACACATTTTCTTTTAAATATTCAATATTCTTTCTGCCTAATTTAGCAAAACGATATTTTCCTTATGCATTGTATAAAAGGGCTTCACACTCTACATTTTAACAGCAAAGACAAACACTTTTAGCTAAATCTAGCTAACATGAAACTTAATATGAAATCTCTCCAAAGTAACATTTTGGAGTTGGTTGCACCTAATCAAGTACCACAATTAAGAGTACAATGACAGTGTAATCATGGCTAACAATAGGTCACACACTTTAACACATCCTTACAAAATCAGACAGAAATGTGTACTGGTGGCAATTTCTATCTGGGCCCTCACTAAGCCACGTGCAGCCCTGTGAGCTGTCACCCTACTCCTGGCCATTCCATTGTAATGACAGTGATTCTTGTCATTGTCAGGAAGGGGAGAAGTTGAAACTGGGGTGTGAATCAGCATTCAGTCGGAAACCGAACAAAACAGAAGAGCAGCACTCAGAAGACTCATGTGAACTATGGGTTACCCTGAAGATGGACGACGTTAAAAAGAGAGGGGGAAATTAATAAAGACTGTGGGGGATTCACAGAGCCAGCAGCAAGTGCTTCTTGACAACACTAGGGCGCATGTTTATGGTAGTAGGCTTCTGCTCCACTCCGCTCGGCTCATCTCATTGTAGTGACGACCTTACAATTTGTTCCAAGAAAAGAAAAAGGTCCTTACTAGCAGCTAACTTCATCTCTTTTCCATCCTGAGGAAGTCTTCGACTGCAAACTGAAACATCTTTTACATCTGCTGTGCCATGGCAAGTGTTCAACCTCAACAGCTGACGTTGGGGCTTTGACAAGAGGTTAACCTTTAGCCTTTATGTGACGGTTCCCTCGAGCACCCTTCACCCCGGTGCCTGCGCAGAATGTCAATAATTGCCTACTATTAAACCTCCTGGACTGAATGGATGCACGCCATGCTAAACGTTTCTAAGGAAACACTAACTGTATCATGCTGTTGCATCTTGCTTGAGGAAGAACACACATTTTTGTGTTATATAGTACTGATTATTGTTCAATATTACTGTAAACGCTGTTTATTCAGGGTTAATTTCAAACTAAAAATGATCATTTTACCACTGAGACTGCTGTCAATTACTGCTTTATTTACTGGTAACCATTTCAGCTTAAATCAGTTGTCACCTTTAGACTTAAAAAAAACAAACCTACACCACACGGGTGCGCTGTAACACAGAGCAGCAAACTACTTGTGCACACCCGGCTCCATTACCAAGTGAGTGAAATTATTCCTGCATCTCAGCCAGCCATTTTCCATGTAAAGGAAAATTGGGTCAAATGACATCATCTCCTTATAAAAACCATGATTTTAAAATGCACCGTCTATTAAAAAACACACTAAAAGAGCCATAATGTTTAAGTAAAAAGACAAATTTATTTGTTAATCAGAATATACAAAGCAGTGGGTTGAAGTAACCGAATGCCATTCTGGTTCTGAAAAAGGCAGTCTTGTACACAGAACTGGGCTACCCAACCGTAACATAAAACTCGTTGAAAATGCAAAAAAAACAAAGTATAAATGGTACAAACTTGCGTGGAATGCATACAGAACAAATGACCAAAGCCTTAAGATTTAAGAGGGGTTAATTAACATTGCAAAATCCTGCCTCCACAGAAAAGGGTCAAACAATCTATCAGTGGAGGTGCAGGAGAGCCCCTTTATGCATTTGCACCATCTGTTATGTTAACAGGGCAGCCAGGGATTAAAGTAGCAGCTCAACACACACAAAAAAATGACGCTTTAACTAATAATGCTAACAACTGTCCATTATCCCCTGCTTAAAACTTGTCTTTGGTCCTTTAAGTGTATCTGAGAGGTCAACATGAGCCTTGTAGGTGAGCAGCTGCCTGTATGTATGGATCATCTGGTCAGCACTGACATGATAGAAACTGTGCTTCTAAAAATATTGATGTGAAACGCCAGGAAATGAAAACGGATCTCATTGTGTGGCCCAATTTGTACACGTAAGAAGAAAAATTAAAGAAAAAAAAGCTCATTTTAAAGACCAATAAATAACATTTCATAAAAAGGAGGGAAAAAAAAGATGATAAGGATGCTGGGCCACTAAGTTTCAAGACTCCAGTGCAATGCGATAACATGGGAGCAACCAAAAAGAAATGTCTCTCAAAAGATACAGAAAGCACAAGCTCTATAACTCGATGTTGACCAGGCTGGTGAGACAGTGCTGCAAACAAGATGCAGGGCAAAGACCTAAGCCTCCACTTCTGCCTCTTTCGAATCTCCATTTTCCTCTGTCTTCTGCTTTTTTGTCTCAGCATTTTCCTAATGAAGACAACATATGTCACATAAGCACAGATTAGTCAAACAGAAATAAATAAAAGACAATGGATCAAATCTGTATACTTCAGTGTGATGACAACTCACCTCCTCCTCCTCAGCTGCACGCTTGCTGGGCTGTGCGTAGGTCTCCTCAGCAGGGGGCGCCTCCTCTGCATTTCCTGCAAGGACGGTTGTGCAGTTTGGAAAACACAGCTTTAACCTTTCATGTACTTACATCCAGATCCATTTCTCAGGGACTGAAATTTATATGCAACGGATAATTTCTCTCCAAAAACGGACAGTAAACAAATTTGCTTTTAAAAATCCATTAGAGAAAGTAACACACCTCCATTCTTCTGATCCTCCTCTGTGGTTTCTTCCTTTTTGTCACTATGATCTGCTCCATTCTGGGGAAAAAAACAGGTCTGTTAGGTATATCATGACTAAGAATTAATATTTGGAAGAAAAAAGAAAACATTAAAACCAAAGCATAATTCAAATAACTATTGCAAAGGCTAAGATGTCGTTTGGGGATTCTTTAAAAACAGGCATGTATAGGGAACTCTTATTACCTCCCTAGAGGATTAACTGCCAAGCTGTGAGAAACCACAGTATACAGAAACCAATGGAGACGACGAAATAACATCTGTGCCATTTCACAACCCAAACAAAGCGGAGTGTTGAGCGAGCAGCTGAACAGGAGGGGGAGACGGGTGCAGCGACACCTGCATGATGAGGGGCGCTAAGACAAAAGGCCACGAGGCTGATTTGCGTCTCAAACTCACCGTGCCATTGGCAGGTGCGTCTCCACCGTCGGTCTTCTCCTCCTCCTTCTCCTCCACCACCGCTTCTACTTCTTTCTTCTCCTTCAGCTCCTAAATGAGAAAAGTTACGTAGAATGAAAAGTCTCCAGAAATACATGCTCGTAAATATTCGATATGAAAAATAAAAAAAACGATAAATAAGAAATATAAACGATGCGGTGTCTGTTTAAAACAGAAAGTGTTGAATGTTGAGCGTTTTCATCCCATGCCGCGCAGTGTGCACGCGCTGCGGCTTCCCGCCCACAGCAGCTCGCTCCACCAGCTGCACTGTTTCTACCGCTTTGTCTGCTCAAAAGGACGTTTTTTAAAACCCCTATGCATCACATACTAATTAACTTTCAGATACAACCGCATGACGACACAGAAGATTCCCATTTTATCGTCCAAATTGTAGGTTGCTTTCAGTAAATGACATTAAAATGAAGTCATTTCAAATCACACACGCTTAGTCCTAAACACCGAGTTAACTTAAACGAAGTAACGTTAGCAGAAAGCTTTTATACGACCGGGAAATAAATGCTACTGTCAACCGCAGTTAGTTTGATACCAATAAAAAAGCAAGTCTGAAAAGTTAACGAAATCTTTTAACAAGGTTGTTCGACCTGAGGAAAAAAGACTGAATGAAACGCACCTTGGCTGTAACCTCTGTGGTGGCGGTTGTGTCAACAGCTGTATCGGCCATGATTAGTTTTGTAAATTAATTTAGACTATTATTATCCTTTTTAGATTTTTTTTCTTATGTCTCTATCGTCGTGTGGTTAATCCAAAGACGCTGAGAGAAATGATGTCTACCCTTCTCCGCTTTTCTCTCGAGCTCGTTGAAAATCCACTCTCGTTGGATACAAAGACCCGATCCCGCACCTGATTGGTCCATGTCATCTTGACGGATTCTCTATTGGATAATTGTTTTGTCAATCTCATTACATTGTCCCGCCTTCCGAGTATCTCCTCACCGATTGGTTAATTTTATTTAAAGCGCTGTTCTATGACGCCTCAATTCTTTTCTTTTCTTTGCCACCAGCTTGCTTTTGGGTTTTCAGCTGAAATGCGAGTAATATACAAATTGATATAAGTGGCTGTTTTTAAAAGTTATTATATTCGGTCAGAGTCTACAGACGACAGCATTTTTTTCTTAAACGGACGGACTGATAAAGCAAAATCACAAGTGGCCGTGGTCCTCTTTTGTCTAGGGGTTCTGCTCTGCACACATGTAGTGTCAGATTACATACAAAACGGAATAATGTGACTGTGCGAAAACCACGCCTCCTTTCCTTATTTAACTTTAGTAACAAAATGTGCACCGGCCCCTAAGCGTGTTAGCGTTTTAAAATGTGTAAAACAACAAACAATGTAACTTTAAAATGAAATAAGCAAATAAACATATTGATATAATTAAACAGGCTTGCACAACAGGAGGGCAAGTTTGCAAAAACAAATGTCAAATATAATATTTGATGACTGAACATTGCAAAGGATATCAGTAAATGGAGAAACGACAAACCTGAATATCTGTTGTGTAATGTATAATGTAATATTCAATAGGTTTATCATATACTGAGGACCGGGCCATGAGTGTGCTCTTTTGTGATTTGTAAGTGACAGTAATGAGGTGTGTGTTGAAAAGTACACACAATAAGAGCAATTCATTGTACTGTTAAAGACAACACACTTTTATAAATTGATACATTTCTGTAATAAGTACCTAATTCAAGCCTTTAGGATGTACCAAATAACACATATTTGGTGAAGTCAGCATTCTGAATTGCAAATATTTCAGAGGAATGAAGTGTGGGAGGCATATTTGATGACAGATGGGAATGATGAATACTTTTGAGACTGTGTCTAATTGACAGAGAAAACAGGCTGTAGAAACCATTATTTCTGTATTGCCACAGCAGATATTTTTCCTCATAAGTTCATTAGGATGAGCTTTTCTCATTGCCACTGCAGTCACTCACTCAACTGTTAAAACCAGAGGAAGTGGCATCATGGAGGCTTGAGGGGCCTGAAGTCTTATGTCTGTGCATTTGGTCAAAGCCTGATTCTCACCTAGCTACAAAATAGATCTAACATTTTCTCTCACGACACATTTTGTACCAACAGATTCAAGCTTCAAAAAAATGACTTTATGTTGGACAATATACCCATACTGTGCACAGGGCTATTTTTCTTTCAACTGTAATTATTCTCATAGTGTGTCAGTGTCTTTTTCAGTCTTCAAAACATCTACAACTGTGCTTTTAGTATTACTAAAGAAAAGAGAGGGGAAAAAAACGAACCCCAACACAATCTAGTAAAATATCTTTATGCAAACTGATCTTAACTCTTTTATTTTAAGACCCTTGAAAGCCTAGTCTTATGCTGCCTCAATTATCATCTTACCAGCATTCAAACCAGTGATTGTGAAAAAGCTTCTGGGGCCCGTGTTGTCATTCACCCTACACTAAGCTGAAACAGAATTATGAGGAGCCTATTTACTCGGGAAGATCAAAGTGTTGTGTGAATCTGAGGAAGTGCGGGCTTCTCAGTGGGTTTCATTCGAGGTTTTATTATTTGTATGAAGTATGTTGTTCAGCAATATTATCAAGTACATATAAAGATATAAAGAAGCATTTTAATCTTATAAATCAAAGCTTCTGATATTTTATATCAAAGTAATTATAAACAGAAATGAAAATGCATAGGCTTTGTGGTTTATATCAAGTAACCATGGCAGTTATGCTAAGAAAGTGAATGCATCAAAAAGAAAAAGAACACTAAAGTAGGTAATGTAATTGCTATAATGAGTGTATAACCTACTGTAAATCTATGGGAGGAACAGCAGAGCACACTAAAAAGGAGGCATTACTCACTCTCTCTGTAACTGGAAAATGGGAGCAATCAGAGAGAGGGGGAGTGTTTGTGAGATTATTTCCTGGCCTGGGGGGGGGGGGGGGGGGGGGGGGGGGGGGGGGGGAGGAGGGGGGGGGGAGGGGGGGGGGGGGGGGGGG